>VZTJ01001761.1:706168-940337 GCA_013397795.1 Orthonyx spaldingii | reverse complement strand
TCTCTCACATTTTTCCTACTGAACTCCACCACTAAGAAATATATCACATGAACCTCAAAGGGCAAAATAAAGTGGCAATTGATAAGCTGACAAACAAAACTGAGGAATAAAACCCACTTCTTTCTCTCTGAGCTGTAACTGCTACAAGCAGTGTACGTTGCTCCACCAAAGCTGGCCTGCATTACACCACACCAACATCAGTGATGGGAAAAGGACAAGGAGGCCAGATTGCAATATTAGCCAGAGACCAGTGCCAGAGGAAAAAAAAAGAAGAGGTCAGGAAGGTCAGAATTAAAACATTACAAAATATTAAATCTATGCAATCAGTGGCGCAAGAAGTTCAGCACCAGGGGCTGGAGGAAGATGTTGGACAGCTGATCACCAGCTGAGGAGCCATGCAATATTGCTCCTTCTTAACTTGCTGTGGCAAGCCCCTGGTCCTGCTGTGAACAGAAGAAAGAGGCAGCACATCCATGGCTGCATTTCAAGGCATGGTAGCACACACACACACCCAGGCAGCATTCACAGGCAGATCCCCCCCTGTACTCATTGCACTGACAGCTACTGACCTGCCTCTAACCCATTGTGGAATCAGTCTTCATGTCCTGACCACTACACCTCCCAAGAGACAGGGCTTTTAGGGGAATCCAGCCCAACCACTCATCTGTCCTGCAACCACATTTTCAAAAGCCCAAACGCCACACTACCCTATATCTACACTTTGTCTTGCAAGTGGTATCAGAGGGAATTTTTTGAGTTATTTAAGGCCAAACCAGCTTTTTACAATAAAATGAAACTACGGTTCTCATCAAATCCTAGTAGTAGCACCATTTTTATCAAATAATTCAATAAACAACATTAGGTCATAGAGATTTCAGTTCCTGTTTCTCACACTTGGCACCCATATCATATCCTGTTGCATTACATGGTTTCCTATTTGACTGTGCTATGAGGAGAAATAAACACTTTTCAAAATTTTTTATTTCTAAAGACAATATTAAAACATTACTTTTGGTATGTGATGGGCACTGTTTCGCTCTGACACCAATGTATCCAGGAATACAGCTGTGGTTTTCTTCAAGAGGGAGTATTTTCACATCAGAGATTGGTTTCCAAAATTTGCCACATTCTTTACTTCATGGCAATGGCTTACAGCAGGACAGATAAATATTTGCTTTCTAACGTAGCATTAGGATTATTTTTTACCATACCTGTTCTTAAAATAGCTTCCTCTAAGGTCTATTTAGACTTGGAACATGACATCAGGTTTCAAACCCATGCTTAATACGCTTTATAATTTCAAATCATAGCTCATTTACTTTAACAATGTAATGTGGACATAATAATAATCATAAGCAAGTTACAATTATATCTATAAAATGACGGATAATACTTTTTCCTTTAATCTGCTTCTTTAAACTCTTGATGTTCAGTGAGATATGAAACAAAAATCTTTAATTTGTACAGCAAATACCTGTGCCACATTTTAATATCCTTAGAGTAAATATTAGTCTGGAGACTTTTTGTAATTGTGTTTACATTTGAAAAATGTTTCACCTGTTCAGGTATTGCCATGATGACTCTTAAGCACCTTGTCTGAACATTTCATGAGGTCTCCTCACAGAAGATCACCATGATTAGAAACGAAAAGAGACATTAATTGTACAGCATTTTATGGATTTGATCTTACCACAGTTTGGGAAGGCTGAGGTTTGAAATTAGTTTTGGTAGGTTCTAAATATCTTTATGTTTTAGTTCTAACCAGGGAGCAGCCAATGTATGCACCATGACCCCTCTTCGTGCTCTCTGTAGAGTTTGTCAGTCAATAGCATCCAGGCTTAGCTGTGACGGGGTTTTTTAATTGCTCAGAGGATTTCCAGTGCTGTGTGTTATGTGGGATCAGAAATGCCATGCTGAAGAAGTTGTCCTAAAAACTAACAACTTCCTTTTGGAGAAGGAAAACTTCTGCTGGATGGTTTCAGACAATCTTCTCCTTCTCTTCCTCAGCTACAGGCATCTGCATTTGACTTGAGGTTGAGTTTATTCAGCTGTGCTCTTGCCATTCTTATAGTTACTGTAGTGAACCTGGGAAAAGAAAATAATCCTTCTCCAGAAGGCATTTCACACTCTAAAACCTGTCAACTCTATTCCCAAACAGATTCTTTGATGCATTATCTGGTGTCCTTAGAAAATTACCCGAGCAAAGGACATCTGGCAGAAACAAAAGTGAGCAAAGGAGCAGAGGGCAATTCAGACAGCAAGAACACTCTTCTTGTGATCACTCCACAGAGGATAATGTGGCCTGAGTACAAGAGGCTCATGAGACGTTTTCACCAATGACATATTGTGGTCACGCCCTTTTTAAAATTTTTTTAACATTCCCACACACAGCAAGAAGGGAAAAGTATTGCCAAGTTAGTTATTCCCTTGTTTTTCTTAAAACAACAGGAAATCAACTATTTCAATATACACAACTAGTAAAGAACTGCGAATCCCAGTGCTCTTTTCTAACAACAAAACTAAATATAACACGGTACTTTCCTTCTCTGGGTATAAATAAATGGATTGCCGTTGCTGCCACACACACAGAGCACATGATACCCAAAACTATGTGTTTTACAGGACTACAGGTTTCCTTTTTTGCATGGAACAGTCTTGGAATTTGGGTATTAAAAGTGATATTTTTGGCCAATGCCCTAAGTGCCTGGTGTGACAACAAAATGTGAGCTAGAGAGCAAACAGACAGACTGTTGTTTCCTCTTTGTTCATTCACTTCTACCAAATTATTTCCTCAGAACCACAAGATACTTTAATTGCAATTGCATCTTTTCCCTCATCACCAGGCTGCTCCTAGCAGTCAGCTTTGCTGTTTTACTCCACTAGTCAAGGATACAATTTGTGTTTGTGCGCTGTCCTCCCCTCATCCTCTCTTAAGTGCCCCTCTTCCATTTGCTACTTCTACTAGCTTCTCTGTAGGCAGAAAAAAAGTGGAAAAGTGTTGGAAAATCATTCATGCCTTGTACCTTCTTTTGTTCTTTACCCCTACATAAAATCAGACAAGGGGCCAGAGCTATTGTGATTTCTCTCTTGACTTCTGTCTCAGTTGCAAGTCATACTTTACTAGCTTTAGTGTCATGCACTGAAACCTCCACAGTGCAAAAGCCAGGGATTTGTGGACACCGTTCCATAAGGATATGATCTATTTCAAGTGTCACATCATTCTTTCAAGGCTGTCTGGCTCCAAATACAGTTGAAATTCTCCACAGGACACACAGCCACGTCACCCATTTCCTGTCCCCAAAGGTGTCCAATCTGTCTGAGATCTTCTTTTCCTCTGTGTATGTAGAGAGAGGTATGTCTCTGCTTCAAAAACCAAGCCACTCTGGATTCTCAACTGTGTTAACGAGGTGAGTGTTTTGCAGATCCACCAGTTCTCTTTGCATGACACATATCTGAAAGCAAACAGCTCTCTCACTTCTCTGTCTCACAGCCTGGAAAAATTGGGATATGGTTTTCCTCCTCTTTTTTCCCCAGTTCCTCCCAGCGTTTCTAGTTTCAAAGTCCACAGGCAACATATTTGCCACACACAAGCTATAGGAGTTATATTCTTTTCTGACAGCCTTAGATGCTTTGTGTCAAGTGGTGTGACCATACTAAAGAGAGGACAAATTAGCTGTCAACAACTAGAGTGTTTTTTAAATCACTCTAGGAATTCAGCTCTGTCTGAATTTTTCTGTAAGCGTATGCTAACAGGAATGAGGAGCCACATCTTTGATGAAGACTTTTCACACAGACTTTTCAAACACCCCCTCTGTTATTGTTCATCTTATTTTTGATTGGATGCTTGGAGGGCAAAGATCACATCTCTGTTTTCACCCTGAGTCAAATACCGCGACTTACTGCTAGCAAATGCCATATTAACAAATCTGTGTCCAAAGGAATAAAAATACATTTTTATTGTATGCTTTTCAGTGTAAATACAAGGAACCATATCAGCTGCTGGTGCTTCTCTTTTTTCGCGCTTGTGTGGGAAGAAAAAGGGAAGCACCCCCAGAGAAACATCTCATACGTAATGGCAATGATTTGGCAGTGAGAACCTGCTGTTATTAACCACGGGGTTGTTCAGTGTGTGCCACAGGAATGGAGTCACTGGCAGAAGAATATCCTTATATTTCAAGTCCTCTGAGGAATTCTGCAGGTAGGGGCAACTTAGGACCTGCCTAAGGCTGGGCCTTCATGAACACCATTTAGAAGGGAAATACAAGAAAAGGTTGCCTGATAAATTAAAAATTCATCAGGCAATGCACATTCAAAAGCCTGATGCAGGCAGCAAAGAGTTTTGCAACATGAGCTTTCCAACTCTTAAAGAGATTCCTGGCTATGGAGACACATTTGCCTTTCTTTCTTATTGGGAAATTCCTTTCCACCAAAACTGGTACATATGTGTAGCAATAGGCTGCTGTTATCATGTATGAAAAAAGCAGGATAGAAACCACTGCAAAGAACAGCAGAAGAGTTCATTCAAATTATGCCTCTTAGAAAGAACAAATTCATACCCAGAATTGCAAAAATTCACATATAAAGTCACAAACTTTTAAAGTCAGGAAGTTTTTAGCCACAAAGAACTGATTTCATGTGCATCTCCATTCACCAAATGCCTCTTATTAAAACAACACCTAAAAGATCAAACGAGCAGTTCCCAAACTAAGATGTCCCATCAGGAAATAGTTCAGTGAACAACTGAAATTGACTTTCAGGCATAATTCCATAGGAATACTTATCTTCCTTTAAATTTAGCACAAATTTAAGTCTACCCTCACAAACTGATCACGGATTTGCAGGTATCAGTGATACACAGAGAGGCTGAAGTAACGTCAGCTTTAAGACCCAAAACTGAAATCCCCCTTCTTGCTGCTGGCTGGCAGCGGAAATGGCATTGAGACCTGGGGTCTTGCACAACCCCAGAGTTTCGTGTTCATTGTGCACAAAGTCATTGCATCCCCAGGGTGACTAAAACCAAGAAAAAAATAAAACATGAACGTGGCAGACTTTAACCATTGGTGCTTTGTGCTGTGTGTCACAAACGCTCGCCTTGGCGAGGGGTCCCAGCTGGGCTGAAGCTCCTGAAAATAAAAACCCCAAACACAGCCACTGATACGGAGTCAAAAACGAAACTGCTGAGACTGAGAACCGCAGCTTTCAAACACCCGGGTGGTGCTACAACACCCCCTCACCAACACACCTACGGCAGCTCCAGGTGCGGCTGTGCCCTCTGTCAAATCCCATTTAGCTACTTACAAGATATAAATACAGAATAAATACGCTGTTTATGCAAACATACACCCAACGCATTCTGTAACACAACTTTCCCGGTTACCCAGGCGGGATTCTTCGAGATCCCGGAGCGCACCGGGCGCAGTCCCTGCCCTCCCCGGGGGCTGTGGGAACGATCTCCAGCGCCTGGCAGAGCCAGGAGGATGCCGCTGTCTCCGTGCTGGGGCAAAACCTGCCCAGCCCTGGCTCCCCAGCGCTCTCAGCAGCGGTGAGGGGCGTCCCGCCTGACCGGGACCCGCGTCCTCCCGCACGGAAGATGGATTTGCGGGGAAGATGGGTTTGCGGGAGCCGGGATCCCCCATCCAGCGGCACCGGCGAGGCTCTGGAAAGGGATGGGTGAGGATGGGAGAACGCCTGAGCACCCTCCCCGCACCGCCAGGACGTGCTGGGCTCTCGGAAGGCGGAAATCCCCGTGGGGCGGAGGCGTGGGAGGGAGCAGGGAAGGGCGCAAGGAGGGCGGCTGGGGCTCGGCTCGGCTCAGCTCGGCTGGCTCGGCACGGATCGGGCGCGATGGAGCCGCCACGGTGAGTGGGGCCGCGCGGGAGGGAAGGAAGGAATGAAGGAATGGTCGCTGCTCCCGCTCCGTGCGGCCGCTTCCCGGGCAGGGATGCGCATCCCACTCGGGAGAACGCGAGTTTTGCTGCTGCTGCGGCGGGCAGGGAAAGCGCTGGCGGGGGTTGGGCTGCTGGACTGGAGTCAGGGGAGACCCCCGGAGCCGGGAGAGTCTGCGGAGCAGGTCCCGTCCGCCGGCAGCGCTCCCAGAGCCGGGTGATGCCGGAGCCGCCGGCAGCCCGGGCAGGGGTGCTCTGACCCTGCGCGGCCATCGAGGGCTCCGGGCCATTAACGGGCCTTTCGTGGCTCTTTTCAGCTGGAGGATTGCGGTGGGACACGACTCACCTGGGGTTTATTGCCCAGGGTAGCGCTGCTTTACAGCAGCTGTTGGGAAAGCTCGGCAGGTGACCTGTTTAGGGCATCTGCTGGTGCGAGAAGAGCCGTGTCGCCACAAGATCAGGGACAAAGTGGGTCTCAGCAGTGGAGCAAAGACCCCGAAGTTGTTATTACAAGCATCGGGATAGGTTTTGCCTTGCCTGTGCCACAGCATCGACATCCCATGGCTCTGGGAGGAGTAGTGATGGAAAAAGTTGAGATGCTGGTAGGAAGAATCATCTCGCCCAGCAAGAACGTATGAAAGGGGAACTGCAACTTTCTCCTGTTTCACAAGGCATTTTAAAAAAACTTTGCAGAAGAGGAAGGCGTGGGAAAGGATTGAAAAAGTAAAGAAATGAAAATATTTTTTAAAAATTAGGAGAGCAAGGACCTCAGAAGGCAGTGCAGCTATGCCAGCACTTAATTAAGCTCACTGCTAGTGTGATGGACACAGGAGCTGAGTGAATGTACAGGGCAAAAGGGAGGTTTGTCTGCAGGCAGAGCCTTTCTCTCTCTTTCCAGTAAAAGCTTGGAATTAAAGCTATCCCAGGGGAACAGGGTTGACACTGCCCCCACAAAACCACAGCTGCAACCTCCTCCAAGTAGGAGGATGAGGCATCTCTGGATCTGTCCAACTTTGACTGTGGCATCGCTTATTAAAATAAGAAATCAAGACTCACTTTGTATACATACATATGAGAATCAGTTCTGGCTGAATATCTAAACGTTTGTTGGCATTAGCAAATGCCTACCACGGGAAATTCCCTAGAGAGTCCCATAAAGATCAGTCAGTTATTGTTTTCGTTCAATTCAAATGAGTTGCTATATCCATAGCTTCTAACTTGGATGGGGAATAATGAAACAAACACAGGCATGGGATTAAGAAAGACTAAGGACTACATGAGCTGAGCGTGCCAAGACAGACCTCTACAAGCCTGGCACAAAAGTGATGACTCCTACACAGTATAAAAAATACAACAGGAATAAAATACAAATCCGTGTGCAAAAGCCATTGTCAGGGACAGGACAGAATGTTTAGGTGTGCTTCCTTGGGAGACTTCCTTTGAGACTGATTGCAGATTTTCTGAAATAATACAGGAGAGATTTTCCACACTGGGAAATGGGGCTTCAAGTACATGTAGATTTTGTGTCAGGAATGTCCTCTGCTTTCTGCATGGGAATATGTTTGGGAAGATCATCATTTTCTTGGGGGGCAGGTGGGAATTAGAGACACTCCTCTGCAGCAGAGGAGCCCCAGGTTGTGGCCAGGCAGGTGGTAGGAGTAGAGCTGGCAAGAAGCAAAGCTGTGCCTGGGAAGTGATGTATGAATTCCTGTGCTTGGCTGAACAAAGGAGCAGAAGCTGTGGGGAAAGGGCAGGAAGAGAGGGGATTTTGTAAAGCACAGCGAGGTGAGAAATGGCTTCTGGGGAGAGTGAGCTTAGGTTAGGGCTTGGAGGGAGGAGGGCCAGGCAGGGCAGGGTTGGTTTGGAGGGAAGGCAGTGACCAGTCTGGGTGGGGGACTCTGGAGCTCCATCCTGGGTGGACATGGCTGGCTGGGAGCAGCTATCCCTCTGCCCCTGGGCTCAGTGCTGGGCCTGGCTGAGGGCTGAGAACTCCAGGGGAAGGCAGCCAGCTGTACCCAGGTAGTGTGGCCTCACAGCCCTCACAGCCCTGCCTGCTTGCAAAGCTGAGCTGGGTGTGCTGGTGACAGGCCAGTGCTCCTGTCCCTCTGCCCCTCAGTTCAGCTTTGCAACCTTATTGCTCCTGGGGCAATGTCGAGGTGGGCAGTCTAGGCACACAGTTCTCATTCTAAAACCTTTCAGTCATCTTCCTTTCCTTTCCCTTCCTACAGTCTGGAGGAAGGAGAGCACAATGTGGTGTTCTAGGCATGGTGGTGAAAGGCAATTTTAAAGTAACTCACAGGGAAGTGTTGTCCATTTATCTTCCATAAACCCCGTGGGATGAAAGTTAAATCACTTGGACTTTATAGATGGGTTAAACTGGGTTTTCCTGTAGCATCCTTTCCTTTGGGGAAATGCCTGCACAGATTTGCCCCTCCTGAGTAATCATACACACCAAATTCTTTCCAGCAGAAACCTTCGCACAGCTCTCTACTATCAGCAGGTTTCCTGTTTACACATTTTTACTGAGTGCACTAGCTGGTGGGCAGCATGGTCAGCTGCTGTTTGGCCTTTAACCAGACAAAACCATAGCTCCTTGAATTTCAGCAAAAGATTGGAAAAGCTGGATTTTGACCTGTGCAGCCGCTGTCCTTCCCAGTGACTCAGACAGATTCCAGAGCCTGTTTGTTCAGCAAGCCAATCAATTCTTTCACAAGAGAAGACAGGCACAACACCAGCTTCATGCCCTCTGCCCTGATTCCAATATTAGTGCATTTTGCTGCTATTCATGGCCTTGGCCACCAAGCCACTGCTGACTTGTATAAACAGAAGTCTTGCAGCTGTCAAAAATGCAAATACTTAATGGGGAATTACACAGGAGCAGTACCTAATTTACCTACTTCTGCCAGTCTGTTAAAACAATCAATATTGGCTTTATTGCTTATTTAAACAACAGAGACACAAAGTCAGTTCTAACACTCTTTTTGCTTTTCATTTTAGCTACGGATTTCTCTTACTGCTCCTTCATATCCTGAAACCCGGTAAGTTCAAAACAATTTCGTTAAAAATTAAACTTCCCTCTCTTTAATATGTTTGGCCAAATGCATGAAGTAGTTGTAAAATGAACAATACAAACATCTGTGTGTTTTCTATGAGATACTGAAGAATTCCTCAGGGTGAAATATTTCTCTGACACGCGTCAGGGAAAGAAGAAATAATTTCTATCAATTTTGCTGTGGAGAACAGCAAGGGACCTTTTGGATGCTCTTGTTCAGATTGCTTTGCTTGCTTCAGAGACCTCTCTGTGTACTTATCTCTGTCAACAAAAGGCCTTAGAAGTGGATTATTAAGAGCTGCTGATAAGCAGGTCTAACATGCCTGTATACTCAAGACTAGAGTAACACATCATGGTATCAAGTAGCCAATACTAGTAATTTTACTACTACTTATTAGTAGTAAATTTACTCCTACTGTTACTAATTTTACTTTTACTGCAGTTCTAAAATATCCCTTGCAAAACAAAGGCAGAATTAAATCACATCACCTGATGATATTTAAATATCGTTTTTAGAGTTCTCTCCTCTGTTCTTGCTTAATCACTGAGAAGAACCTCAATGAAGTCACAAAGAAAACTCCCTGGCCCCAATACCAGGACAAACTGTACCAGATTCAGTCTCAATAGATGCTGGCTGGCCTGTTTCTGGTCAGTGATGGAGGTGCCCCCATCTTGCCAGGGCATTACTTTTCCTACTGTTCTGAGGGATTTCCCAAAGTCTGAGCCAAGAACTGTGTTGCAGTCCAAGCCTGTTACCTCCAGCCCCACCCTGCAGTTTAAGTGCCTGGCAAACATCCTGCCTTTCTCCCTGCAAGTGCAGTGTCTGCCTCAGTGGTATTTTTAGACCAGGGTGCCCAGCTCAGACGTGCAGACGAGCTCTTTCTGCGTCCAGTGCACCCTCACAAAGACAGGTCCCCCTTTAACACTGACACCTTCCTCCCACCTCACCACATGCTGTTTCTGCATTTCCAAACCTTCACTGCTGTCATCTTCCTTTCCCTAAATCATCCACCCACACCATCCTTTCCCCCAGCTGTAATCTCTGCCATCCAGCCTCGTGCCTGACCCCTTTTTTCCCCCAGCCTGACACTCACAACACACACACTGCCCGCACCACTGAGGTTTTGGCTGCTGGGCTGGAGGTGCTGGATCCTCCTCAGCAGGGAGGCTGTGGGCAGAGCTGCCCAGCCCTGTGGGACTCACTGACCTGTGCTTTCTGCATCACCTGTAAGCCCTCTTGTGCCTTTGCCTTGCTCTCCTGGAGCAGAGGCTGCCTTTCTCACATCTGGAAGGCAGGAAAAGTGTTCTGAAAGCCAGATACGGTCCTGACTTTACCTCAAATGACCCTCAATGTGTAAATGTCTAATGCATGTGTCACTGGAGGTATCCAGGCATGCTGGTTTGCCAGCTGAGCGTATTTGTTGAGAGGATGTCACCGATAGTAGCAGTAAAATGTGGTTGCTTTGTCATGCCAGCTTTGAGAAATACTTCTTTTACTCCCCTTCTTAATTTTTTGGGTCTCAAAATAATGGCAGCACTCTTTCTTATCAATGTTTCCACTTTTTCTGATTTAAATGGAGTTATTTGGCATTTTTCTTAACTAAAAAAAAGAAAAGTGAATATTAAAGCATTAGAACTTGAATATGTGTCTGCAGTCAGTGAGCAAAGTGAAATGTGGGTATCCACGGGGCTGGGAATGATTAAGACTGATTGGTCCTCAGAGAAAAGGTCCTTTTGCACAACGTGCAGAGAAATGGACATGGAGAGAACTAGGCCCTGGAATCTGGGGGGTAGGAATGAATATGAAATGAGCATACTCACCCACCTGCTATAAAACTAATACTGGAGTGTCTATGTGGTAGAATGTACTTGAAAATAATTACTTTTTTCCCCACATAACCTCCCTTTTTTCTCTCTCTCTCTCTCTTTTAATCTTGTAGTTCTTGCACTAGAGAAGAAGAACATCATTGGTAAACTTGGAGACAACGCCACGCTAAGTTGCATTTATAACGAAAGAGACTTACAATTAAAAAATCTACGGGTATACTGGCAAATAGCTGATGATTCCTCTCAAGGAAAGTGTTTAGTTGTACATGCACTGATCTCTGGCCGAGACAACAACAGTAATCAGTGTATTCACTTTAAAGACAGGACTCAATTATTCTGGAATAGGTTGGAAAATGGTGATTTTTCTCTGCTGTTACTAAATATCAGCCAGAATGATGGACATACATACAAATGTATAGTACAGGAGAAAACTGACATTACCCAAGTGATTTACCAGGCAGAAGTGGTTCTCAGTTTAGCAGGTAAGAACTTGAGTTACTTTGCCCAAATTCTCATTTCCGCTTTTCAAATTCGCGCTATTTCAATGTTATATTTAAGCACACCTTTAACTTTGAAACAGACTTCTGCCCCTTGCTGAGATGAAGTCTGCTTAACTTAAATGTTAAAAACAGGGAATGTAAACCTTGGAGAATACGTCTAACAACTGTTTACCCATTGTCTGTTTCTTTTCTTCTTGATTTTCATTGATATGAGGGCTCTTACCTGTGACTGGGTGATGGCAGCTTAAGTTGTTTCTTTCTTCCTTTGGTTTTGGCTTTAGCTTTCTGCCCTTTTGGTGATTCTCTCAGCTCTCTGGCTTACAGACCAAACCTGCAGGTGTTTCCCTTTCATGTCATGAGGGTGGTGTGAAAAATCCAGAAGTTCTCCTTCAGAACCCATGTCAAAATTTTGCCTTTCTGGTATGTTTCAAAATGACAACAACTATTTCTGTTTTCTCTTGCTCTCCAGCAAGTTACAGCCAACCAATACTCAGTGGACCAATAAGAAACAATGAGAGCACTGGAGAGGAGGTGACTTTCAGCTGCAGGTCTGGCAATGGATACCCAAGGCCCAATGTTTACTGGATCAATAAAGTGAACAACAGTCGCCTGTCTCCATCCCAGCTAGAGATCACGGACCACGACGACGGCACTTTCAGCGTTTTTAGCACACTGAAGGTGAAAGCCACTTCTAACATGCAAATAGAGTGCTCCATAGAAAATGAGATGCTGCAGGAAAATCTATCAGCCAACTGTAAGTCCCTTCATGCTGCCTCATGTTCTCTAGGTAGCAGGAACAGCAACCAGTGTGTGCTCTGTCTGTAGATGTGCACTAATGAGGGCCATGCATTAATTCAGAAGTTCCAAAATGTGCTGAGAAGATCTCAGGCTTTGTTTCAAGCTCTAGTTATGCTTAGCCAAGGACTTGATGTTTAATTCTTCCACATTGAAGTGAACACCCCATCAAGTGTATTATGATAACAGCACTCAGAAGCTCTTGCATCCAAGGCAGTCACTGGGCTTTACCCTTTAGTTCCTCAGGAACATGATGATTTGGGGAGTCAGGTTGTTTTTTAGGAGCCACCATAGAGCAGATCCATGATTTCTGACCCCCTACCTAACGGCCTTGCAACACTCACATTTGCTTTTTACCCTGCTTTGTTCCAAAGTTCAGTTTTCAGTCTCCAAAACTCAATTTAATACAGTGCACAACTTAAACTAAATCTGCAGTAAATGGGCAATATGAGCTCAATAGAACAATGTACCTAATAGCACAAGTATAATATGCTAGTTATTGCTGACATGATGATTAATAGTAAAAGCAAGTACTTAGTCACTCAACTCTTCACAAAAACAGAAAGCTATTTAAAAAAAGCTATTAAGAAATTATAGTTACAGTACCACTGCTGCAGTTCATTATTTCCAAAAAGCTGTGTAGAGAATCTGTCTGGAGTGGGAAGGTTTATCTGGAGGTGGCTGTTTGGTCTCACTGCTGTTCCTGGTCCTGCCTCCAGCCACACTTTTCTCTCACAGGTCTCTGCACCCTGGTGCAAGGAGGTTGGAATGTTTCCATAACTGTAGCTGGATACCCACAGTTAATATACCTGAACACCCCAAACACTGATCCCAGGAATGCAGGCAAATGATATAAACTATTTCCAGGAACAAAAATTGGACACAGGAGCAGAAGTTGCACAGTAGGGTGTTTATGTGATAATACACAGTGCTGTCATCCCAAATTAAAGGAAAACTAGGTAACCTCATCATTAGTTTCCTAATGGCATTCTGTCATATTGTCTTCTGAGGAAAAAGACCTTCAAAATACTATTTTGGGTTGTTTTTTTTTTCAAGTCTCACAATCACATTGGTAATCGGTGAAGATTCTTCACTAACTTCAGGGAAACAGGTTTTCACCCATTTTTCTGAATACCATCAGATTTACATTACAAATTCTACACAGATTTATTTTCAACTGAATCTAAATACAAGCCCAAACATACAGTCTCTCAAAGCTGGAAGGAAAGAAGAAAAAGGAAGAAAGAAGGATGGATGCAGTATGATGACAGAGAAGAATAAACTGGTATTTAGACATAATTAGCTGGAGATGTGCCTTGCTCAGAAGGAGTCACCAGAATCCCAGTGATATGAACAGCACAAATCTTTAGCCCTTCGGAATTTTTTTATGCACGTAAAACGTGGTGAAATATTTGCCTGGTATGAAATGTGAAAATTTATACCTTATTACATCCGCTTTCTGTTTTATTCCAGACACACAGCAGAAGCAAAGCAGTGGTTCTAGCACAGAAAGTGACGAAAACCTAGGAAGAAAAGGACAAGGTGCTCACGCAGCTGGCATCATTTCCATTGTCATTCTGATAGCTATTGTAACTGTTCTAATCTGCCGGCTGTGGAGAAGGAGGTCCTCTAATCTAGTGTCCTATAAAGGTAATGACACGCTTCATTTGCATGACCAAATCTTAAGAATTCTTTTTCACTTGCCAAAATACTTAATGTTATCCAACAGGACGAGATTAAGCTGCCTGCACACAACAGCAGGAAATCATGCCATTATCAAAAACTTGGGGTGGCCTGGGGAGGAAAGGTAGTGCCCCAGGATATGGTATTCTTTATGGTTTTCTCCTCCTGTGTCTGAGCCTCACAGGAAGTAATTTCTGGATGTGAGAGTAACTCAGACTTTGTGCCTGTTCAGGCCATGGTTTGTCAGCTGTGATCCCTGCAGGCTCTTTCTGGACAGATGGCATGGAGCAGGACTGGGGTCAGTAGCTCGCTCAGCTTAGCACAATCTGAAGCAGAAATCAGAGCATAATTCAGTCCTGAGAGCTTTAGAGTCACTGGCTGGATGATTAAGGGTCAGGATCCCACTGGGATCAAGCAGAAATGTAGCCTGTCTCACTGTTGCATGTGTACCCTTGTGAAGCTGGATTTGCCCACGTGTGTGACTCTAAAAAAGCTCTAAAAGACATCTTGTGGATCAGACTGAGTCTGCCAATGGAGCTGAGTACTTGCTGTAAGAGACTTTGCAGCTGACCAAGAGCTAACATCCAAGGGTGCAGGGACAACCACACTTTTCATGGACAAGGACAATCTGTGTTTTCAGTCCATGCCCTCTTCCTCAATGCTAGCAAGCCTGGGTGCCTCAGAAAAGATCAGGGAAAAGCAGCATAGTGATCTTGTCCAGGATCTGCAGCAGCTCTTGTAGAAGTCAAGTCCTTCCTTCAGAAACAACCCAAGAGTGGGCAGGACTTTGTCCCAAGACAGGGAGCAAGGCTATCGCTTCAATCCCAAAATCTCTCCTTCCTGAAATGGTAGCCTGCATTGTAAGCAAAAAGAATATTGGACTGCATTTTACAGAACACTTAGCACATTGAACCCTCAGCTTTGGTGGATGTTGCTTTAATATTATCTCATTTGTCTGAAGACTATGATTATCTATCCTATGTGCTTAAACCCATGCATTTGTTTCAACAGATGCCCAACCAGAAGAAAACCAAGCAAGACTCAACTGTAAGTATTAAAAATATTTTGTCTCAAGAGAAACTTAACTTGATAGCTTCAGTATTTGAGTTAAGCACAAGCCTTTAGACTTGCTGGATGTTACAAACTGAAGCATTTTTTAGGCACTACATCCTAAAAGATCTTAAACTGGGATACAGGGATAGCGTTTGCTTCATGTCTGTGAAGCTGAGCCTATATATACCCAATTTAAAAAAAAAAAAAACAACCTCTCCTTTCCTAGAAAAAAGATAAGACCTGCTCTTAAAACCTTCACCATGTACATATTTTTATAAGCAAGAATGCAATATTGCAGGCCCGCTTGTTCACAAAGTCATTTATCATTTACAGTAGGGGAAAAATGAAAATTGGGTGAAAAAAGACAGATTTGGAAAAACGAACTAGGACAGGGGACTTGCAAGAGTACAGAGAGGGTGACATAGTTGCCATTTTATATCTCATTTGGTAGTTTCTACTGAAGCAAATGACTGTTGCCTGTGTGTCTCTGCAGAACAGGCAGAAAATACTGTGGTTTCACCAAAACTGTAATAGTTAAAGCATAGCAGCTACAGCAATATTGCTACAGCAATAGTTAAAACATTGCTGTAGCAGATGCTGTGAATGTACCCAATTCATAGTATCATGCAGAAGCAAAATAATCCTTAAATTAAAAAAACTTTTTCTGGAACTTCTTTGGCAGTCATGGAAACTGGGTTAATGGCCAGTTATTTTCCAGACCGCAGCCTGATTCCCAACATATTTGTTTGCTAAACACCAACAGGCATTGCACTCTCTCCTGCAGAGCATAATCTATGGAGGAGGATGGATTTTCTCCTTAAAAGAAAGAAACATTTTCTCCTTTTGTTCCTGTGAACTGCATTAACGTAACACAAGATTATTTAAGGTCAACTTTTTCTACTCCAGGCTTACTTATACCAGGCCCTTCTTGCTTAGATCCCTGGACTTAGCCCATTAGTAAAAAAAAAATCTCTGTGACATAAATAAGAGTAAATATTTATCTTGTATTGAAGGCTGCATGATTTGTTCACTAAGAACAAAGCAAAGCCTTCCACATGCTGTTTTTTCCATAATAGTCTCCACACCACTCATGGAAGAGGAAGTGGGACAGGAGCTTTGGTGGCTCACTGATGATAGAAGCTGTCCCACCTCTGAGGGCCATCTTTTGGGCATCCCAGCTTAAGGGCAACTTGGATCAATACCAGAGAAATGAGAATGATCCAGGGAATGTGATCTGTGGTGAGAGATTGGTTCTATTTGTTTAGGCTGGAGAAGGCCAGGCTGATTAAGGACACAATAACAACTCACTTCAGTGTCTTCAGAGAGGATGGGACAAGTTATTTATTGTGCTGGCCCAGCTGACACTGTGCTTGAGGCACAACAGACTTAAAGGAGATTTAATCTAGATGTTAGGAAAAAAAAGTCTAAGGGTAATGGTAGTTGAGCTCTGAGGCAGAGAGTTTGTCCAGACTATCAAGTCTCCATCAGTCCAGGTTTGTTGCTTTGTTTTCTCTTAACAAAAGAGAAAACCAGTCTGGTACTACCTTAGCACAAAAGGTGGGCTCTTGGAGAAATTCTAGCCTAATTCAATCATCACTTGGTGTTTTCAAGCCAGTTGTATGTGGTAGATGGGGGTTAAGGCACTGGGGAGGTGCTCCCAGGGCGATGCTCTGCTGCAGCATTTTGCTTTTCATTACTGCTGTAAATGCACTTCTGCTTCTGCCACCTTATGGAAAAGGTCAGATTGTTTCATGGGCAGTGAGAATCCTGAATACTGCACACCAAAATGAGATTACTGAAACTAAGTTTGCTGTTACAAAGGAAAAAAAAAGAGTTCGGAAACTGTGAGGAAGACAGATTGTAGAGTAACTCCATCCTGGTGGGGTTAGTCTCTGCAGACACCCATTCCAGTCAGTGGGGCAGGATGCTCTGGTGAGGAGAAATGCAGAGCTGGAGCAATTCTGAACTACTCTGAAGGAATCCCTTCCTTTCCTGAGAGAAGCCTTGGGAGGCTGTTTTGCCTTGGCCACAGAGAGGCTTTGTCCATCTCATTCTCTGAAGTAGCTTAAAATGAACCCAAGGTGACACTGATATCCCTTCACAAGGGAGGCCACTTTTTTCATTTGCATAGAGAGGCATTTCCAGACTGTGGCACAAGGACAGAAAGCCCCCAGTGTCTTGCAGGCAGGACTTCACCCCAGTCAGTTCTCTCCTCTCAGCAGCATGAATGTGTCTTTCCCACAGCTTTGCAGTTTGTTCCACTGGTTATGTAGGAAAAACAATGCTAGGCAGGATTATTTCTGAGGAAATTTTTTGTCTATTTTTTTATAAAAAGAAGTTATTTTTGTTTTTACAGCACCTGCCTAAATGGAAGTTCTGCCAACAATTTGGGCAGCTGGAGATGTGTCAAGAGAAGCATCACTCCCTCAGTGGCAGCATTGTTTGTAATACAAGTGACAGATTTCTGCCAAGAGAGATGGCAAAAAAAAAAAAAAAAAGCTTCTAAATAACCAGAGACAGGAAAATCTGCTGGATTTTCACTCCAGCCACTGACTGTGTCCACAGAACAGTTGTGTCACCACTCCAGCTCAGCACTTTGGACAGTCCTCTCTGATTGTCAGTGATTTGGGCACCTGTACTGGGGAAAGCAGAAAGTCTGGGACTCTGCTGCTCTGTGCCAGAACACTGAAGGTTGGTGACTGTCCAGTCTCTCATCATCATCCCTGAGGACTTTGTCAGAAGCAGAAGCAGCCACGTTTCAGGAGCATGGAAAGTTCTTGCTGTCACCTTACCCTGAGGACGACTACTGCATGTGGAGAAAGGCAGCTAAAACAAAGAAAGAAAACTGAAGGACTCTGCAAAGTGAGATTTGTGACCTTTTCTGTGTTTCTCTCTCTACAGCACATCCTTTCATTGTCTGTTCTCACCAGCTTCATGATACTGTGTACAGAACTGGGCAGGACACTTTGACCCAGTCCTCCAAAAACAGGAGTTGCTTTATTGAGGTTAAGTACTGAATGTTTTAACATAAGGGAAGGTGCCTTCTTTAAATGCCTTGATAGCAACATTTTGGTTTTTACCAAATATTCCACCAAAAAGGGGATTTCCACTTTGAACAAGAGCCAGCTGTGAGAAAAAACAAGCTGTGGAAATCTGACCAATTAAAAATAGTGCTCTCTGCTATGTTAATGTCAGGTTACCTGGACTTACCCTTTTCAGGATGGAACAAAAACTGTGGTTGATCTCTGCTTGATTCAACTGAATCTTTATTTAAGCACTTTCCCCTGGCTTCTGGGGAGGGTTTTAAACTGAAGGTTTTAAACTGAACTTGTGCTTGTGTCTAATCCTTATACTCACCCAACAAAACAAAACAAAACCAAAAGGGGGAGGAAAAAAAAGGGTGCAAACTCTATCAGTGTGTTGTCTATGAACGTCCAGAAAGCCAAGAACTGCAGTTTCCTTGAGCCAGTGCATGTGCCTTGGCTGTTTCAGCCCCACATCAGCCAAACTGACTGGTTGAAAACAGCAAAACAGTAAACTTTGCTGATGATATGAAATGTTGAAGGAGGAGGAATTTTTACCAGCTCTCTTGCCCAGATGGATCAGTTTCCCCATCTTGTCACAGGGGGATGGAGATTATTATTTTAAACTGAGCTCTGGAAACACTTGACCTCTCCTGCATCAGTTTCTAGACTAAAATTGTACAAGTTTTGTGAATAAATCATAGCCCTGTTCATTCTTGCTCTGTGTGGGACGCACTCCAGTATCAACTCTGAGCTTGGACACTGATTTTTCATATCAAGATCAGCTTTCAAGTCCCAGCCAAGTGAAAATTGTGTTGTGCTCACATCACGTGGAACCAGAACCATTTGGCAATAGTGCAGCACTTATCTTTTTGTCAAAGCAATACCCCCAGGGAGGCTCCCAGCTGAGTAGCTGTGCTTCTCTCATGTCCATCAACCCAGATATTAGATATTTTCTGAGCCCAGATCTAGTCTTCAGTGAACCCTAAATTGAACTTACTTGAGGAAAGCTTGCAGACACCTCAAAAATATGAGCAACATCTGTGCAAATGTGCAGGGTAACCATTTCCTAGTGGTTCAGTAAAAAGTCCTGCAGACATTTCCTGCTTATCTGTCACACGAAGTTGTTTTGTGCAGCCTCTGATGCTGCTGTACCTGATAGAAGCCTTTTCTATAAGGAGCTTTCCACTTTTATATTCTGCAACTGTAATGGTTCAGAGATGTAAGAAGTGACCAAGCAGTCACAAAACAATATGTTATTAAAAGGGATTTAGATGGGCTGGATTTTCTTACTTCTGGGCTACTTTATGGATAAACCTGAATACAAAACCAAAGAATTTTCTTGCAAAATCTGTGCTTTCATTTAGCTTAAGGTTCCAGCTATTCTTGGAGGTAAATAAATCCTAAATGACAGTTGGTTGTTACCATTGAAAGGACTTGGGAATTTTGTAATAACAGAGTTTTTGTCTTCACGTGCCATGTTTATATTTTGAATAAAATCTATTAATTCTTCTGGATGTTTAGCTAAACCTATCAGCACACAGAGACAAGTCAATCCAAGCCATTGCCCCCACCCAAAGTAGCAGTTTTATTTTTAACCACATCCCTCAGTGCTCCTTCCCAAAGCCCTCAGATGAGGGAAGGCAAACACAACACAGAGCTGACCACCTTTGCTTTGTTTTGGCTCACCCAACAAAATCCCTTGAACAGTACAACAAACTCCACAAAAGCCACTCAGTAGCCTGAAGACAGCACTAAGCCTGGGCTGATTCATCCATTTCTCACCCAACTTTACAACCCCAAGCAGAGCAAAGGTACAACACACACCCCTGCTTCCAGAATCGAAACCAGCTCATTGCACTCGCCCAAACCAATCTTGCACCTGAGCACCAGCATCTCCCTGGCTGCCTTCATTAAAGACAGCAGCTCACATGAACCCCATGTCCCAGGCAACTTAAACACATGCACAGGAAAGCAACACTTGATGCAGCTTTGGAGGAGGACTAAGAAATGGACTCACTTTCACAGAAAAGAAAGACTTTTGTTGAGGCACGGCTGGTAAACCACAAATGGAAAGCCCCAAGAGAAAACATGTGTTGCTACTTAGTGATCTGAGTCCATGTGTCCCGTTGTCAAATTCGCTGTTTAAATCTTTTTACCTGTAAGAGCTGAAATATCTCTTTTGCTCAAAAAAGTGTTCCCTCTTTCCACTTAACGACCCTGACTCCAACAACTCTTCTCAGTAGCTGTTGTGCTATGTCAAAGAAACTTCATTAGTTGCTTCCCCAACTTGATAAGTAGCTTCTATCTCATTTATCTTTCAAGACACACCTATGTGACAACAGGTCAGTTTGTGCAATTACCTTCCAACACAGGAAAAATTCTTACAAACACTTCCTGTGTTATCAGCACCACTTAGCATGATTGCTGTATCTGAACCATGCTCCATGCTGCAAAATGCAAGTCCTTGGCAACTACTCACGATGTTACCATTAATCACAAACTCTTTGTTTGCATATGGTGAGGAAAGAGCCTGTCTCCCATTTTAGTCTGGCACAGAAAACTGCTGTGCAGAGAGAGATACTCATATATCAAGGATACTTAGGCTGACCTTTGAACTTGCCCAAAATAGGTCCCAACAATTTGCTAATAAATTACTTATTTGTTTTTCTGTAATTCCAAGAAGAGCTGCTTAGGATGGTTGTATAATTGACAAACTTGGACACAGAGTCGTGCTCAGAAGCACACAAGGCTGACTTGGTGCTTGCACTCGTATCTCCAGCTTGCAGAGACCTTCTTCCACTTGCTGGACTGGAAAGTCTGCTTCTGTGCAGTGTTCACCTCAGTAGACATCAAGAGTCAACAGAAGCTGTTTGCTAATTTTGAATGGAATTACACTGCACAAAAAAAAAAAAGTTCACCTCTAAAAAAAAAAAATTGAGAAGGAGGAAAAAGATACCTCTCATTCAGATCGGAAATCTTTTAAGAATCTGTCAGTAAGAAGCTACACTAACACAGCTATAATGTGGACAGGGAGTGACTGCAAACATTTTCTTTGTTTCTTCTGCCAGATCTGTGCTGCCACATGTCGTCCCTCTTACAAGACTAAGAGTGCAGTTTCGAAACAAGATCAGATTTGCTTGCAAAAGCAGCTTTTCCACAGCATCATTCTCGACTAGAAGCAACTCTATACCTCTCAATTCATCCCTTGATCAGTCAGACTTACCATTATTGTGTTACCTACCTTCTAAAATGCACCACCACCGCAGCTACCACAGCTACCGTAACTAAAAATAGGTCAAGGGATAAAGGAGCAAAATGCCTGAACTGTAGCGAATTTTAGAACAGTAGGCAAACATGAAATATCTTTATCACCTTATTGGAAGTCTAATTAACCAGCTCAGATCAGTGTGATTAAACTGGGAGTCAGCAAAGTACCACAAGTCCTATCACAAACCTGGTCTTTCAAAGCCTTTTCTTTGGTTTTCCATGCCCTCATGACCTAAGTCTGGGTATGCTCACATTTCTATCTGGCTGTATCTGCAGCACAGAGGGTTGCTATCTTATTCGAGATACATTATTGAATTCTCTCACCAAAAACATGAGAAAAATCCAGCCCTGTGTTGGTTCCTGACCTACTGAACAAGGCAGGAGGGCTGGCCAGATAATGACCACTCTTTCCAGGAGAATTCATTGACTGATTCTGCACAGGGTGAGGCAGGGAGACACCACCCCAGGAACTCTCCTGCACTCTTGGCACCAGCTGACACAAAGTCTGAAGGACTGGAGAGGCTGAGGAAGTGTCTTTGGAGTCCTGGAAGTCTCCAGGAATCCCTGACAGGGTGAGCCTTGGTGCCAGGTCTCTTCTCAGCAGATGGGGATCCCATTAGGAGTCCTGGGCACACCCCAGTGTTGAGGGGTAAGTGTCGTTGAGCAGGAACATTAAAAGAGTACATAATTAAATACATAAATAAATAAATAACCCCCAAACTTTGCACAACTCTTCTGTTTAACTTCAGATTATCTGTTTATTTATTCAAAGTTGTATTTTTTATGACTACCATAAGGCAGACAGCTGCCTGCCCATGACACTTCCCATGGAACAATTTGATCCAGCTGAGAGCAGGACCAAGAAAGAGAGGGGGGAAAAAAAAGTCTTTTAATCTGCTCCAGCCCAGTGACAATTCGCCAGTCCTCAGGAGATGAAACTCAGTGGGGCAAACTGATTGTTTTTTAATTTATTTTTATTTAAAGTAGCCCTTAAAGAAGAGTTCCCATTAACAAATATATACTCTGGCCAGCTGGAATGATTACCCACAAAATCACCAGGCATGCACAGAGTGAGCCAGTGCCTCTCATCAGCATTTTTGGCAATGTGGCAACTGCTGACTGGCTTCATACAATGTGTCTTAGCTTCATTTTGGAGCAATTCCAACTGCATCACAACATAATCTAGGTAGCAAATTATTTCTAAGCAAACAAAGTCAAAAAGTAGTTCCTGAGAAACAGAAAACTTGGCCAAAGGAATCCACCAGTTTCTGTGGCTGCATTTATTGCATCCATAGACCTTTGAGTCTTGGGAACATTATAGGATAATCCATATGTCTGTCAAAAACCTCAGCTAGTATTTTATACTATACCAGAAATACTATAGTATTATCAAAATTAATAATTAAAACTGGTTTTATTGTTCCCAGGTCTCAGGTGCTTAGGTTTGAGCACCCCACAGCCACGAGGGATCCCAGGCACAAGAGGTGTGCCCCTGCCTACATATTTTTCAGAAGTTTTGGGGTGGGGTTGAAAGGCAGGAAAGGAAAGGAATTGTTTGGTTTAGTCTCCAGGCAATGCTGCTGCAAACAGTGAGGAGGAAACCACTGAACTTTTACACCTAGGCAGGAGCCAGGCAAGAAGTTGGCTGTGAAGCTGGGAATGGACCCTAAACCCTTCCTACAGAGGTCTGGCTCTACAGCCCAGCAATCTCTACAGCCCATTCATCTCTCACTACATATTTTATAAAGCAAGCTATAATCTTAATCTCTGCACTCCCAGCTGATGGGATAGAGCACCCAGCCTGGCAATAAATAATTTTATAATGTATCTCTGATATAGCCTATCTCAGCTGGAAACTCCATGCCAGCAGTCAGCACAGCTGGGGAGCTGATCACAAAGCAGCTGCACACAAAAGTGTATTTGAACAGAGATAAAGTGCAGTTCAGCAGAGTGCCAAATCCCAGTCAAATTTTCAAGGAGATAAGCAGGAAAGCACATGGCTTTCACAATGCCCTTGTCTGAGTGGCAAGACTGTCACAGACTGGGTGCAAACACATCTGGAATGTCACCACTTCCATCCAGATTATTTATTTTTCCAGGGAGGAAGATTGATATTCCTGTCTCCCTGGCACCCCAACATGTCAGAGCTCGTGTCCCTGTTCACTGCCAAGACAGCACAGACTACTTTTTGCCCTCTTGAGGTGCATCACCCCACAGGTTAGCAGAATACCAGCAACTTAGTTACGCAGACAGTTATTAGAGCCTGCCTGAACTTTCACACTAGGCAAAACTGTGCTTCCTCTCGTGAAATTCATAAATAAATATTGATTTTTAGCCAAGGTGAAGATCTGGAGAGTTGCTGCTATATACTTTGCCCTTCACAAAGTCTCTGCTCCCTCTGTGGGTCACAGCCACTGGGAAGGTGTTGGGCCTTAAGGGCCTTTGGACGCTCACAGCACAGCAGGTGTTGCTGAACTAAACAATTTTCCCCCTATTAGACCAGCTTCTGATAGGCCAGGGGTAAAGGACTGCAGAAAACAACTGCAGAATGGGCATTTTAATTGCTGCTAACATTTACATTAACATATAACCGTTCAGAGACAAAAAACCCTCTACAAAATGTAGCGGGAGCAGCAGTCGATCTGCAGTCATGTTTAGAAACGAACACAATAGGCTTGGCAAAACTCACACAGGATACCACAGAGCACACTTGGTGATGCATAAACCAAGTGGTAGGGTGGTTTTGATTATGGATTTCATGGTATCCCTGCCGTGCCTAAATGGAAGAGCTGCTCCTATAATTAGCACTAGCCTGAGCAGTTTCCTCACGGAAGGAGTGCAGATTGCATTGCTGGGACTGTGCTGAACCTCCCTCAGGTACCTCTGCTCAAATCTTGTCCTACAAAATTCACAGGCCCAGAGAGGAACCCTGTTACACCCCCAAATGCTATTATAATTGCAAATAAGCTGGTTGGAATGTTAATACCCTTCAAAAGGTGGGTGTGCTCTCTGCATATTTCTAGGCAAAGCAGAGCCCTCTCCCCACCTGGTTAAAGCAGGTCCCTTATGCTGGGAGGAAAGATACATGGAACAAAATATGCTTGCAACACCTCCCAGGGCTTGCTACTATTCCCTAGGAAAGCCTCATATATTCCCTAGGAAAGCCCTAGCAAATACAACCATCAACACCTTTATAGAAAAAGTACAAATCCTCCCTCTTGAGTGTCTGAGGTCCTGAGCCCTCGGGCAGCCACGAACTGCAAGGCACTCCGAAAAAAGGGGAGAATTTACTTCAGAGAGAAACAAACAGCTAATTGATCAGCCTGAAAGCTTTATCATTTAAGGGATCAGACTGACAAAAGCAGCAAAAATCAGCTTCACACTCATTCCTTTCTCACAGTCAAGCTGAAATTTTGTTCCCATTCCTACTGGTATGTTCAGGTCATTAGGCCTCACTTAAGGATGGATGTTTCTTGCCAAGTATCTCCTATTGCCAGGACTCAGGACATCTCTTGGACAGAAATGCTGCCGATTGTTTCCTCTTCCTCTGAAAATGACCATGCTGCTTCAATGATTGCACCATGAAAGGACTTCCACAGTTGCTCAAGTGGTTCAAAAGCCAGCATGAGAACTCATTATTTCTTCATATCTCTGCATCTGCCCTCATCCCGGGATAAGAGTCCTAACCACATAAGGTATTAGCTAAATATGTGGAAACAAGGGAAACCAGCCACAACCAGGATTGCTTCCCACAGGCTGGAAAGCCTCAGTCTGCAGCCAAATCCAAAATGACTACTAAAGTACACAGATTCAGGTGCTCACCAGCCTGATGTAAACAGTCTTTATGTTTCCACCTGAACTGGAGAAGGATTAAGCTTTAGCAACAGGAAGTAGGGAAGATGAGCACGGCAAGATATTGGTACTGCTGGTCTGTACTGCCTTACCCAAAAAACCTTGCTGTCTTCTGCTCAGAATGACAAATGGAGTTTGCACATTCCTTCTGAGGAGAGCTTAGTTAAGACTGTTATTTGGTTCATCTGATAAAAAAACAGGAGTGGAGCAGAGAAAAACTCCAATTTATTAAAAATATCAGATAAGATCACCAATATTAATGAGTTGTGATGAATGGTGATTAAAAAAAAGACTCACTTTTTCAGAGTGCTCTGCCAGCAGGCTTAGAAGCCATCCTGACTACAGACAAAAGCAGAGGGAAATATACAACCAAAAAAGAAATGAATATTGCAAGGTTGCGACATGCTTACCATAGCTCCAAATGAAAATATACGGGTCCCTTGACCAGTCTGCACCAGTACTTAGCTGAAGAAAAGTTTATAATCCAGATACAGGAAATTAAAGTATGTAAACCATTCATTTTTCCATCAATTCACTTATAGGTGATGAAAACAGTCTGGCTCTGGCTTTGGAAAGCATCTGATTCACAGTGTTTGAATTAGCAGATGTGTAGGCAACTGTGTTTGGTAACAAAGCAAGGGACTTGTGTTCTGTGAAAAAGCAGGCTGTGTTTTGCTTCTGTTGGAAGCCTTTTAGCAAATATTCAGGATATAGCAAGTGGAGGGGAGAAAACACATTTATACACACTAAAAGCAGCATGACAAAGGTACTGATTGTGTGAATTTCTCCAAACATTGAAGTGAGGAGCCCCAGGGACTGAAAACCAGCAAGACATTAGGCAATGCCTGTAGTACATGAGTCAGCTTAAGGATTTGTGTCAGCTTAGTAGCTTGTCTCAACAAAGTTTTGTTCTGTGATTGGTTCATCACTATGTGTAGGAAGCAAGAAAAAAAAACATACCAAGGGGCCTGCATGGTTGAAGAAGGAGATCTTGGCAAAACTCAGGCACAAAAGGCAGCATGCAGAGGGTGGAGCAAGGCTGGGTAACATGGAAGGAACAAAGAGACACTGCCTGAGCATGCAGAAACATGGTTCAGAAAGCCAATATCCACTTGGAATTGGATCCATTCAGGGTCTTATGGGATGCACCAGTGAGTGCTGAGGGAGCAGGCAGATATCATTGCAAGGCCACTCTTGATACTCTTTGATTGATCAACTGTCAGCAGTGCCAGGGAACTAGAGAACAAAAATTACCCCGTCTTCAAGAAGAGAAAGAAAAAGGATCCATGTTGAATACGAGTCAGTGTTGTATCCTTGTGGCAAAGAAGGTTTATGGTATCCTGACCTGCATTAGGCAAAATTGGTTGAGAAAGGTGATCCCTCTCCTCAGCACTGATGAGGCCACTCCTGGAGTTCTGGGCTCCCACAGACAATATATATATATATATATAAATTTAAGGGACAGAGTGCAGTGAAGGGCCACAAAGATGATGAAAAGACTGGAGTATGTCTTCTGTGGGGAAAGGCTGAGAGAGCTGGGACTGTCCTGTCTGGCGCAGAGAAGGTTCAGGTCAGATTTCATCACTGTATGTAAATACCTCAGGGAGGGTACAATGAGGACAGAGCCAGGCTCTCTTCAGCAGTGCCCAGTGGCAGGACCAGAGGAAATGGGCACACACAGGAGGCTCTGTCTGAAGATCAAGTGGGTGGCCTGGCTTGAGCAGGGGAGCGGAACCAGATCACTTCCAGAGGTCCCTTCCAACCTCAACCACTCTGGGACTGTGGAAAAGTTATGACAGGATTTTGAAAGTGTATAGCCATAACAACAGCACTGTCCTTCAGGTCACTCAACCCACGCTAAGTTTAATAGGACAATGCTGAAAGAACAGGAAGGGTAGGAAGAAAAAAATATTTCTTTCAGTCTTTTCTTTCTGTCAAGATAAACAATTATAAGCCAGTATTGCACTGCTGCCAGCTCCTCATTTTATTTAAAGTTTGACTACACTCAGCATGGCGCAGTGGAACACTGAGCAATCACAGCATCTCACTTCTGTCTCATGACCCATTAATGAGGCTGGAAATAAAACATCCCCACAGAAAACAACTCCAAACCAAAACACAACCACATAACCACACACTGGAGAGGTTTATCCTGGTGAGCAGTCACCACAGAGCAGTATGACTCCTTTGTCTTTGTCACTGAAAGTCAAATTGAGTAATAACTGTATGGCCATGCCCGTTAGACCCACAGCCTTCACTCCAGACCATTAAATGACCACAGGTCTCTGTGGCTCCTGTATTTTTGTACACTGAGAGGTTTTGAAAGAATGCATTTGTGATCCATATCTGCTACCTCCTCCTGCAAGATGGGAGGACAGCAATAACTTGAGAAAAGAATGGAAGACACAGAGGGATCTAAGCACAAAGCTGGAACACAGGAAACTTTCCATCCTCATGATTTTTTTTGCTAGGTGGTACTTAATCACCAAGCCAGCGCACTGCGGAGACAAAACACAAGAAAAACTTGGGGTATTTAAAGAAACAGAACTCTAAAGGGATGAACTGGAAAAGGTTATTCAAATCACTGGACACACTGGGGAATTACTTCAGCTGATGGTTTAAATTTAGGCTTATTCAAAGCACATAAAGAAGGAATTAGCCTATGAAGCATTAAGGATACACCATCACATCCTTGAACTTTGTTATGGAGTGATTTTCTTTTATCTGGAGCAGGACATGGCATCTCTGAATCAGATTCCAACAGTCATGTTAACTTGGACAATACTTCTGCTGTGAGAGGAGCTCTCAGAGCAGGATTAGGATCTTCCTGAAGCATGGGTCTCAGAAGATCATGAGGGAAAAACCCACCAATATGACTTTCTCTTGACATTAGTGCAGCCATAGATGGGTTTGGGACTTTATCAGGAATTCTAGTCTCGGAAACCTCCCACTTTTGTGCTTCAGTGCTAGAGAGAAGATAACTTCTACAAAATCAGAAGTTTTTTTCCTCTGCTCCGTCTTCCACTCATCTAAATGTCAGTTGCATCAGGCCTTCAAAGCTCTCCAAAAGTGAAGTGCCTCAGGAAATACTCTGGATTATCACTGCCACAGGAGAGAATGAGCAACTCCATTACAGCCCTACTTGAGTGAGAAACTACGTATTGCTGAAATACTACCATGAAGCTGACTGATTTATCAAGTGTTACTTTTGAAACCATTAAGGAGAGCGTGGGTGGCTTTGTTTCCTAGCATAAAGAAATATGATTGTCTAGACTTTCTTCATTTAACTTCTAGCTTTATATAAAAAAAAACAAACCACCAGACTTATTCTGAAGTTTAAGTAATTTTTTTCGATGGTACATATTAATATTTAAATTCATCTAGCATGATTAAATAGCAAGCTCTCAATCCAAACAGAGGAGGAGCTGAGATGAATGAGAACAATGGTTGTAATACTATTATTTATTTTTAAGAATACTTATGATTTAATACTTTTTAATAATAATTCAGACCAATGGGTATGCCTTTTATGGAATGTTTATATAAAGTTCAACACTAAATAGTGCATTAAGAAGTGTGTATACACAGCTATAAAGTAAACACAGGGAGATATCAAAAGGATTAAAGTGAATGCAAGAGACACTACCCAGAAACTGGTAGTTTGAATAATAAGTGTTGAACAGAATCCACCAAATATATTTTTCCACCATTGCTGAATTGTGCAATTATGTAACTATAATCACCCCAATGAAGCAATGCCCTTGCTAGCAAATGCCCACAGAAAGTAAAACTTAAATTCCTTTATGAAATGCCACAGCAGACCATGCCAGACTCACAGCTGAGTCCACAGTTCAGAGAGACGCAAGAGCTCTCAAGGAGAAAAAGAAAGGCTTCTACCACGGCTGGCTGAAAACATAAGGGGTAAACATTGCTCAGTACCTGCACATCAAAAGCAAGGAGCCTGGGAATAAACAGTGCTTGACTGCAGAGCAAATAAAAGAAACAGCTTTTTTTGGCACTGTACAGTTTGGAAAGCCATTCTTAGAAACTGCAATTGATAGCCTCTGTGCTCAGCTGTACAGGAAACCAAATACATGGACATCAGTCAAAACTAATTGTAACATAAGAGTTTTTAATTATTTTCTTAATAGAAAGAACTAAACAAAGTCTCAAGTGCCTGCTTGAGCTGAGAGACAAAAGTTGCTTCAGAGAGGTCAGCAAAATCCTTATTCTGAACATTTTCAAGTAGCACATTCATGCAAAGAAATGCTTAACAGTGAGCTATGTTTTATAGGACAGAAGGTAGGCAGTCCTCCTAGAAAGAACTGCAATACCTGAACACTGCATTATCATAAATTACTCAATTCTGGGAAAAGATCAAAGGTGGATGTTCCCGAGCTTTTACTATTGGTAAAGTGGCAGCTTGCAAGCCCTTACGTCAGCTGAATGCGTTACAATGAGAGATGATAATAATTCCTTTTATTCCACAGCTTGGCTGGAGAAACAGCCGTGATTTCTGAGTCACTGCTCGCATCCTGCCCCGCTCCAGCACTTCCTCATTCACAGCAGAAGCTCCTTGCAGCAGCACATTTGGCCCTCAGCACATGCAGAGGGAACACGGGGAGATTCCACAGAGGTAAGCAAGAGAGAAAGTTTTCTGTCCTGTACTAAAATTGCAGTATTTGGGCTATGGGTTTTGGCTAAGGTCTTTTACGCTTGCTTCAGATGATGTAGCCATGGGGAAAATGAAAAAGAAACAATCTGGATTTGGCACGGGCTTTGGTTTTTTCTTTGTCATAAGCGACAGTTTGCCGGAGAGGAAAAGCTACAGATTGAGGGGGTTTCCAGCTGTGTTAACTCCTCTCCCCTGTGCTGGCTCCCAGCTGGGTGTGCTTAAACTGCAAAATGGAAAGTGAGCCTGATGCTGCCGCTAAAACAAAAGGGGCAATTACAACTAATTTTCTCACTGAGTACCACTTTGCCTTTATTTCTGCTCTTATGTTTTCACTTTTCCTTAGTCATTAAAGTGACAAATTGACAGAAGTGAGTTTCAGTTTAGCGAAGTTCAGAGGACAAACACTAGGCTGAAAATAATCAAATCACACTTGCTGCATCAAAATGTCACCTGAGCAAGAGCAAAGGCTCAAGACATTCAGCATCCCAGCCACACCAAAAAGGGAGCCCTAGGTAACCTCTCAGACTCTGAATGGTCGCTGTTCATAAATTATCAGAGAGTAAGAACAGCTGAAAAGGAAGGCAAAGGGGTCCCAGGGTACTGAGCAACACAGACACAACCACAGAATCTGAGGTCCAGGCTGCAGGTAGTGAAGAAGTCAAGTGTAAGAGTGACGAGACAAGAAAGAGGGCAAACAACTGCACGGGAGGGTTTTCCCAAGCTGTGAGTCACTGTGGTTTGTTACAAGTGGTGGTGGACTTTGGAGAAGAAAAAAAAAAAAGTAAAAGAGAACTAAATGCTGTTGCACAAGTAGGTTTCAGACAAATGTGGTGCCTTCAAGTTTTGATAGAAGATTTATGTTAGATTAATTTAAGAAATTTTTTAAAACTACAAAAACTATATAGCCGTAGATGTACATATCAGTATGGCAGGGCATTTAAAATGCTTTCCAATTTTAAAATCTAATTTTCTTCTTGATTCCTTGTCCCTTCCCTGAGAGGGGACTGTACCCACCAAATTAATGCAGGACAGAGGAAGGTAGGAGAGAGACACCTGGGAAAAGTACAGAGCAGCAGATGCCACAAAGTCCAATTTCTCCAACCTCCTCGTGTGAACCTGGAACTCCGACCCCTCGAGAGCCAGCTCATGCCAGATAATTTTGCCTTTTTGAAAATTAAATAGAAGGGTTTCACCAGTTGACCAAAAGTGAATCCTGAGGAAGAAGTGAAATGACACAGCTATAGATTTCAGTTCTCATTAAATCAAAGAACTTGCCATTATTTGGAGTTTATCTTGGTAACATAAGTGTAAGTAGTGCAAAGGTGGACATCAGCACAGATTTTTCTTTCTGGAGAAATTATTTACCTATTTCTGGAAAGGGTGAGGAAGTGATCGGAAATTTTCAGCTCCAAGGGCTCTTCTTGGAATACAGACCAGATTATTGGAATATTTACCAAGATGAACATTATTTTAAAAAGTCTCTAATACACTTTCCCCAACTGGGAAAGCCCTAAAAAAACATTGCATGGGTGTATACTACATTCAGGAGACTGATCTTTTGGTAGAACAGTCACCAGTTCTGGACATTTTGTGTGCCAGAGAAGTCAGTCAGGGGTTGGGGGTGAGGGGTGGGTGGGAGAAGAATATTTTACTCTACAAAAGGAAAAACATATATATTATATAAAAAACTGAAATCTAACAAATCAAACCACCACCAAACCACACACACAGGTGCAGTCAGCTCTTTAAGGGGCTTGTTGGATTTTCCTATCTTATCATGGTAAATGGCATCTGCAGTTTACTGCTAACATAAAACAGAGACCTGTTGTAGCAGACCCAGAAGAATTCCACAAAAACAGTCAGTGCTGGAACACCTCTCCTCTGAACACAGCCTGAGAGAGTTGAGGTTGTTCAGCCTGGAAAAGGCTCCATGGAGACCTAAGAGGGGCCTTTCAGGGGCTGGTAAGAAAGAGACTTTTACCAGGGCCTGTAGTGATAGGGCGAAGGATAACAATTTTAAACTGAAAAAGGGTAGAAGTAGATTGCACGTAAGGAAAAAATTCTTTACTGTGAGAGTGGTGAGGCACCAAACTGGATTGCCCAGAGAAGTTGTGGGTGCCCCATCCCTGGAAGCAGATTGGATGTGGCTCTGAGCAACCTGGTCTAGTAGAAGAGGTCTTTGACCATGGCAGGGGGGTTTGGAACAAGATGATCTTTCACTTCCAACTCATTCTATGCTTCTACAATGAGCACTTAAGAATCCTTTGAAAAAGTTGAGCTGGTTTCTGGCTTTCACACCCCTCTCACATTTCTTTTCTGAACTGTGTTACAGCTTCCCTCTCTCTCAGGACAAGGAACCTATAGAGCAACTGCCTCCTATGGAAGCTGAGCATTCCTGAACAGCCACCAAAACATCCAGGTGACAGGACACTGCATGCACACGTCAATAACCGAGCTTTGGTTCAACAGGTGGGAGGAAAATATATAAACTGTCCTCTGAGCAATGAGATACTGCACTGAGTGTATGTTCTCATTCAGTGTGTATGTATATATCTAATGGATGGCAGCAGAGAAGTATCTCACTGAACACTGAATTTCCAGAGGCATGTGGGGATGTGTGTACACTGTGAATGTACCTGCAGTCATATTTTTCACAGCAGCCTGAGCCTCAGAGACTTCTAGTCATTGATCTCAGTTCACATCTGCTCATATGTTTTTAAAACAGTGCCTCAGCACCTCGAGGCACATCCTAACCCCAGAGCAAGGTGTGGTGCAGAGGTGCCTGTGCTAACAGGGGCTGGAGAAGTGCCACTGTCTTAGTGTGGCATTGCATGGGCATGAACTCCACGTGCTGATGAGGAGTTATTAATTGCAGTTCCCCAATACCCAGAGTTTCACTCCAAATTCACTTTTGTTCTATACACAAAGAGTTCTGGTGAGTGGTGTAATTCAGCTTTTGCTTGGTGTTGTCGAAGAATGCAACTTTGTTAAAGAATGGGAAGGATGGAGAAAACAGGCAAGTTATTCATCTAGATAATTATGATAGGTTATAATCTAGAGGGTTCTAATTTTTAAAATTATTTCTACAACTTAGTTTTGCATGTAAGTATTTTCCTCTCACCCCACCTTGTGCACATGTTACCATGCAGTTTTCCATACTGTTTTATTCCACTTAAAATTCCTTGCAAGGCCACTGAAAAGACCAAACTAAATGATATGACGGAGACTGTTATTTGCTTGATTATTATTTTTTTTTGCCTCCCATCAGTTTATGAACATAGTTAATTAGCTGTAGAGTCCAAACACATTTCTCAGCTAAGTGTGTATTTAAGTGTAACCTCCAGCTCTGGCTTCTTTTCTAACATTTGAGCACCCCATGTTCTGTATTGGCACATGCTTAAATTCTGAACCAGAAGTTTTTTGTAATAGCAAACTTGCTTCCAGCTCCTTTATCAGTAGTCTTGCCAGGCCAATGATTGCTGTCACCACAGAGAGAGATCAGAGCCAGAGCCAAGCAGATCCTTCCCATTGTTTCTCCAAAGAGGAGTGATTTATTTTGACATCAGGAAAGAGAAGAGCACACAGAACATATATTTACCTCATGGAGGCTGACCAGCTTAAACTTGGTTGTTCCTCTTAACCTAAATGCAGTTTACTATCCACAGGATGGCATTTTCTTTAACAGCAATGATGAGGGGGAAAAAGGAGATGCCCAGAAGCATCTAAGACACCCAAGAGGCGAGAAGCAATGCCAACAGGAGTGTCACTATTTTTCCAGACTTATCATATATCCAGCCAGGGCCAGTCCACGATTCATTCAGTCCCATACGCTCCTCACACAGTCACCCATTGCTATGCTTCTGAAGATTCAGGCTGCAAGCTAAGTTTTCCTGGCAGCTGGCAGGACTATAGGCAGCATTGTACTTGTATTTCTCAGGTTTTTGAAAGCAAAGCATGACCCTGTATGAATCTAAAGGCCCAAAGTGACAGGATCTATAGAGTAGAATCTATCAGAGCTTCTACTGTCTCCTATAACAAAATCCATATTCTTTTACAGATTGATTTTTGCTTGCTTGTTTAAGGTGAGGAAGGAATTTCTTGACAGGAAAGTCTGCAACAACCCATGAGGATGGGAGTGAAAGCTCCCTGGGGTTCCCATGTTTTGTTGCATCTCTTGTACTTTCTAAGTCCTCTGCTGGGAAAGGGAGGAAGGGCATGAAATTAAAAGCTTTAGGGCTACAATGCTTTCCTGCAAAGGTCCCCTCTACAAGACAGCTGTGCCAAGCTAAAGAGTCATGGGTCAGCATTTCATTTAATTTAATTTCATCCATGGCTAAGACTCATGTAAGTCTGTGCTGTAACACATTTTACTACATCCTCGCCCATTTCTTCACTCACTGAAGAGGAATGATGCAGAGAAGAATGTGTTGATTTGTACTAGAGTGTTGTCATCCATCCAATAAGTGTACTCCAGGGAAGCCTAATTTCATAAACATTGCTTGGGTCCACACATTAATTCCTATTAATGCCAAGGAAAGCAGCAGTGCCTTGCTGAGCACAAACTCCTTTTATGACTCCAGGATAGGGCTGCACAAGTGCCTGGAGGAAACCTTCATATTCTCAAACCAAAAAGCAAAACACCTAATGAAAGACCTAGTAGGGTTGTATGGTAGGTCTGTCTAGGGGATCTTTGAATTTCCTCATGGGGAACTTCTGTCCTCAAAGATTATCCTCCACACAGTTAATTTCACCCTTTGAGAACCTCGCTGCAGATACAATTTTCATGGAGGCCATGGAATGAAGCCACTGTATTACAGGTGTTTTCCAAATACTGCTCTCACTGAAGCTGAACAACTCAGTTCAGGTGCAGAGTGACCTGCACAAGCTGGTCTAAGTCAGGGCAGCTTTGCTGGCTTGACATGGTTGGGAGTGTGCTCCTGCCTCAGCCCAACCACAGATGTGTCCCACACCTCAGAGGAAGGGAGGGGAGGCTCTAACTTAGGATATCCTTGGTTAAAATTCAGTTTTACTGTCTTGGTTCATATTTTCCCTTACTCTTCTGTGCTCAGAGATGCATGAACAAGTTCCCACTCTGAAACAGTCCTCCAGTCCTCATGTCAAGGGTCATCTCCAGAGGGTGTAAAACTTCAGCTCCGATCCACCTTGCATTTGTAGCCCATGACGCAGGAGATTTTGGGATGAAACAGAGGTCAGGGAGGCAACACAAATCATGGCAAGGCCACCATTGACTCCTTACCAGCAAGGTGTGGATCACTGACATCCCATGTCTTACCCTGGTTAGGCCAAGACAGGTATTTCATCTCATGTGGCTCCAGAACCTGGGGGGCTGCAAGGCCCAGATATTTTGCTATCCCTGAACAACTGCTTAGAAATAGAGTTGCTTCATTTTCTAAAACCTGTGTTCTGCTTTAGAGCTGCTCTGAGGTGTTCAGTGTCTTTCAGCTGCCAGCTCAACCTCCCAAATGATGGTTTGCAGCTTGAAAGATTATAACAAGGGTCAACATGTAAATCTCTTAGTTCAGTCCTCTAAATAAACTGTCCTAGAAGCACCGAGGTCAGCTTTGAGTTCCTCAAAGTAAGATACAAACTTAACAAGGCTCTTCAAATCCCATCTGGTAGTAGGACAGGAATGTAAGGGCTTTGAACTGCAAGTATGAGATCAGCTTGTTAATATCTAGAGAAGATTTAAGTGAGTGCTCTGAAGAAGTGCTTCAAAACTAGGTCATGTAAACTTCACATACCTCGAGTGCTTCCTACAAATGAGATCTCCCTTGAGTTGAACCCATAAGTTACTATTTTAACATCTGTCAGTTAAAGCAGAGGACCAATCACACCTAACAATTACTAGTTAACTTCCCACAAATGTGTCAGCAAGGGAAGGGAAGGGGAAAAAAATCTTGCTCCATTACATATTCTCACAAATGGACATTTGTGTCTGCAAAAAGGGCAGCTGTAATGCTTAAAGTTTAATGCCATTCCATGGTGCTCTAAAGAGCCAAAAAAATGCTTTGCCTGCATTGTAACGAGGTCTCAAGATGTTTGGCAGCTGCCTGTAAAATACGCACAATGCCATACCTAATCAATTAGCACTTGGCACTTTCCCATCTGAGGACATCACATCCCTTTTCCTTAGAGAGTTAGGGATGCAGTAGGTTGCACAGCAAGTCCCACCCAACAATCCTCCCCACCACCCCAGCCGAAGTTACAAGGTGCAATTTGGGTAAGGAGTGGGTAATTGTCACATTCCCATCAAGAATCAATCAACTCAAGTTCTCATTGAATGCATCAGCTCTTTTTACCAGTAAGCAAAGACAATCTGGAGAAGGAAGCCTGCCTTTCCAAATCAAAGTTTGTGTACAGTTTTCACTCCAAGTTTGGTCATTGTTGAAGCCCCAAGTCTGGCCATCTGTTACCTCAAATACTCAGAACCTGAGCTTTGGGCACATGGAAAAGATGGGTTTTCATGAAGAGCTGGTGGCAAGAGAGGATGTGAATTCAGACAGTCCAGCTGTGGGAACAGGGGTGACACAGGGACAACATCTCCTCCCAGCCCTAGGAAGACCCACTCCATTGCTACATCTGTCTAGACTAAAAGTAGCACTTCACAATGACAAAAATCCTCCTCAATACAGCATTGTTCAACATCTCCCTGGAAGTGTCTACTTCCCTAGAATCTGATGGCAAAGCAGAAAATCAATTGTTTACTGTAGCAGCAACAGCTGTGAATTGAAAAAAATTGTGTTTTAGAAGGCTTTGATTGTAGTGGAAACACACTGATAAGTACTTTGAGACATGCAAGTAAAGACCTCCCTTCCATCCAAACAAAATATACACCGCATACTATGAGATGCCAAAAGATAGCCAGATATGGTCCTGCCTCTACCCTGCACATGGATAAATAACAAAGTATTTGGCCTATGGTTTTAAACATTTTGTGCAAGAACTGAATAAAAGGAGGTAGTCTTTTCTAAGGGAAGTGCACCAGGCATTCTTAATTACAGAAACCCAAAGATAAACAATGATCTCTCACATATACAGAAACACAGTTCTCAGTGTGTATGATGTGAGAGAAGTCTCAGATCCTGTCTGATTTGGGTATATATGCACATTAAGAGATCACTAAAGCAGAGACTATCAGAGGAGCTTGAGAGTAAGCAGTTTAAAAGTTATCACAACTTGGATGCGCAGCATTTATGTCACGATTGTTGGATTTGTGAATAGAGAAACATTTGAGATGGCTGGGCCTGACACTACATAGCCATAACCACCTGCACAGTTATGGATGGCCTCATAAATGACATTGGTTCTCTGATATCCCAGGAGAAGATATCCAAGGATTCAGAGTTGTTAGGTGATATTAGAGATTTCCACTCACACACACCCTTGATTTTTGACGTGGCTGAAACAACCAATGCATCTTTCTGCCTTTCATATTCCAAGGCACATCATGCACCCAACCAGCAATTTGCTGCTGTATACTCCACATATTTAACAGTGTTTTCAAAATCAGCAGCACAGACCTTATCACTGCAGTGCTCCAACCCACTTTTTCCTGGATTTCCAAAGAACATTTGTTATCTAGGTGATGCAAAACCTCATCACTTGTGCACAACTCCAGCCAAGAGCTGGGAGGGTGCCAAAGCAGATGTGCCACAGGCACTTGGTACTGTGCAGAGGAGCTTTGTGTCTGTGGCACTGCAGAGACTGAAACAGCTCCTGCGGCTACCCAGAGATACCAGATCACAACTGTGAAGCTGCAACCTGTCCCCAACCCCTGCAGAAGCAGCTACTGGGCCTGGATCATCCTAGGAAAAGAAAAAACCCACCAAACCTGGTGAGAGATGGCATCAGAAGGTATTTCACAGGGTGTTAATCAGTGGAAAGGAAAGAGCAGGAGCTCAAGGGAGATAGATACGTGTGTTGGCAGCAGGGAGATGTCACTTGAGTAGTGCTTCAGCAAGAGCACTGCCAAGACCTCTCAACAACACAGGTGAAGGTAGATGTTGCTGTTTTGGGAAGGAAGGGGCTCAGTCATTTGGGAGAAGGCAAGTTCTAGAAACCCAACTGTGGGTCAGTGCAATGCTCCACTGAACTTTCAAGCCTTCTCTGGTCTGTGCATTTCACACCCTCAGCTTCCACCTCAGGGCTAGTTGAAAACAGGCTGCAAAACTAACTTCACCTAAAACTTTCACAGGGGGATTTCCTGCACTGAAAGTGTAGAACCACAAAGAGGTCGAGCTGATATTTCATAGCATGAAACCTTGTGGTTCTGCACAAACTGCTGCTCTTTCTTTTCAAGTCATTACTTACCAACATGCTCCAAACAGCATAAGCAAAAAAAGGTCCTGTTTGGCAGCTCTGACACTGAGAAAGGTTTAGTTTGGTGCACTCTAGACTACAGAAAAGAAAAGACATCAGCAACCCATGTGCTGCTCCCCTGCTGTAGATGCAGCTGCCTACATAGCCAGCAAGTTTCCTTTGTAAAAGAGTCACACACAGTTGATCCAGGGACTCATTGCTTAGGTGCTTTGTTTGGGCCCAGGGCCATATCTAAAGGAACCTCCACTCCAGGATGACCCTATTGTCTCTCAGGATGACCCTACTGTCCACTACCAAGTGACAACCAGATGCTATTGCAACACAAGACATCTGGGCAGAATTTATGAGCCTGACACCATCTGGCTGCTTTCAGATATTAATTCTCCAGCCTACTGTCAGCTGTGTCCTACTTTCAGATGAAAAGTATTGTGCTGTTGTGTATTAAACATCCTCACGGGTGGAAGGGTTGTGTGTTTACAACTGAAATAAACATCCTCTGAAGAAATGAGACAATTCATTACCAGAGCTCCATTCTCACTGAACCACTCACCTTAGAAGAGCAAACTAAAGACTATTTGAAAAGTCAATAACTTTTAGAACTTATATCTCCCCATTGTTCTTGGAAGCTATAACAAATTTACATATTGGGTTGTCATCTTTAGTTAAGTTCAAGGACTGGCTTACCTTTTCCTGCTCCATCACAACCCAAAGATCAGCAGCAGCCAACTGTACAAAGATGCAATTAACAGTTCACAACCTGGTTTCTTAAGAAAAGTAAGGTTTGTGGGAGTAAGCAAAGCACCTGCTTACTTCCTCCCTCTTCTCCCCAACATCCCTTGTAACCCTTTGACAAATCTTGCAAAAATAAGAAAATTTTAAAAAACCCAAAGAGAGTCTCTTCTCAAGGCAAGAGAAAAGACAAAACTAAGGGAGTGCTATAAAGTCAACTCTTGAGTCCAGGGAATTTGTGTTAAGAGTGCAAAAGCTTTAACATCAGGAGACATAAGAGAACCCATGCAAGAATTCATTTGCCCTTTCCATGCACTTCCGAGCACTTTTCTCCCAGCAGTTATGGAACAACAGTTTGCCTTCCCTTGGCATAACCAGTCTATTAGGGAATACAACATCCAATGCAGAACGTTTCGGCTCTAACTGGGGCTATCTCAATTCTGAAGTCACCCTTTGTAAAGTCATCTGTAATGCTGCTGTAGCTGGATTTCCTGTTCTCTCTGTCCTAGTTATCCCACATAAGTGCTTACAGGGCTGCCAGTGCTGATTTGCAGTAGGAAAGAGAAGTCACAGAAAGAAATTGCAATAAGAAATGCAACAACATAAGAATTTGTGGCTTTCATCTTACACTGTTCCTTTGCTTTCTTCTGGGGGAAAAGTCCACTGGGGGAAAGGGAAGAGAAGGAATGGGAGGAGCTCGGTTTGGATTTTTTAAAACCAGAGCTGTTGGTCATCTTCCAGTTCTAGAAGAGCAACACTTCAACCAAGTACAGATTTCATTTAATAGAGCATTCACAAAAAAAAAAAAAAAATTCCTGCTGAAGTGCTACAGTCTCCAACAGGAAAGTCAAGGCACTGAACCACCACAGAAAAAGCAAAAGTAACACACACCCCTTCCCCACCAAGATATATGCACAGATAACAATAATGAACCCACTTGCAGTAGGTCTCCACATATATCTAAAGGAGAGAGCAGGCAATGTGAAAATTAATTTACATGCACACAGCCATAGGAAAAATAGGGCACTGTTGTCAGAAAAGGGTAGGGGGGAAGATGCCACCTCTTCCTTGTGCCATGATTCTGAACAGAAACCCATAAGTAGGAAGCAAACACGAGTGGTCTTTCAGAGAGGTTCATAAAAAAGGAGGAGTTTCTTGCTTTGCTTCCAAACCCCAAGCCTTTTACTTTGAAAAGCAGCCAGCATCTCCCTGTGTGGCTGTGATTGCAGTCAGGGATTAAAAAATGCTATTAGTGCTATTGCACTAATAACAGAAATTGCTGTTTTGCTGGTGGGACAAGAATGAGACAAGATCTGATCATGCTTATACAATGCTTGAGAGATGGGTGCTCCAGATAGAAAATCATTTGGCTGAACTAAATCTGAACCAGGCATTAAAAAGATCTGAAAGCTTTGAGAAAGTCGAGAAACATTCCAGACTATGGGGCCTGCAGGAAGTGCTTATGATCCCCACTCTTCCTTCTCCTACTTACACAAATTGACTGTTGCAGACCTTTTCTTCAGACAAAAAAGAAAAAAAAATACATCCACTTCAGCTATGAAGCCAGAAGTCTACAGTCCTTCAGCACCGGGGCAAGATATCTCTGCATGACTGTTCTGCACTTGGAACAATTATTTACAGATTAGCAAAAGAAGCATGAAGTGCTTTAAGGGCCTGTGCTCAGGATCCTGCTCACATCTATCTCTGACAGACAGAAGTTAATTGGACATAAATATTCCCATGGTTGCAACACAGCCATACAACGGGAAGCTTTCTGCTCCAGCACCAGAGCAGCTAGGTTTAAAAGACTCTCTAGGCTTCAGCTTCATAAATATTTTCAAAAAGCAGGGTTGGGAAGGCAACTCCATTGGGACAAGGGGGTCAGCTTTAAGCCTGCAATATTTGGCAACTCTCAGTCTTATTTTTGTCACCGGTTCAAGAGTCCTTGAACCACTAGGATTTCATCTTTTTAGTAGTACAAAGTATTCCATGAGTACTTTGTGCTTTACAATGGGCATCTATGGGAAAAGATGAAAAGTTGGGCTTCTGGAGAAGGGAATAACTTTTCCATGTCTTAATTACTTAGTCATCTGGGTTTTTTTCCTTGCGTAAAGAAAAGGTGCCACCAGAACCTGCAGAAACATCAGAGGTAATTCACTAGGACATCAGTGGTACTGGGTGCATGCTATGAATTATTGAGAAAAGTTATTCTATAAACAGTTCCTCCCTCCTCAAAATGTTCTCACAAACTGCAGTTGCAGGTCTGTTTACAAGAATTATGAGAAAACAAACCACAAATAACACCCAGACACCTTCACTTTTGCTTTAAGACAGCAATGCTCCTCGAGAGACCAGTTCAGGCAGAGACCAGCTGTCTTTGGTTCAGTAGCTCTGACATCAGTGAACTAATTAATATCATTGATTGGCCCCAGGATTTGTTCCAGGTCTATAAAAACTTTATGATGAACAGTTGCTTATAAACATGTTCAAACAACTGCATTTTCCAGCTGAGTAGAAAACCCAGGATGTGACTCAGGTGGTTTCTGTTGCTCAGAGGAGCTGTTGTCAGGGTTTATCTTCCAGGTGTACAAACCCTCAGCGAGGTGCCTGGTGTGAGACTCTGTCAGTTCAGTCCCAAGCGAACATCATTTTCCAAGGAAGAGCCAAGACAAGTTACACCAGCCTTGGCTAATCTTAGTTTCTTTCTCTCTTCTCACCCTGAACTTCCATTTTCAGACCCACCATTCACAGCATTTCCACATCCAGTGCAGCAGCCTCAACAGCATAGGCTGCTAATTAGCCTTGTTTACCTGTGAGGCTCACCAATTTGTTGATGAATACTTAACTCCCTCCTATAGAACAAAAACATTTTATGAATTTGGACCAACTTTCTTCCTCTTCTCCCCTGGTAGGAAATATAAATCCAACTGATTTTGGCATTACAAGTCAGGGGTGAGATATATTGTCCTAACAGGTCTGACAGAGGAAAAAATAAACTGCCTGTTGAGCCTTGGTGGAATTGTTGTATATCACTAACAACAGCATCTTGTAGAAAAAACCTGTCTTTGAGATATTAAGCAAATAAAAAATAGCTAAGAGAAGAGAGGAATCAAAATACAGAAAAGAAACTGGTAGTCCTGGAGCCTGTTGATAGCAAAAATAAACATCTGCAGGTAATGATTTTCCCTGCTCTAACAGTACTAGGCTGGAAAGTCATTTTGGAGACTAGAAATTCTCTGGCATTAGTGTGTTACACTTCCTCTTATAAAAGGTGTCAAACAAAAGTAATAAAGGCATTTTATTGACTATCCTGTCTGCTCAAAGCAGTCTCTTGAGCCTGAAATAGTTTCCCTTCTGCTTCCTAGGAAATTCCCCCAGAATTTCCCTTTCTCCCTCTCCCTTGTGATTAGGCTATATCCACTACCCGAATTCAAAACTTCCAGGGGAGGGAGTTTTCCTCTTTTCTTCTTCATGCTGATAACATTTACCAAGGGGGTTTTATGATCCTGGCTCAGTGTGAAAAGTAACTGCAGACTGGACAGGAAAAAACCCACACTTGTAAAATGGGTCATTTTGGAGCTTTACAACCTTAACAGCTCAATACCTTCATAGGATGGTCTGGGTTTTAATGGATCTTGAGGATCATTTCATTCCAACCCTTCTCCATGGGCAGGGACACCTTCCATTATATTGGCTTGCTCAGAGCGCCATCCAACCTGGCCTTGGGTTCTTACTTAGTGTTCAGTAACTCAATTATTGTCAAGTTATATCCTCTCTAAGTTTTATGATGCTTCAGCTGCACTCTGTCAAGGCACTGGACAGTTGGGATGGAGAACAAAGAAAAGGAATCACATTTATGAGCTTTTAGACACTTAGAAGCTGTAAGCACTGGAAGAAATGGAGGCTGTTGAGACATCCAAGGTGTTGGGCAGAGAGCTGAGATCAGACAACATGCTTGCTTTCAGCATTTCCAGGCCCCAGCTGGAAACGCAGCCAAAATACACTCCCACTTAAATCACAGAGCCTGGCTGAACCAGAGGGCTGGAGCCTGGCTGGGCTTGGGAAGCAAGAGGCAGCTGCTGCTCCTGTGATGCTCATCCCTCCACAGCCAGAGGGATCATCCTGTGTCACCTCTGGCAGCCACAAGCCCTGCTCTGCCCTTTCCTTCATTTCTAGCAGCAATACCTCTTCACTCTGCTTTTCCAAGAAGCTTGAACCATCCTTGTACATGTCTAGCTGTGCACGTACCAGGGACTCCTTGACCCTCTGTGGGAGATTAGTAACAAAGGGAGAGCTCAAATAATCAGGAGATTTCCAATGCAAGGGGAGGAGCTCAGCCCATTGAACAAAGGAGCTGCAAACCATTTACAGAAATTTAAACTTGGTGGAGATATTTTGGTGTAGGGAGGTTTCCACAACTAACAACAAGATTAGGTTGCCATCCTCATCTTTAATGAGACAGTTATTTCACGTAGGCAATCTTTAATTCGGGTGGTACAAAACCCTTTAAGGCAAGTGATAATTACAGTGGGAGGGAAAGGTCATGAGACAAAGAGCAAGGAGAAATACCTGCCAACCACACCCACACTATGCAAGAACTTTCCACACATTTGAATCCATTTTGGTCCTTCTTGCCTTATGAGGAGCTATATTCAGGGATTCCTACCACTTGACATAATAAATGTGTAGGTACCTGAGAGGGCCAGAGGAAGGGTAGTGAGGTATCTTCGTTTTACCCATCTTCTCTTCTACTCCAATAAGTTTCTCCCCAGTTTGTGTCTAACAAGAACCTCACACACATCCCAGTCAGTAAGAAGGCAAAGTAATCATTTCAGAGATTATGGCACTAAGTAGGCATCCACTTGCACAGAAGTTGAGCTCTCTGCTCCAAAGTGGTGCTAGTAACCCAAACTGGATCATCTCTCTTCAAAACCAGGTCTCATTTTTACAACTATCACCAGATCGTCCACTTTAGAAGTTTTAGTATTGGTCAGTGTTGTATTAATCCAAACATTTTTACTGGTATCAGTTAACTTAATAATGCCTCCAGGACTCTTCACATACTTTAGTCTAAGGATCATCTTAGCTGCTTGGTTGAGTGCTCCAGAGCCAGGCAATACCACTGATTTAAGGATTAGTTTGAGCAGATGCCAGAGGAAAAAAAAGCCCTCAGTGAAGAAAAAAAAAATCAATTCCTTATTTCCATGTTAACATTCTAGCCTACAAAACCTCTGTTGGTTAAAGAGCAGTAAAACCATCATATAGAGAGTACTAGAAGCAGATGTTCAGGCAGGAACTGCCTCCAAAATAAGTAAAAAAATACATAACATAGATTCAGCTGAATAGATCCTTGTCTCTTTCTGCATTGTCACTGGGGAGCTACTTGTTTAAGGCTACAGTTTCCTGAAAGGTAAAGCCTCACACACCTGTGCCTTTTTCACATAATTAATATCTTGAAAGAAGAGATCTTTATTCTTGAGAAGAATAATTTATTCACCAAAAGAGTTAAAAAAAAAAAAATTGTTGGAACTGGAAATAAAGAGCAGTGGAAACTCTCAAAAAAGCAAAAGGGAATTGAGAAAAAGAAGAATTTTGTGGAAGCTGTCAGAAGGACTTTACAAAAAGGAACAATGGTTTTTTGGTCTCGCTGCAGAAGCTTCATCAAAGGGCAAGAGACCACCACACACCACTAGTCACGAGGAATAAGTCTCACCCATGGCACGAGGCCAGGCAAAGGAGGGGATGCACCTCATGCTGCTTAGGCTGTGCTTCCTGAGATGTCACAGAGTGTCAGATCTGCAGAACTCAAACCCAGGAGGGCTCAGGGCACACAGGACAGGGGTAGGTGAGGCTGGGAACACTTGCTAGGGATTTAGAGGGAAGAAATTCCTCCCTATGCCAAAAGTCTTTCCAACAGGAAGAGAGCAAATGAAAGGCACTGCCCTGCCAGACAGCAGCAGCATTCTCTTGAAAACCTAAATGCTCAATCTGGCACAAATGTTATCTCACACAGAGCATAAAGCATGTTTTGAGAGGATGGGATGAGGGCCCACTACTGAAAATTACAGACAGATTTCGTGCCAAACTGCCTAACGCTGACCCCACAGGCAGCAGTGACACAGCATTCCTCTGGAATCTGTGTGCAAACATCCTTCTCCTTCCTGGATTTGTCCTCACTCAAGGGAATCGCGCAGATGGTGGACAAAATTTCTCAGAAATAGCCGCTGGAAATATGGATGCCATGGATCCTGACCGTCTGAGAACTCAGCCAGACCAGACTTAACATGAAACCACTAAACACCCACAAGACTGCAGCATCACTTGCTCAGGGGTTGAATTCTGTTCACTTGCACACCAAGAGCGTGCTTCCTTCCCCCCGAAACTTGAAACGAAAGTTGCCACTTTTAGCATCAGTCCCCTGAGCCACCAAACCCTTCCCATTTCACAAAGCCACAGACTACTTCAGTTTAGTCTGAGAGCTATTGAGAGAGGCTGTTCTGAAATTAAGAACACAGTCTAGTTTCCTGAGGCTTCCAGTTTGCTAAGTGTGCGAGGTCATACAAAGTCCATTTTTGGCCAGACACCTCTGGAGTTTTGCTGTTTTCCTTCAGACCTTTGGGAAGAGGTTTATGTTTGAATTCTGGAAACTGATTCATTATAAATTGAAATTCCTGTTTTGCCTGCACATTTTACTTCTATGCACAAATTCTTCCTTACCGAAGCTATTTATTAAAAATCAGAGAGGCTCTAAGTTCCTGCCGCAGTACCTATATGAGGTACACTGGGGCAAAAAAAAAGGGGCAACGGAGCTGGGGAAGGGTTTGGAGTACAAATCTGGTGAGGAGCAGCTGAGGGAGCTGGGGGTGTTCAGTCTGGAGAAAAGGAGGCTCAGGGAAGACCTTCTCACTCTCTACGACTCCCTGAAAGGAGGTGGAAGCCAGGTGGGGCTCAGCCTCTTCTTCCAGGTAACAAGTGACAGGACCAGAAGTGGCCTCAAGTTGCAACAGGGGAGGTTTAGGTTAGATATCAGAAAAAAATTAAGGGTTGTAAAGCACTGGAACAGGCTGCCCAGGGCAATGGTGGAGTCACTATCTGTGGAAGTGTTCAAAAAGCATGGAGAGGTGATGCTTGAAGACGTGGTTTAGTGGTGAACACCGTGGTGGGGTGGTGGTGCTGGGTTGATGGACTTGCTGATCTTAAAGGTCTTTTCCAACTTTAATGATTCTTTGATTCCACAGCTTTCCACCAGGAGCAAATCATGCACCATCACTCATTCACTCATTATCCCCAAGAAGCAAAATCTTTTCAGATGCCTTTGATAATCTTTCAGTCCCCAGAGCCCATCTGTGGCCCACAATAAGCCTTAAACAGGCGATGGGGAATTCCAGCAGCGTGAGGAAACACAGGAAAGCCCAAAGGCAGCACCCCACCCACCACCTCCACAGCTGGGCTGGTGTGGCTGGAGCACAGGGAGGGAAGGCAGGGAGCATGGACAGAGTACAGGGAACTCCAGGGCACAGCAGATAAGGGCAAGTTCAGAGAATTACAACAGCATAAACTTTGCTAAAACAAACAAACGTAAAACCAGGCCAGCCACCCACATCAGGGTACCTGAAGATAAGGATCCCAAGCCAAGACTCAGCTGTCACCACAGCACATCTTGCAGCCTAAAGCCCCAGGCAGTGCCCCAAGGAAGCAGAGGACACTCCTTCCCACTGCCTCGAGCCACAAGGGTGGCTACAGAAACACTCGCTGCCACTGCTCACTAATTTCCATAAGATTGCTTTCAAATTAGGGTAATTTCAAAACCTGAAACCTTTGAAGGGGAAGCCAATGTCATTTTTGACTATGTATCAGCATGTATCCCTCTCCAAGATGTCTTAAACCTCTCTCCTTGAACTAATTATAGGACAGGCTTGTAAATGATGCCTCATCTTGTTTATAGGTTGCTTTCAGATAAGACCAGAAGTAATCACCCAGTTTCGGTACAGGCTGTTACATCATAAAACTTTCTCTAAGAAACCAGACTGTAATTTCCACTTGCAAACTCACTCATTAGCTTTCTATTAACTAATGGCTTTTACTTAAAGGTAGAAGGACTGTTCCTGTGGTTACATGAGAGGAGAGCATTTAAAGAAATTACAAAGTTGCCATGATGCGGGTAAGGAAAGGCAAGGTTGCATTTTTCTGCTCAGGGTACACTCGGGATTTCACAAAGTCATGGAGAAAGGTGCCTCCCCCACCCTCCCACAGGCATCAGTAACAACAGTCACTTTGCATAAATCTGTTTTCAAAAGCCAAAGGCATGCAAGGGAGGGAGGGTAAAAAAACACACTTGAAAAAATTACCAATGACTAAGCTACCAAGCTTTGCCAGGTGCACGATGACAAGTTTCCATCTTGGCAGCGGCCTTCCTTCATCTGCTAGGTGATTTTGGCTAATCCTTCCAGAATTACTGCTGCCTTTTCCAGCTGGTGTCTGCTCCACCTTGTATCACCATTCATTCAGTGCCCAGTTGCATCAACCAGTGCTGGAGGGTGCCAGATGGAGGGGAAGAGCTGACAAAGCAAATCAGTTCCTTCCGTTTGTCGTGCCCACTTCGTTACAGCGACTTTGGTGTCAGTGTCACTCTCCGTGGCCACCACACCGGGAGAGTTTTAGTGCTCCAAGAGCATACAGCCTTCCACAAGCAGCATTTAGACCCTTTCTCACCCCCAACCCTCCTGCACTGGAAAGGGACAATTGGAATCCATTGGCTTTGGGACACAAAGCCCTGTTATTCTTCTGGGAACATTTGGTTCCTTCCCTACTTGATTAATTTAATTTTATTGCAGACTGAGCTAGCATGCTCAATAAATGGCCTCGCACGTATGATGCAAAAGTTGAATGACAGAGATTGTCAAGAAGATCATAATTTTGCAGCTTAATCATATGCTTTACAATTAAATCATACACTTTACAATTCAATCATACACTTTAATTACACCCAATGCCTTAGTTATTTCAGGTAGCTTAGTGTGTTAAAGAGTTATTAATTAGCATTTGAATTCTTCAGGAAGTGATTATTTATTGCAAAGCCTCACTCAATTAATTATTTTAACCTCTGGGGAAAAAGGAAAAAGTCCTAAATAATTTCTTTGTCTGATTAAAATGAACAATAAATGGGTCAACTTCTAAATCTGAAAAAAAAAAATACAAAGAAAAAATTCTTAGTTTCCAAAATTCCATTTCATTTAAACCAGAGCAGGAAATAAGAAAAATGAAATATCAGATAGAAATTGTTTTAAGTGCTTATCCACATGGTGCATGAAACATCTTACACCAGCTGAACCAAACAGACAGGAACAGATCTTTCCTTTAGGGTTCCAGCAGCATCAGGCTAAGTCAGCTCAAACCATAAAGAAATGTTATTTCAACTAAGCAGCACTGAATTAAGCTAAATTAAGGGTCAGGTGCTCCAGCTAGACCCATCTGAAGCATCCCTGTGGTCAGATTCTGCTTCCTTGAAAAAGACCTGCATTGCTCTTTCTGTACACACAAACTTAACTTCAGTAGGGAAGTAACAGCAGCACATGGATGGCAAGAGAGCTCAACATTCGCATGAAATTCAGATACAATTTGGTATTTCAACTCTGATCTCAGTCACTCCCCAATCCAAAGCTTCCAAAGAGGCATTTGTGAAAACCAGAAACTCCACAGGGAGTCAGTGGGAGTAAGCCAGCCAAAGGCAGGGACACAAACAAACCAGCTGTGCTGGAACAACCACCCTCATGTTCTTCTTGAGTCAGAATCAAAACTGTTAGAAAATGCCTGACTCTCCAGAAGAATGACACAGTTTTCAGGAGCTCTCACTTGTGGGTCATTCCTGTCTGCTGCTGCTGCACCTTTTACAAGGCCTGTTAGCTGGCCTTACACACCAAAATTTTTAGCAGTTTCTGCGTAAGGAGATTATCATAAGGACCACCTGTATCTACAGAGAGAGGGGACACAGTACCACAGAGCACCAGCTGCTAGGCCAGACACCTTCAGCATGGCAGAGACCTTGCTGCTGCCTAACAGGAGAGGTTGGTGTGGAGCCCTGGTCCAGCAGAACAAGTTTTCCTGGTATTTTTGCAGCCTTATGTGGAATATCTGCACAAAGCTGAGAGGGCAGATAAATTCTTCTCCCAGGAAATCAGGAATAGGATGAGAGGACATAGCCTCAAGCTGCACCAAGGGAGGTTCAGGTGGACATCAGGAAGAATTTCTTCACAGAAGGGGTTGTTGAGCATTAGAGTGGGCTGCACAGAGAGGTGGTAGAGTGTCCACCCCTGGAGGTGTTCAAGAAACAACTGGACATGGCACTCTGCCCTGCTTGACGAAGTGGTGATCAGACAAAAGTTAGACTCAATCTCAGAGGTCTTTTCCAACCTAAATGGTTCTGTGATAAGAGTGGCCATGAGTGCCTGAGTTTCATTTACAACAGATGGACAGGAAAGAAACAAATATGGAATAAGCTGCCATAAATGTACACCCTTGCCTGAAACAATAACCTCCTCCAGAGGGGAGGGAGGCAACCACAGGAGTTCATCAGAAACAGCAGGACACGCTGGTTTTCATGTCAAAGAAGCGAACAGTGGCAGATGGCTTGCACTGAGTATCAGGAAGGGGCTGCTAAACAATTCATAACCAGGCCATGAGGAGAGAAGGAGGAACGCAGAAATCCAGGTCTTGCTCGCCCCAGGAAGCCACACTGCGCCAGGAGCAACAGGCAGGAGAACCCCAGCAGCACCTTCCCCACATGGAGCTCCCTCAGCAGGAAGAGAACCTTGGCTAAACCACTGCTTCCATCACCAGCATTGGCTCTGGAGCAACAGGGAGGAACTCACTCAGATACTCGTACTCCTTGAGCTATGAGATCCTATGGGGATGGCAAAAGACAGCCCAAACATATGTCCCCCTGTCTCCACTCCTGTTCCATTTTGGATTTTTTTCCTGAGAAAGTACCTGATTTAAAAGCCTCCTCAAAGAAGCTCTTTTCTCTTCATTTTCCTTACAGGCTTATTATTTTGTTGGTAGACGTGCAGCTTTGGTGGTATTTGGCAGTTTGTAGAGTGGTTCCTACACTTCCTGACAAATACAACACCCATCAGCTTTCTCCACTTTCTTTGATCTCAGCTGGCTGCAGAACAAGAATCCCTTCACTGGGCTGAAAGCTGAGGGCTAGTGACTCACATCCATCCTACACAAGACAATACATTGTTTGTATTGCAAGAGTGTATCCAGAATGCAAATATGCAAGGATAGATAGATAGATATGTGTACAGAGTGTAAATGGTATGTACACAGAGATTATACAATAACACACCATGTTTCACATACACAAAGTGACAGAAAACAGCAAATGAAGTACCAGTAAATAACCTATTCTCTCTTACAAGAACCACTTCTAACAACAAAGATTAACAGCCTTTCACTCTTTTACAGAGACACAAGGAGCAGCTGAAGTGTCTGGTGAAGCTCCTGACAGGGACGGATTCCCAAGGGCTCAGGAGGCACAAAAATGAAATGGTAAGCTATGCTTTTCCTTGGGCTGTGAAGCAGCTGAAGTTTGGGAGCAGAAGGAATTTCTTTTAATTACCAACAGAAAATAATCTCATGATCAAACTAGGGCTATATAGATGCAATCAACATTGTCCATATGTGAAGGCAAGAGAGAAGTTCAGGTCCGGTGGTGACAAATGAAACCTTGTCCCATTATCACCACAGAGAATCTCAGTTCTACAGACAGGAGATGAAACCCACACCAAGACTAGGTGACAGAACAAGCCAGGGTTTCTAACCCATCCAGCTTCATATCCAAGTTATCTTCACAAATGAGGGAGCTGGGAAAGACGGCATAAATTACACCAGAGAAAAGGTCCTTGATCTCTGCTTTAGCATCCCAACAAAGCATTTGACCTTTCTCTCTTCTCTCTCCTCCTCATTAGGGAGACTGCTCTCTGGATGGTTGCCTGCTTACTGCTTGCATCTCTGCCCAGAGGTAAATATACCATAAAGCACACCTAGGAGTTTGCAGAGGCATTTACATGCGAACACACAAGCTGCAAACAGCATCTTGGAGTAAAACAGAACAAATGAATGCATTGCTTTGCATATATTTCATCCCAGTCCAAGGCTTGCAAGTACAGGTCACAACCTTCAGGTAAACCTCTGTATCCAAAAGAAGTGGTTTTCAAAGTGAAGGTGTTTCAGACCCATAAACCTTTACCTATAAAGTTTATCCTGCCACCTCCTTAAAAGTAGCCTACCATTTTCACAACGTTAAAGATGACTTGGAATCTCATCCTTCACAACCTCCAACCATCTTGCATCTGCTTTTGTATTTAAACTCATTAAGACTTTGTCTCTCTATAGGCAAAACCAGGTAAGTGAATAGACTGGAGCCCAGCAGCAGATTCTCTCCCTGAATCTCTGTACATCCTCTGCTTAGTTCTAGCAGAGTTGAGTTTCTGACATTATATGAATTAGATACCATCTCACTATGGAAAGGACAGACTAGGATGTGCTGTTGAGAGAGATTTGCACAAGGTGCCATTTCCTTATTGAGGTTTAAAATCAGCAGTAGTAAGACCTCTGTGTGTGGTCAGGATTTCTCTGTTTGCCCAGAAGTGCCTCACGTTTGCCAGATGCTGTGGTGGTGAAGGATGCTACACTTCACCAGGAAAACAAGGGGGAAACAAAAAAGCCCAATCTTTATGAGCTTCCCTGCACCACACTTTGGGGGCTGAAGCAGCAGTATTTTACCATTATAGCGATCTTACAGATTGCTTAAATTGTCACATTCAACTTCACCTTAACAGGCTTAAACATTCCAGCAATATTTAAAACACATCATTTTAAAAAAATCCACAAAAAACACCCATCCCACTTTTCACTCAAGCCTCACAACTGCAAATGAAAACTGTGTGCCAACATTCATCTTCTCCAAGATAGAGAACTGCCCTTTCCACGTGCAAAGCTTACTTGGTAGGTGAGATGAGCACTGTTAATCCTGATTTACATGCCCCAGCAGCAGCTGCCACCATAAGACTCCTTCAGTTTTCTGGCCAGGAAGCTCCCTGCTTCCACATCTCCTGGTGCATCACCAGCCTTCAGCATGGCTTTACTCTTCTTCTCGAGGCTGCCTTCTGCAAGGACACTCACTTGACTTGCCCCCAGAAGTCTGTTCTCCCCATCTACAAAAAACCTTGTGCAGCTGTGAGCTCATTAAATAACTCATTACAGCTGATTTCAGTCACCTGCTCTTGTCCCAGCCAATTTCAGCAGTGCCTCCTTTTTTGCCTCCTTCTGCCCTGCTTTTGCCAGCTGGAAGCAGTGAGGGCAGGGTGGGCTGAACCCTGTGGGTGTTTATAGAGCCATCACAAGTGTTTCAAGGTTTGTACACCTTGCCATGGAGGAAAGGGAATGGGTGTGGCTCAGATGTGCCAGATGCTGCTGTCCTCCATCTTCAGAAAGAGAACCAAGAGCAAACAGGTGCACTTCCAAAACCAGTGTCAAATGTAGAGGTGTCCACAGTCAGGAGATAGGACCCACACCATTTCTCCCTCTTTTGCTCATTAGAAAAACCCTAATTGTCCACTTTTCTGAATAGAGCTACAAGCTGTGTTTATCATCTTTTCTTCATCCCTGTGCAACACCATGCACAGCAAGCACTCTTGCTCCTAACAGCCCCCTGCAGACAGGACTTTTCCCACCAGAAAGGTTTCCCTCCCATCTCTTCTCGAGGCTGATTTCTTCCACTGCCTACAAACCCCCTGGTGCAGCCTGAGGCACACTCATCTCCCACTGTGGTTTCCTGACCATGGTCAGCCATAACCACAATCTGCTTTCAGACATGGCCTTGCCTCAGGGACACTCTGCTGAGCACAGCCTTGCCCCAGGCCCAAACAGCTCAGGGATGGAGCTCAGGCTGCTCCCTGCCCTCCCTCCCCTCCCTCATCCTGCACTGGCCCCTCCAGCTGTGCTGGGGACAGCTGATGGCCCTGCCTGGGTGTGTCACTAATTGCAGGGCATGAGGATTGTAGGGTCCCACATGCTGAGCAGTAAGGGCACAGTACGGTGAAGGCTGAGCTTTGTTATAATTCAGGTTCCCTTTGAGAAGCAAAACCTGGTCAGACACTGATACATTCTGAAAATCACAGAACCACAGAATCACTTAGGTTGGAAAAGAGCTCAGAGATCATCAAGTCCAACTGCTGATCAATCGCCACCATGTCACCCAGACCACGGCACTGAGTGCCACATCCAGCCTTTCCTTAAACACCTCCAAGGATGGTGATTCCACCACCTCCCTGGGCAGCCTGTTCCCCTGTCTAATCACCCTTTGGAAAATATTTTGGCCAAAGTGTAATGACCAAATGGCTGAGCTCTCCACACAGTAAAAGGATTCTCTCTCTACCGTTAACCAGAAAAAGCACTTGGGATTCGTGGTTTTGTCAGCTGAAAGTTGACATTGTTGGGCAAATTGAACTGGAACTTTCAGCTGAAAACTCTGAAAACTAAAGGAAAGCAGACGTGCGGTGATAGAGATATAACCAAAGACATTTACTTGGCTCTGAGGTTTAGCTGTCTGTATCGCGCTTTTCCTTCTGCTTTTATGTCTGGATAAACACAGTGTGACACCAAAGAAGGCTGACTGATGTGAAAACAGAGGCCTGAGCATGTGACAAGCTAAGCCCTGGCTGATGTCACTGACTTCGAGGGGAAACAGGGACTCTCTTTGGTCTTTAGCCTGACATATGCAGAGAGCTGACGCAAGCCAGGAGCACAGGAATGACCCCACTGCACCCAAGAACATTTATTTCAATATTGAGTCTAATTACTTGTCCCTTATGCTTCACAGAACTTTGGCCATGGAAGCAGATTGAGTTGTTTGACGGTGAATTTTAGCTTTTCTTTTCAGTGCAGTCACAGACTCACGCTGCTTTTGTCCTGCTTCGTGCTGGGAATAACTTTTTCTTCCAAATTAATTAATCTGCATTTTAACTTATAAAATTATTTTATGTAACAGGTTTGGACAGCCACCTAATTTAAGCCCACCTTCCGTGGTGAGAATACCTAGTTGTCTATGCTTTATAAATACATAAAAACATTCTTCCATAACTCAGTCTTCCCTTAGAAAATGTAGCACTACAATCTGGTAGGAATTGTCCTATATGATAGTGGCAGACTCATTCATTTGTGCAAGGTTTAGTATGTTTTCAGCTAACTTGGAAGGATTTATAGAAATAATTGGCATCAAAATTACTAAATAAACTGTGTGTGTAAGTGGGGTGGAGCTGGCTGCCTGCCCTGCCTGTGCCCCTGTTTGTTCAGCTGCAGGACACCTTCATCCTGGCTCTTGCATGTGCTGGAATTGGTTGGGAAGGTTGGTAACCCCACTGCCTGATGCTGAGGACACCACAAAGTCTCCCCAACATCTTGGAAAAATCATTTCTCTAAAGTGGGAATGCCAGACTCTTCTTTCTGGGCTGCTGGAGAGTAACACCAAGGAGTATGAGAGACCACCAGACAGGAGTTAGCACGAGTGCACCAAGCCAGACCTGCAGGAAAAAGCCCTGTCCTGTCAGACCCTCTGCAGGATGTTGCAGGGGAAGGGAGATGGGAGCCTCCAGCACACTACTTACAAGTTGGGGATCACGATCTGGTTGCCAAAAAATAGGAGTTGTGGGAGCCCAAACTCATCCAGGGGTTTTCTCCTGGTCTAGCACTGTTTTCACACTTCCCCTTTTTTTTCAGCCAGACTTCCTACAAAACCAGAACTTGTTTATTCCTATCTGCCCATCCCTGCATCCCCTTTTCCTCTTGTGAACTGGCCTATTAATTCAAGTCAAATCAGACACCTAATCCCAAAGACTGAGATCCCCAAAAGCTGGAAGAAAAATCACCAGCGAAGAAGACGAGCGGGAACAAGTCCAAGCAAAAGCCACACGGCCAAAGTGGAGGCAACTTGCAGATATCAATATCTGATATCAACATCTGTCCTGCTGCACAGCTGGCTGGGCTCTGAGCACACATGGCCCTCCTGGCTGGAAGCACAGGGACTCGGGAGGGAGAGTAGCAATAATGATGTGGTGAAGCCAAATTAAAGCAAGCCTGGTGCCCCTGTCTCTGCTGCACACTGATGGAATTGTCTGGGTTTTGTTCCAGGTCAGCTGGACACCACATGCCATGCATTTGTTGGAGAAACTGTGGTTTTGCCTTGCACCACCACCCCTCCTGGAGAGCTGACCCTTGCCAGGTCAAGGCTTTACTGGCAGATTGACAGGAAGATCGTGCACTTCTTCCAGAATGGGAAGGATTCACTGGAGGACCAGGACAAAACTTTCCATGGCAGAACCAGTCTTTTTCTGGACCAGATGAAGCATGGCAACCTTTCCTTAAAGATCTCCAATGTCCAGTTACACGACGAGGCTGAATATTTCTGCATCTACAAACAGACTGAGAATCATCAAACAAAGAAATCTAAAATTAAACTCAATGTATCAGGTAAGATTTTATTTTTTTGGTTCTGAGGGAGGGAGCTCAGGGCACTGTTTCTTGTTGATAAGCCATATATGGCCATTGACTGGGATGACTTCAAATTTGAAAGCAAATTTTCACTCTGTTTCATTCTGTTCCTTGCTTTTGTTGGAAGAATATGCGAGAAAGGAAAGATAAATCCTCTTTTTTAAGCTTCAGCACTTCAGGACTCCTAAAGGCAAGGCACCTGCCTCTTTGTCCTCCCTTTGGGGAAACATTAATGAATAATGTCCTCAAATTTAAGTGTTTGGTTATTTATGGGTTTGTAGTGTCCTTGATCCACTTTGCCCCAGAGGAACAGGAGAGTTCATTTCACTGTTTGCACGTGGGTCTGTGAAGCAGAAGTTTAATCTCTGGCAACAGGATCCAAAGTCCAGGTCACAGACTCTTTCAGAGGAATGACAGCCAGTTGCTCCTTTTCATTTTCCTTGGCAGCTGGAAGATGTGGATCTGGTGGCAAGGCAGGACAGATGCAACAAGAATTATTATTTTCCCTCCTTAGGAAAATGAGTGAGACCATAACACATGTTTGAACAAAACCAAGCAACCGAGATAACATGTTTGAACTGGCTACAAGCATTGCCACCAGAAGGATGAGGCATTGGGTCGGACCAGCTGACCAACTGAAAATCTCAAAAAATAAAAAGGATGCACATCAAAAGAAATCATACCTTTTTAAGTTGTCTTGCTTGAATAAGTCAGCTGGAAACTTTCATTATGGTCACCACATAGATTTAAATAGAAATTGTTTTCAAGTAAAATAAACCTTTTAGTATCTTTCTTTCAATGCACATAATTCCCAAGAGAAAAATGCTTTTAAAATGTAAAGTGAAACACATTTTGTCAGAAAATTTCAAAGTGAAATGTTTTTCAGTTTTCAAAGTGAAAAAAAGTGGTTTGAAAATGCAGAATCAAAATGTTTCCATCATTTAAATTTTGGGAGCAGTAAGGTGTCTTTTACTCTGATTTAATTCTGTGATCATACTTAAACTTTGTTTAACCAATGTATTCTGCCTCAGAAAAAAAAGGAACATTAATCCTTCAATTAATTATCAGAAAATCAGATAAAGGTTTAGGCTCAAACAATTAACTTTGCTTATTGTGGGGGTTTTTTCCAGCTCCATCTAGGATTGAGGAGCCACCCACCCCTTCTGGTAAGGCAATATTCTCAACTTGCTAAGTGTCTGACTGATTATCTGTGCTTTATTTTGTATTTGCAAGATTGGTAAAATGTGCTGAATAGACACAGTCCAATAAAGTTAGGGTGCTTGTTTTCTCTTACTAAGCCTGGCAAAAAAGAGCTGCCCCAGACAGGGAAAAATATCTCCACCACTGAGACAGACCCAGACTGCAGAGAGAAGAATGCTGAGGTGCCAGGAGTCACGAGTCCATAAAGCTACTCCTCAAAAATCAGTGAAAAACAAGTAACACGGAAGCCACTCGGTTATGGGAGTTAAGGCCTGTGGAAATTACTTTGGTGAATAAATAATAAATTAAATAAATCACAGAATAAATAATAAATAAATCACAGAATCACCAAGGCTGGGAGAGACTTTCAAGATCATCCAGCCCCACCAGCAGCACAGCACCACCATAATCACCCCTAAATCACGTCCCAGGTGCCACATCCAGGTGCCTCTTGAGCACTTCCAGGGACAGTGACTCCAACACTTCCATGGGCAACTTATTCCAGTGTCTGTAACCATTCTTTCAGTGATTTTTTTTCTAATATCTAATCTGAATCTCCCCTGACATAATTTAAGGCCATTTCCTCTCATCGTTTCATTGGAGACATGGCAGAGGAGAACAACCCCCACCTCACTACAACTTCCTCTCAGGTAGCTGTAGAGTTAAACTACCACACTGAGAAATTTGAGGGGCACTTTTGCTAATAAATATTAAAAAAATACATGATTAATGACTCCACATAAGCTCTTCTGGGAAATTAAGGTATATTTCATCCCAAGGCAATTTTGAAATATAGTACAGATGTTATCATCTAGGCTTATTTATTACAGAGAAGGAACTACACTGAGGTAACTTGTAAACACTTCTGGAGTGAATTCAGTGCAGAAGGGATGTCCAGCCTGTCCATGCCATCCTCAATAAGTTCTTCCCTAGAAATCCTCCTTGCAAGCCAAATGATTCTTATTAGTGCTACAAAATCTTAAATTGGCATCAAACCTGTAGCACTTTGTCATATAAAATCAATAGCTGCTATTTGTATTTTACCCAGTGGGGCTGGAAGATATGATCCTTTACATAACAATTATTATATCACAGCTAACATGAGAAGTTCAGCCACACTATGACATTACAGACAGGTTAGGCCGCAATAAACTCAAATAGAAACTAAGAAAGAGAAATGTTCCAGTGTTTTATCTCATGACCACACACACACCAAAAATAAAAAATTAGTTCTTGTGCCTCATGAGCAAAAAACAGCTTGAAAAAATACAGGAAATATCCATTTTTAGACCTAAAATAGGTAGTCTAGCTGGCTTACAGGTCTTTAAAAAACATGAAGTTAAACTCAAGATGGTATTTTGTGCCTTCAGTGGCACAGCACCACATTATTTTCTAAAAGCAAACAGAACAGGAATTAGAATATCTCCAGCTGTTACCTTCCACAAGAAATCAGAAATTATCAAGGGTCAAATTTTTTCATGCAGAAGCAGTAGGAGATTCTTGAAACCAAATGTAAGTGGGTTGTAATTAAATGAGAGAGTTGTATATATGTTTGACTCAGCCAAAAACCTTCTGACAACTTTCCCTCAATATAAACTATTTCTTATAATGAAAAGGCATTTTCATTGAGGAAAAAAAAATTATTGGGACAAAGGGGGGGTGTTTCACTTTGCCATAGGAGTACAGACTGAATCACACACCTTTGACACCTGATGGTGCTTGTACTGCTGGATTTTGAGCGACTTGGGGATGAGGAAAGAACAAAAGCCTAACTTTTTAAGTGTAATTTTTTGCAAAAAGGAAAAATATATTTCCTGTTGTCAACTTCTTTTAAAGAAAATCATCAGCCACAGCTCCCCCACCCCCTTTTTCTGTTTTTATTTTCAGCAATTTCTTAAGAAAGAGAGAAGGGGAATCTGTTTTATATTAGTTGTTATTTCAGAAGGGACTTAAGAAAATTAAAAAACGACCTGCTGAGAACAAGGGCATTATATGCAGAAACAGTTCTCACATTTCACAGTCAACCAGATAAACAAATACTATTTTTATGCAAAACACAAACAGTTTTGATCTGTCTCACTATGGCTATTTTCTGTTTGTTTGCTGAATGGATTATTTTTCCCAACTACTTTAAAGAGCCAAATTTACTTTCACTCTGAGTGTCTTGCTAGACGCCTGCTAGGTCAGTAAAGCCAGTTTAACACTTTTTCTGGGAAAAATGAAAAGGCCTGGGCCTGGAAGAGGACACAAAAGGCCAGGAGGCTTGTTGTTATAACCCCACATTTATTTCAAAGCATTACTGAGGAATACCTGATGTTGACTTGCTCTCTACACATTTACATCACAAACTCCTTCCAGGAACAAGGGGGAAACACCCTGGCTAGAGATGAATTAACTACAGTGAGATACTGACAGCTGATACCCCAGCAATAGGAACAGCCCTCAGGCTGGTGATGTAAAAACCAATACAGAGCCTGATCTTCTCAGAGAAGGACTTGGACCTGAACACTTACAGGAAAAATTTCTCTTCTTTGTAATTCAGGGGTTGAAAATCTCATTTTATTTGTGTACTACATCCAGCACAGGTTGAAGGCACCACCTTGCCAGGGGTAATTTGTGCCCTGTGTCCACTTTGTGGGTTTGTACCAAGAGTGGCACAGTGCTGCTACCACCTAAAGGGTGTGTGGCCTAGGCTTTTTAATATTTATTACCATTAATCATGACTCTTAATCAAAACATCTGCCTCAGGCCCTGCGTAGGAAGAATTGTAATGTATTATCATCCTAAAATCATAGAATGGCTTGGGTTGGATGGCATCTCAAAGATCATCCAGTTCCCACCCCCTGCCATGGGCAGGGACAGCCCCCACTACTCAGCTGGTTGGTTGTTGTTTTTCTATCAGGATTTTAAACAAAGATTCTCAGTCATCCAGAGAAGTTGCATTCATTGTTGCTGAGTTTCTGTGCCTTTTCTATGAAGAAGAAAAAATTATATGTCCCAGTACCTTGAGACTGTTTTGTCTGGACTGTGTACAGACACACAAAGGGAGAATTTTGAAAATGAGCCAAAATCCATTGTTTTAAAAACAATCTTCCATCAATGCATTCATGTAAAATGTGTCATGCAAACTTCAAATACACTTTTTTTTGTCAAGCCACCACTTTCATGCTGACTTTCTCTTTTTTAATTTTTCAGGGCAGAGTCAGGTTTGCTCTGGAAGCCCTACGGATGTGCCATGTCTGGCTGTGCTTCTCCTCTCTTTCCTCCTCCCGGTCCTCCTGGGGCTTTGGCACTTGTAACTGGGCAAGCCAGCCTTGTTTTTGGGAAGTTCTCCACACCAGAGGACCCTTCTGGGCAGGACAGGTCTGTGGGGTCAGGGTGACACCTGTTCCAGAGCCACAGGAAAGAAGCACCAAGAGCTGAGAACACATCGGGTGTTTACACCCCACACTCTGGTGTCCCACAAAACCAAGGCAGCAAAACTCTGAGGTGGCAAGTCTGCTTTTTGCATTTGTTTCTTGGAGTCCAGTTTTAGTGCTGCCAGGATAAACATTTTATTGTTGGATTGCGTGGGTTTGCTTTAATGACAGCATGAAAGCCTCACAAAACTCCAGGATCACATTGTAATTGATCCTAGTGAGATGTTTTGCCTCTCATCTGCTCTTCTTCAAGACAACTGAAAGGAGGAGTGGGGGTAGCTACCCTCTGTGCCAGACAAAAACTGGAAGTAGGAAGACACTCCCATTTTGTGAAATGTAAGGATGGAAACCTTGTGAAACTTGATTCTGTGGAACTTCAGCTTCTGTTTTCACTCTCAAGCGTCATGGGCTATCAGTCAGAACCCTTTTTTCCACAAGAAATGGATTATTTCTTCAGTAGCTGACCGAGAAAGAGGGTAGAAGTTTGTAAAATATCCACACAGAGGAAGGAAGTGATGTATTACTACAAAATCCACTGCTAAATAAGCAAAAAAATTCAGAAGGCTGAATGCAGTATTATTATCTCTTTTTGCCATGAAACACGGCAAAGCTGAATTCTTAAGCTGGAACTGTGCAATGAGAAATTGTTCCTGTGACAATGCTACTTCTTCAAAAACAGTACCTTCGGAGGAGAAAAAGTACTTAAAGACTCATCAGAATCACTGTAACTGATACCACCTGTGCAAACTAAATGGGTTTATTTCTGGAAACGTTCAGTTCAGGTAGAGCATAGGTGTCCTGTGCAAAACGTGGGCCAAAAGGATCCTGCACACAAACAGTGTCAGGGAAGTGCAGAAGTTTTGTCTGGGGCCAGAACTGCAACTACCCTGTTTCACAACCCAGAAGCATCCAGAGAACAGAACTGCTCCCCCGGGCTGGTGATCAGCAGTGACTGCTGAGCCCTGGGGCAGGGGGAATGACTCACACCAAGCCACTTCCATCTGGAACAGTTGCCCCTTTTTTTGTTTCCAATGGAAAGACAAGATTGTTTTTGCAAGGAAGGGACAGGAATAGATCAATGTAGCTTAAAATGGAGGTAAAGGAGATAGTTACCTTTGAGTTTTTTAACTAAAGGCCCTTTCCCCATGGTGGGGAAGAGAAACAAAATCCCACACACGGCCTGTGCTGCTGCTGCAGTGAAGCTCAGCTTCCCTGGCTACAGAGCAGCTCAGTGGAAAAGCTGGGATCCCACTGCACAGAGAGATTTGACTATAAAAATTGTAAATACTGTGAGTGTCTTTTTGTGTCCTACACTCCAAATGTTTGTCTCAGATTTCGTGTATTTTTCAAGACAAAATGTGATTACAAATAAAAACCTGAAATAAAACCCTGATGAGGGCACTCATTTGGTCTAGAAGAGTTCCTTATTTGTATTCCAGTTGTTCCTACAGTTACAGAGGCTCCTCTGCAACCAGAAAGTTTAAAAGGTAACATCTGTGGAGTTTTGTTGGCCCTAAAAATCTGAACTGCCTGCCCTCATCTCAAGGATTATGTGACTTCTAAAAATTTAATAGCCACTCAAGCAACCCAGCATTTCTCAGAAGGTGTAGAAACTCAGAAGAGTTGAGGCTGGAAAAGATCATGGATTCCAACCCTTAACTCAGCACTGCCAAGTCCACCAGTCAACCATATCCCTCAGAGCCACATCTACACATCTTTTAAATCCCCCCAGGGGTGGCAGTTCAGTTAAAGAATCTCAACATTTTGGTGCCAGCTGCGTGTGAGGAGACAGGCACATGTCCAGACATGGCTCTGATCATGGATCATCAGGCAGAGACAGACTAGAGACAAATTCCCATGCCAGCAACACCCCTGGTCCAGAGGCCTGGTAGGAAAAAAAGAGTCTGTCAGGAGTAAGGACTTCAAAACATATCTAATTTATAGGCTAAACTCCATGTTTTGTGCCACACTTGAAAACAAACCAGGACCCAGTGCATTTTAGGAGCAAACTTTCCTCTTTGCAAAGGGTCCCAGAAGGCAAAGGGATGTTGAAACAGCACATCCTGAAATAATTTGCTCTAGCTGTGCTAATTGCATTCCCACACAGTGCTGTATGTAGCAACAATCCAGACTGGAATGATAAAATTCCTTAATCATAGCACTGACTGTCACATCAAAAAAGACAGGTCACATCTTTTAGCCAATGCAGATGGACTTTTTTTGGAGGTGCAGGTGTAACTTGGCTATCTTATCCCTTTAACAATATCCTCTCCTCCTTTCCCTTCTCCTTTCCCTTTAGCCTTTTCCTTTTTCTTAAACTGTTTCCTTAACCTTTCTTTTCTAAGCTATGGCCAGATTTTGGGTTTATATCTCATCCCAGGTGCCTTCTAGTTACACTGTACACAAGACACCTAAAACCTCTCCCTGCCCCCAATTCCTGCCTCTCCCCTCCCCACATCAGTCACAGCTCTGCCTTTCATCCCCTCTAGATCAACAGGCACTGTGAGGGCTGATTTCACTAACTGCATACTAAGAACAGCATTTTTCTCCACTTTTACATGAAATTAAAAAGTTGTTTCCATACTTTTTTGAATAAGGAAAGACATTTGACAAGAGTCACAAAAGAAAGTTGAAACAGCAAAAAACAAGCAAACAAAAAAACAGCCCACCAAAACAAAAAAAATCCCACACCTAGTTTATAATTACTTTTTCTCTTTTTTTTCTTGCTAAATTCTGGTTTTGTCTCACCCTTTGAGAAGAAAGGACTATCATGAATGTATCACTACACACGATACACTCGGGGTATGGCATAAGAACACAGGCCGAGCAGTTCCTGTTTCCTGAAGAGCAAGAATTTTAAGAATGAGGATCTGGAGAAAACAAATGAACAGGAAGGGGAGGAGGAGAAGAGGGTTCATGGTATTTTCCAGATTATTACACTTACTGATGCAAATCTTTTTTGCCTTCCAAAATTTGCTGTGCTGGGCTTCTTGGCCAGCAGTGGGAAAGAGAGACCGAGCCAGGGCACGAGTGGTGCAAGGGCAGCAGCAGGAACTGAGCTGCAAGGACCCAGAGGAGCCCTGGCAGGGCTGTGCTCAGTGCTAAAGGACAGAAGCAACCCCGGGAGCCACCTGCAGCAGCCTGGTCCAGCCTCCAGTCCTCCTCCCTGCAAGTAACCCCAGCAGGACACTGGAGGATGTTGCTTTTCACCTGCCCTGCTCCATGGGCATCCCTGCCCACCAGGAACCCACAGGTCACTGAAAATGGAACGTAAATGGGTTTGTGATGTAAACTGTTATGTAAATAGGTTTATGTAGATTGCCAAACCAAATATGCAAATAATCTTAAGATTGTGTTTAAGGAATCCAGAGTTGTAGCACAGGGTCCTCCTTGTGCTCCCAGCCCAGATGCACCTTTATTGCTGGAATAAAGAGAGAACTTCTGCTGCCTTTTTTTTCACAGTGCACTCCAACAAAGTAGAAGAAAACTAAACCACAAGGAAATCCATTTCAGTAACACCTGCATGGCTGCAGTAACCCTGCCATTTCAGCCCCAAACCAGAGCCTTTTACAGGAATCCCCTTACAGCACAGAAGGGAGCCAAACTCCCCAATTGCTTCAAACCCAGAACATACTCATGCAGAAATCTCAGTGGCAGCATTTTCCCATTGACAAGCCATACAAAGTTCTTTTGATGCAGACAGCTCAAAGCATTTTTATAAATTCAGGAAGCTCCCCAACACCATCCCGGCACAGTGCCGGGAAAGAGTCATTCCTGGTTTAGGGGGAGAAAGCTGAAGCAGAGAAATTTGTTCCAGCTGACATTGCTGACAGATCAAAAATCTGAGTCAAGATTGCCCACTTTGTTTTGGGTTTGTTTTGTGCCAGCAGCAGGAGAAACTTCCTAGCTATTGCTTTACATAGTATTGGGCATTTATTCTACCAGCATCATGATTTCTTGGTCATAAACTGAAAAATATTAGAAGTCCAATCATGTAAATGGACTAATGTATTCATTATCAGAGTGTATTTTGAAAATAAAAGCCCTGTAATAACTGTACAAGAACAGACACATCCAGTGTATTGCATATGGAACTAACAAGTTCTAGTAATAGGCCCAGTATAAACATATGGGCTGGATTATAACCTATTTAATTTCTACCAACTTTATCCAAAAATTGTAAAACTCAGTTTTTATGGCTACTGTGAAAAGTTACTGAAAAAGTTGGTGTTAAAAGATTGTTACTTCTAAATAAAGCGCCTTAAAATTGGTTTGTAAGGCCATGATATGAATAAGACTCTGATGCTTTCATGTTTTTTAAAATGCTTCACATGGCATAAACTTTTTATACTTGAGCCCACATACTGTGCTGTTGTTGGGAAAATAACATTTGTTTCCTTGTTGTACCATCCATCTGTTTTTAAATGTAATTATTGCTGTGATTTCTGTGAGCTGCCTTGTGCTGTGCGAGCACCTCCACTGACAAGTGTGAGCTGTGTGACCACAGGAGGACCAGGTGACCTCTAAATGTTGTTTACAACTCTCCTTTTCATGACTCAGAGTTGCAGCAGCACTTGGGATGTTTAAATGTCCCTGTTTATTTTATTTTCCCAGAGCTGTAGTCAATGCCATTCCCAGTGGTTATCTGTGACCACCATTCCAAATTCCTGCAAGTGAAGGTTTGAGTGACCAGCAGACCTCGAGCTGTCCTTCCTTGCCTGGGTGATGACACAGGAAGTTCCCTCACTGCACAGAATGTGAGGAGTGCACAGTTCTTGTGTCTTCCAGAGTTTCATTGGGAACGAGAGGGGATCCCTTTGGAAACTAAGGGGCACAATAACAATTCACACATTTAAGGAGTAATTTCCACTTGTCTCACTTGCAGTACCTTGGTGGCCCACACCTACATATTCCATATGGCAGGAGCATATGGCTGATAATATACTACAGTAAAGAAATTTTTAAGAGGTCCTTGGACATTGTTCTTGCCAAAAAATTGCTGCAAAAGCGAGTTAACTTTTTTTTTCAATGTTTGGCAGTGACACTGGTAAGAGACAAGGAGTTAGCTTGATCGTCTTTTTCTAAGTTTGCAATGAGGCCAGATTAACTGGTTAATGCTTTCCTCTGTAGTTTCATGTGATGTGGGAGAAATGGCCCATAGAGAACATCAGCAAGAAATTAACGTGGACACATTTGAAGCAGAATCATAAAATCATAGAATGGTTTGGGTTGGAAGGGGCCTTAAAGATGATCCGGTTCCAACCCCCTGCCGACACCTTCCACTAGGCTGGAATTCTCACCATTAATTCAGCTAAGCCTGAGGGCAGTCATTCCATAGCCTGGCACTCAGTAGTTGAACAAAGAGTACTGAAAAATACTGAAAACAGGCAAGGAAGGTGATTATTTTTAAATATGCAGCAGGAAATGATGTTGCTCTGGGTGCTGCAATCCTCGCTGCCACTTGTGTTTCAGCTTTTGGGATAGTCCAAGTTTAGCCCCTTCTCTTCCCCTCTCTTTCTATTTCTGCAGAGATGTTGGCCAACATTGGAATCACCCTGGAGAAAATAACCAGATCTCAGCTCCTCCATTCTTCTGAGGGCTAAGGCTCACCCATAGAATAAGCAAGCTTCCCCTCAGGCACTTGAAGTCTCAGGAAGGAGAAAACCAGGTCAAACAAAAGGCTCAAGAGCTGAAATGCAGGCAACTCTTAATTATTTGCAGGTGGAGGATTATCTAAGGTCTCACTCTGAAAAAAATAAAAATAAGATATTGCTAGCTTGCAGAAACATAGACACTTCAAGAAACAGTGTGCTTCCTTCCAGGGGTATTTCTTGGCCTGATAAAAGTCCCGTCCTACAAATCATCATTTTAGGTCACATTGGCTATAACACCACTAGTATTTAAAAAAAAAAACCCAAAAAACAAGGAAAACAAAACAAAAAAAACATCCCCATCAAAAAAGCCCAAACCTCACTGTGTACATTTATGACTTTATACTACACTTTTCCTCATTTTTTCCGTGATAGCTGTATTACAGGAAGGGGTTAGAGCTTAATTTATGTGTATTTGCTATTATATTTTCAGGGGGATAAATAAGAAATAACTGTGCTGAAGAAATGAATCTTGACAAGACAGCAGAACAAATGCATTCATTGCAATGGACTTGGACGTCCTATTTATTTTTGTCAAGCTAGGAGGAAGCAATATTTGTTTTATTCCCTGTATGCATCCAAAATGTCCAAAAAACTTCTCGACAGAGCTGTCCCACGTTCCAGCTGGAATATTGTCCCTGGGCAAGGGGAACCCTGCACAGAACGTCGTTCACCAAGTGCCCTCTGCTGGCTTCTTATTCCCTCCAAAAACCCGTCTCTTGCAGCCACAAACCAAAGGGCGAAAAACAAAACGGGCCTCTCAAACCCCGACTCTCAGTTCTGCTTTTAGAAAAGCAGCGCTGCGAAATTTGTGAACACTGCAACAACCCGCAGAGAAACCTTTCATGAAACGGGGTTTGTGTGTAACCATCAGTGAGGCAAAAGGGGACGGGCAGAATCACAGCTGAGGGGCAGCAGCTCCTCCCATCCCTGCAAGCCAACCCTGCAAGCACTAGAAAAAGCAACTCGAGCAGGAACACATTTATTGCAACTCGCTTTCAGGAGGACAAAGCTCTTAAATGCTTCCCAAAGATGAGGAATGTCAGGAATTCATAAGCCAGGTATTGCATGACTCCTGGTGGAGGCTTCAAGAAGCTTCCTTCACTTTTTATTTCTGGTAGCATTTAACAAAACCTATTGATCATAAACTTCTGTCCATTTGGCTGAAAGTAGCAAACCCCTCACCAGCTCCAGACCGCCCTACGGAAGGAAAGGAAAATCCCAGCTTTGCAGACAAATCTCTAATAATAATCTCCAAGGGCACATGGAATTTCCCCTCCAAATTTACACTGGCTGAAAGCCAGGGTGACAATCCTGCATCTTCCACCAAACTTTCACTTTCCACTTAAACTTTCCACTTAAAACAACTTTCTACTGATAACAAAGAAAAAACAAAACCAAAACCAAAAGCACTAAACAAACAAACACCACCAAAAAAGACCCACACCACCAAACCCTTGAAAAATGTGTAATATCAAAGGTTTGTAGGCAGCACATTACTGGGAAATCAGAGAGAATTTAAAAAATGAAAGGCAATTCTGGTGCATGATTCTTTCTCTCTTTAAAAAAACCCCATTCTGTCAAATTCAGAGAAATTAAAAAAGAAGGGTACAATGAGTTGGGGACTGTAAAGAGGCATCATCTGGATGATCCAACCACCAGTTTCCAACAGCTGGTCACTGAATGGCAACAGCAATTTCTTCGAAAGATCATCTCTTGTCTCAGGACACCTGAATCCAAGATTCAGAACCTAAGAAAGCTTTGTGCCACCACAGCTGCACTTCCTAGGAACTGCAGATATGAGAAACCTTAAATTCCAACCCTCAGTCCTGCTGTGGTGAGGGAGTTCATGGGAAGGTTTAAGCCAGGTTGAGTTTACAGCAGAGGAAGATGCTGCTAACACAGGCACAGCTGTTCTTCCACCCTGGGGACTTCAATACCATTTCTGTTGTGTGATGTTCTGTTACCAAACTTCTTTTAAGCCTCCGGCAGATGTGGGAAACACATGCACTTTAAAATATGACTACACTTTATATGAACAATGACCTCCCACACTCTGCTAAGCCTCTGTGTATAAAATTGATTCTAAAAATATCCACTTTGTACAAGCAAAGTTCATGAAGGAGAGTTTTTACACTGAATTACATAGTGACAATGTTTTAATTCTGTTTCTTACCAACTCAATACTGAAAAATTCATGAAGAATTTGATGCATAAGTAAAAAATGTTTCAGAGAATATCCAAAATCCACTTTATGAACCACGCCAACTTTCACAATGACTTGGTGTCTGATTCCTTTGTAACCTCGCTGGAGTTGGTGATCTGCACAGGGAATCTCTGATATCTCCCAAGAAAGCAGTGCCAGCACTGAAGTACACATTCAAATCTTCTAAGTCCAATCATGACTTTTTAGTGACAAAAAACTAATAATTAAGAGGCCCCAGAAGCAAAAATGCTTATTCCCTGAACACTGACTCAGCAAGTTGAGTATGCCCAACACTCACACTCAAGCTTCTCTTCATTTTACTCCCCCCAATAAAAAATGTCACTCCACACCCCTGGCAAGTGTTCAGCCACAGACAGCATTTGCCACACACCAACTCAGTTGAAGGCTTGTAGATGCATTTATGAAGCACACAATTCTCCCTTGAAAATATGGGTTCACTTCAGGAAGTCTCTCATGGAAGAGAAACTTTACTCCATGGTAAAGGGTGTCATTTTGCTTGTTTGTTTAAGTTGAGAAATGTTGTGTCCTGCTCAACATAAAGGTGAAACAAAAAACTTGGAAGAGGGGGAAAAGATTCTGCTGGATTCTATAAGGAAGAAATGTACAAAACTGGTGAACTGAAAAGCAGAAAAACTGTTAAAATGTACCAACCAGTGTAAGTTATCAAAGGCAGCTCCCAAACAAAAGTGAAAGGACAAGGATGAAATAAAGGCAGAAATTAATTTATTTATACATCATTATTGCAGACATTCAATAACACTTCTTGGAGAAAGCTTTATTACCCTAAAGCAGGGGAAGTTAGGATAATTTGAGATTGTTTTTTCCATTCACTACTTGTCATACAACTGCTTTAACACGGATGCTGTCCTTAGGAGTTGTGCGTCACGTCAGCGGATATTTTCTTCAAGACCTTTTAAAACTATAATGGGCCAATGGATGAGTTTTTCAAAGTGCTACTGTTGTGGCAGTTGTGTCCTGCTGCTGACTGGTGTTCAGAATGTCTTTGTGAAAATGAGATTCTTTGAAAAGGAAACAACAAAAAAATCTTTTCACTAATACCGAGCTAAATTAAGATGTGGAAGATGTCTTTTCCCTCAACAGATGATCCTGGCTTTTAGTTCCCAGACACAGGCCTGAGCTTATACACCTTGAACCATGCATTCACTCCTCTCTACTCCACTCTCCATCCACTAGGTAGGTTGCCACGTGCCAAATCCCTACAACACATCTGCCCTCAGCTTCTGAAAGGGCCTTGAGTCTCTTTTCACCCCCTTAGAACTGGTTTGACATTGGTGTGCTGGGAAGACTTTGTTTCAGAACACATCCAGTCAGCTCTCTCCAGATGGAAAATGCTCTGTGTTTCAGGCCAGGCTTGTTGTCCTCTGTAATACCGCTCTCTCAAAAAGGCATGGAAAATCCTGCAGCTGGGAATCAATCAGCTTCACATCAGCATTCACGAGAGTGTGAGCAGGCCACGCAGGTGCAAATGTCTCCATTGGTCCATGATATGTTTGATACTACACCCTAAACTTAAACATTTCTGATTTTATTTGCCAGTTAATTTTAGCACATTCTTCACCATTGCCCCAATGCCATCGAAGATATGGTGTAATGCTGTTTCACACATAAATGCTGGGGTGGTCACCACCTTATTTTTTGTATCCACATGAGCTTCGTGAAAAGGAGTCAAGGAAAATACAGCTCATGTCTCAATTGCAGATGCTGTCTACAAAACGAAACAGCACTCAAAAACCTCAAACAACTCCACTGTCTTATAAAAAAGTACCTCCAGATATGTTATACCATCCAGCTGTGAAGACAGCTGCAACCTATAATTCAAGATACTAGAAGGTACTTTTGCCAGAAAATGGTGCAAGAGAAACCTGTGGAAACACCCAGAAACATAAGAAAACCTACAAAATTCACTGATTGTAATAAAATGTCTGTGAGTACACTCTGACTGCAGCATTAGACTTCAGGAAAGGAATAAAAATCTCAAAGAGAACTGATCAGTTGTAACTCATGTTAGTTTTATGCTGAAATTCACTCAGCACTTAGTGCATTACTGGGTGTCCAAGGGAGCTGACTGAGAACAACTCCTAACTCCCAGTGTGTTGTTCCACAGCAGTAGTTAAATCCTCCACTGTACCACTGCTATCTGCTACCTATTGCACATTCCCAGGAAAATCTGAGTGGAAAAGCATCTTCCTTTACGTGTGTTCATTCCTTTAATGACACATTTCTAAGCTGTCTCCCAACATGGAAGTTCCCAGGAAAGGATATGGTTACTTCTTTCACACAGTGCTTTGCTCCCAGCTCTTTGATGGCTCCTGCAGTCCCAGCATAAGGCCACTTGCCCCCTTCCTCTTCTTCGTGGCCCACAGTTACTTCAGCACCAGAGAGAACCTTTGCTGCCAGCACAGGGGAAATGCAGCACAGGCTGCGACAGAGGGAGTTGTAAGAGCAATTCTACAACAGCACTATTCCAGAACTTGCTCACAACTGAAAAGATTCAAATGGACACAGCTTTGAAAATCTGAAGGATATCATAAGGCAACTTCCTCTCACCATTTTCTCAGCTTCTCCTTTGACAAACACCTACATACACACACATCTTGATAAACACATTTTAAAAACAGGCTGCAAATGGAAAAGAGACTTTTTCCAGTTCCAACAACAAAAGCTGCACATTTCAACAAAATACAAGTTTTGTCTTGGGTCTCCATGCTCACACTTTCAAACAAATGCCATCCAACTCACATACGTACCCAATAGGTTTGCCTGCTTTGTGGAAGTCTTTCAGGACTCGTTCAACTTCTCTGTTCACCTTGCAATCCTTCCCATCAACAGCAAAGGTAGATCTGTCATAACAAGAAACTTATACAAAGCTCAGGATAAACCTACAAACAGAGGTATCTGCCTATCTGCCCTGAGGCTGGCTCCAAAGGGTCATCCCAAACTTAACAGCTTCTAAAAAGTTGGTCAAAAACACTCTGCAGATGGCCATCAATGCTTTAGCCAAAATGTCTCACTTCTAAGGCTCTGATCTGTCAGAAAGTCCCTTACTTAACAAAAACATCTTGAAATGAGAATTATCAAATCAGCTTTCTAGGATTACTGAGAAGTTTAACAGCAATCTTTTCAAAGAAGAAAAATACGTAGGACGAAAAGGGAAGTAACATCCATGTTTCTCAAAACCAACAAAAAAAACATGTCAATAGCAAGATAATCAGCATTCCACATGGCTAACACTTTCTGTTTCCTTTTTTTTTTTTGGAGCCAGCTGTTGGTTTATAATTATAAAGTAAGAGGGGATTTTTTGGTAGGCAGAGAGGAAGAAACAGAATAATAACACTACAAGCACCTGGAACCACTGAAGTTTTACCTTCACTTCCCTCAGACTCAAAAAGGAACACCACTAGGGGGAGGAAAGAGGATTTCCTGTGCATTATCTAAACTCCAGAATTCTCATCAACATTGTTCAGAGAATTTAAAACAAGACAAGACACTGAAAGGAGTTATCCCTATTAAGTAGAAGTCACATCTGTAGTAAATAAGGCCATTTATGGATTTTATTGTGTGAATCATGGTTCATAGAATGACAGAATGGTTTGGGCTGGAAAGGACCTTAAAGATCATCTCATTCCAACCCCTCTGCCATAAGCAGGGACAACTCCCTCTAGACCAGGTCGCTCAGAGCTACATCCAACCTGGCTTTGAACACTTCAAGGGATGGGACATCCACAGCTTCTCTGGACAACCTGTTCCAGTGCTGTACCATCCTTACAGCAAGCAGTTGCTTCTTCATATTGAATCTAAACCTACTCTCCTTCAGCTTGAAGCCATTCCTCCTTGTCCTGTCACACCAGGCCCTTGTAAAAAGTCTCTTTCCACCTTTTCTGCAGGTTTCCTTCATGTACTGGAAGGCTGCAATTAGGTCACCCCAAAGCCTTCTCTAAGCCAGGCTGATTATGCATAGTTAATTGTGAATATTTAGTTGAGAAATCTGATGCTTAGTTGGCACTCACAAGTTTTTGGCAGCTCCAAATCCACCAGGGAAGATCACAGCATCATGGTCTGCTGTAGTGAGCTTAGCCAGGCTGGCAATTTTACCACGAGCAATTCTTGCAGATTCCACTAAAACATTCCTTGAAGAGGCAGAAATAAAACAATGTGATTAATTGTCTGCAAACAGAACAGTGTAAACAAAGTTTTGGCAGAGGAAGAGGAGGGTGAGGAAAGGAGGAAGCAAAAACATTTGTATTTAGTAACTGAAGATATTGATGGTTCTGAAGTGCTACTGCTGGGAAACACATGCACTGAAAAATTGTATATCATCATGTCCAGAAAAGTCATGTAATATCTTCTGTCCAAGAAAACCACCACAGCTGGCATAAAGCTACTAAAGGCATCCAGCAAAGTGCTACAAGAGCCAGTACAGGCTGCTATGACTGAAGAATGCCTGACACATCACAGACTTACCTTGACTCAGCTTCAGCTGGCTGCCCTTTGCTGTGGTCAATGACGTGCATCTGAGGGACATCTGGGGCATACATGTGAACCTCAGCTCCCCCACGGCTCAGGTGCACCAGGACACTGCAAAAAGGGAGATAAATTGTGCACAAAACTTTAAGGGAGAGGCTTTATCTGGTCACTAAGTCTTGCTGCAAATATTCTGCCACCTGACTTTGAAAGAAGAGGAAAAACAGACATCCCATCAAAGCAGGCTTCCAGGAACAACAAAAGCTTCCTTTCTCCAAGTCCCCAGGTGTTATGGAAGAATCCCACAATTAACATAGCCATTTAATCTAGGTCTAGGTGACACATCTCTTATTAATTCACCATAAGAGTTAATAATTCAACTTAAATATGAACAACTCTAGTGTTAGATTTAGCCCCAGAAACAGAAACACACAGTGATTCTGAAATTAAGTCTGTATTTAACTCCCTTGAGATTCAATCTGGAAGTCTGAATTTCTGTTTCTGAAGGGAGTCTCTCTCAAACTCAGTGTTCTGGCATCACATGCACGGTGCTGCCTCTTTGGACAATCACTGAGTTCTACAAGAATGCAGCCTGAGCTCACAATTATGCCGTGAGAGAACCATGAGAAAACTTCATCATGCATCTCTCAGGGTAATTCTGATGGCCAGAGACAGCAACACTAAATTAAACAAACTGCTGCAATGTAATGGAGCCCTTTTTTTTGGAGCCTACATTCCCATAAAGCAACTTACGCTGATGCCTCGTGGATTTCTGTGCCATCGTAGACCCCACAGCCAGACAGGACCTGCAGTGAGAAAATCAACAGAGTGTTGCAGGTGACATAAAACTCTCTACACAAGGTAAGATTAAAAAAAAAAGTTAACAAACAACAACAAAAAAAACCAATTTAACAGCCAGCTCTTACTCTGCCAGTGAACACCGCACTATTAGCAATGGTTTCACCACTGCAGAACTGGCATTTCCTATTTATAGCAACCCATCACAGGGCTCAGAAACAACCACTATTTATTTCCAGGCTGATACGTTCATTCCACAGTTAATAAAGTGACATGTTACCCTTAGGGATGTTTTACTGTGCACACAGTGGGGCGTTCAGAGTGTCATTCATCATGTTTTTTATGAAGTGTTCACATCCACATGAAACACCTTCTCATCCAGGTGCACAACAATCAGAAATGGGGTAGAAATGCACTCTGAAGGGGCACTTAAAATAAACTACTTTACCTGCTGCTGTATTTTACCTGAGCATCTGCATCAGAGATCAACAGCTAAATCACTTTTAATGCAATAATACAATTATGCTGTATTAGCCATACTTTTCTTTAACAATGTGGAAATAATACTTTACATTTGTTTATACACACCAGAGAATAAAAAGCACAAGGCAGTCAGCTACCCTTGTGTGGGTGAAAACTCTAACAAAGTAGAAGGAGAAAAAATATTTCTTAAAAGCCATTATAAGAATGAAACAAAACCAAAAAAATCCAAAGGATTTTCTAGTTCCTGAAAGTATATAGATGAACTCTTTCGGGGTTTTTTGTTTGGCTCTTTGTTTTGAAGGAGCAAAAATCCAGTTAGGAAGTTAATTTCCTTTACTCTCTTTTTATTAATTTTTTTTTTTTTTTTTTTTACTTTAATCTCTTCCCTATTGGTTTTACCTCAATTTTTTTGAAGGTTGAGAGTTTTAAAACACAGACACATGAACAGAAACTCACAACTGAACAGAAACAACTGAAACAGTCTTAGCTAGAAATGTTAGACTTGAAGGGACTTTCAGGTCACAATACCCAGGTGTCTGCTATCAGGGGCATCACTTTACCAAGTATCACCATCACTTCACCAAATGAGCAAGATCCATGAATGTTTTTCTGTGCACGTTGATCCTGTTCTGATATTTAAGAGCTGCCTTTTACTTCACAACTTTTTGTTTTATCTTTAATTTAGACTGAATAAACAGACAAGCAACTGCGCTCAGGTTATGCTCTGTGAGCAACACTTTTTAAATGTTTTTGAAACTCAGTGAAACCAAAATACTGTAACAGTTATTATAAACTCTTCTATATATAAACTCTCCTGTTATTTCAATATCTGCTTGATGATAAATCTGGTTTTTACCACAGTCAGAAATTTACATCACTAGTGTCCAAAATAACATTTGTTTTCCCAGCTCTATTTAAAAAGCTGTGACTTGCTAAAGGGACAGCATTCCTGTTGGGTTACGTTTTAGCCATTCTGCCCTTTCCCAAGCCAATTCTGCCCCAAACAGATTTCTTCATGCAGGTAATGCCTTCTTATTCCTTTATGTCTAATGCTGTCTAGACTATGCAAAGCTCAAGCTTCAAAGACTGTCCACTGAGTTCCAAAACTGTGCATCCATTTGGGACACCACCTACAGCCTGTGTTTCCCTTTGCAACTTCTGGTTCCTCCATCTCCTCATTTTCTTTTGTGTTTGTAACACACTTTACCTCCCTCCTGCAGAAGAGTATAGCCCAGTTTAAATATTTTCCTGTACATTGCCAGTACCTCCCATGGTTTCAGTATAAACCACTTCATGGTCAGTTCTCCTGGGCTCCTCAGTACAAGGGAGACACGGAGCTCCTGGAGTGGGTTCAGTGGAGGGCAGGGAGGATGATGGGGGACTGGGAAATGTCTCTAAGGAGGAAAGGTTGAGGGATCTGTTCAGCTTCAAGAAGAGATGATTGAGAGGGGACCTCATCAATGGGTATAAATAGCTAAATGGGGACTGTCAGATGATGCACCAGGCTCTGCTCGGTGGTGCCCAGCAATGGGACACAAGGAATGAGCAGAAATTGAGGCACAGCAAATTCCACCTGAATATGCAGAAGAACTTTCCTGTGCAGTGACCGAGCGTTGAACAGATTGTCCAGAGAGGGTGTGGAGTCTCTCTCACTGAAGAAATTCCAAAACCCTCTGGATACAATCCTGTGCCCTGTGCTGGTCCTGCTGGAGCAGGGAGGTTGGACCAGGTGAAACACGGTGGTCTCTTCCAACCTGACCCATCCTGTTACCCTATGGTTCTTCCCAAATCAACAACTATACAGACACCAGTTTTCACATGTTTCCGACTCCTAGTCTGGCTCCCTCCAAATTTCTGAACTGTAAGCAGCTTTCTTTTCTCAAATTCAGCGTCTCTCCAGGGCTTCCAGCTGCCGCGGCCATCGGGCGAGGCTTTCCCAGGCCGCCGAACCCTCCCCTGCACCAGCCCCGGCCGCAGGGCCGAGTGTGGCCGTAGAGAGCCAGACGGTAAAAAAAAAAAAACAATCAAACGCTTCTCCTCAGCGCGGCCCCCGCGCTCCTCCATTACTCACCACGGCGACGCGGGCGGCGCGGCAGCGCCGGGCGGAGGAGTGGAAGGAAGCGGGGCCGCCGGGCGCTGCCCGCCGCAGCGCGGTGCACAGGGCCGGGGCTCGGGAGCTCAGCATGGCTGAGGAGCCGGGAAGCGGAGGAAGGAGCCGGGAAGCGGAGGAAGGAGCCGGGAAGCGGAGGAGGCCCACGGGAAGCGGGAGAGACCCAGGGGAAGCGGGATGGCCGCGCCCGGAGGCCGCCGCGCCCTTGGCGGCGCCCCCTGCCGGCGCGGAGGGGCCGCCTCAGCGCCGGGGCCCGCGGGCCGCTGTTCCCTTCCCGGCCCTCGCTTATCGGGAATGGCAGCGGCGGGAAGGCGGCTGAGGGCACAAAGATAACCGTGCGGAAAGCACAGGAGGAAAATAAGCGAGTTCGCCGAGGGTACAAAACTGGGAGGGGCTGTTGGATCCTTGGAGGACAGGGAGGGCCTGCAGAGAGACCTTGATAAATTAGAGAGAGGGGCAATCACCACCTGAATGAATTTCAGCATTGGAAAAGCGCTGGATTCTGCTCGTGGGAGGGGGCAATTGTGGATGTACAGACAGTGTGGGGAACAAAAGGCTGAAAAGAAAGATATTAAACTATCAGGGAGTGTCCAAAGGAGGGCAACGAAGATGGTGAAGGGCTGTGAGGGGAAGCTGTGTGAGGAGCAGCTGAGTCTCCTCAGCCTGGAGGAGACTGAGGGGAGACCTCACTGCAGTTACCTTTAGTATTGATACCTTTCCTCTATTCCAACAGTGGAAAGTGACCAGAAAACAAATCCAGAAGAACAGAATATGCTGGGAAAATCAGTCCTGGATCATTATTAATATTTGCAGTATCTTCATTAACAAACCCCTTCAACAGGTGGCTTGAAAGTATTACAAAGACAATTCTTTGTATTCAGGACCCAGCTCTTGTTAGCCAGTTCTCCCATCAATTCACAAAAACAAAGGGAATCAAAAGTTTCAGGTTTTAATGCGTTAATAAACAACATTTAAAAAAAAAAGACAAGAAAGGGCTTTTATAAAAAAAAAAACAAAAACAAAACCCAAACCAAATAAACCACCACATTCGTAACACATTCTCTTGCAGTTTAAGTTACATTATTGAATTGATAACGTCCAAACAAATTTTCACTACAGTATCTCAAGGCTGTCAATCAAACCTCTACAAAAGTTGTAAAGTCCAGTAAATTGTCTCCCATAGTCATTGCTATGGGTCTTACATTAATCCACATTATTGAAACTTCATCAGGTTTCGAAGTTACAGAACTAAGAAAACAGTGTTCCAGAAATATGTACATATTAAATCCAAGTAAAACAACATTTAATACAAGTTGAGAGTGGTACATTTCCAATTAAGAAATTTTTTTTATCCTTTTTAAAATTCAGTGTCCAATTAAGGACAAGCCTCTACTACAAAATTCACAATACTTAATGTACAAGGCATTTTTAATAAAGAATAAACTTCTTCCAGTCGTACTTCTAACTTCACTACGAACACTTTTTTTTCCCCCTATTTGAAATCAGGAATGATTAAAAGAAGAATTAATCAATTAATCAAGAAATCAATGCTGTCAAGTTTACAGCCAAAGGGTACACGAAATAGGCAAAATGCCATCCATGGCATATCCTACATTTCCATCACTACCTCCCACGTAACTCCATCCCACTGTCAGAAATTGATGCCACTACGAGGGCCACTCATTCTCAGTGAATACCACTGCATAAAATACTGCCTGAGCTTTTCTCCCTCTCACAAAGAGTAATCAGGAACTCAAACTATCCTTATGAGCTTCTTGCATAAGATAATCACTGTCAGAATCCAGTTCTTCTTCATCTCCCGGTGTTTCCTCTGCCTGACGTTTCATGCCCCTCTGCTGAGAAAGGGCCAGCGCATATTTGATGTTGTAGATGTTCCATTCACAGCTGTAAAAATGAACAGGAAAACGTTGTTTTCCTCCCAAAATAAAAACACCTCTAAAAGAAGACCGTCTTGAAAGTTCTAATAGGACACTGTCACCCCCAAATCACTGCAGGTTTTTGGTTTGAACTTTCAAGTGTAACAATACATACAGTTTTGAAACATCTTCAAAGTGACGCTGGATGCTCTTCTGAAGGAACTGGATCACAGGGAGCAGCTTCACTGACCTTGGATGGAGAAAAGATGCAATTTGCAGTGCAACTCATATTTATATATGGAGATCTAGAACTTTTCAATACTCTCAAGGTTTTAACAAGCACACATTAACTTCAGTGCAAACTTTTTAATAATAAATAAACAAAAGCTCTTTGCTTTTGCCTCTGCCCTCAATGATTATACTCAATACAAGTAACAGATTATTAAAAATCTTTTTTTTTTTTAATAATATCAAACTGCATCTTCAAGAGCTAATTCTGCTTGCTGCAGCAATGAAGTTCCTTCCAGATACTACAATACTTTCTGAACAAGGGAGAGTTGTTTTAAATTGTCCTCTTCTACTTTAGCAGCAACAAAAGGAGAGAATTTGTTCCAGTCATTTCAGTAACTAAAACATTAATATCCATATTGAAGCAAGGGAAGAATTACACAATGCACTGTTTTTTAAATTGCAGGACTCCTTCTCAGACTACTTCTCACTTACCCCATTTAAAACTTGTAAATTTGCCTGATTTTGTTCCTAAAAGTCTATAAATTCCACATTATGGGTGGGCTGAATATAATTCACAGACCAGGCCCATGTAGTTCTGAAGTACTCTGTAGCAAGGCAGGGTACTGCCAGCTATAATTACAAGCTAAGTCTGTAAAAATGCAATCAGGACCTGCACATTACCTTTCAGTTACATTTAAGATGCATAACTGTTTAAAAACACAATTGCCAAAATCCTACTATCACTCTTGTAATCTTTATACATTTATTGGCTAAGCAACTAATGCGAAGTTTAATCTGCTATACCTGAAAAATATTTCTGCAACACATCTTCACGAATCCGATAATGTATTCTGATTCTATCATACACACTTTTTAGAATCTTTTTAGGCCTTTAAGATCAAGTCCAAACTGTAACTTTCACCATTAACAGAAGCAGTAAAACTGAAGTAGTTCTAATTGTTGTGCATGCACTATCTAGAATGTCAGTAAATGTTAAGTAAAAGCCTTAAACTGACAGGTTTTTAATTTTAATTTTAAAATCCTTGTCAGCATTTTGACCTTCACAAGACCTCACTTTGTTTTCAGCTTCTGTCCGTGCAGCATGAGCAACTTCTGAGCCCAAATAAGATAGAACTCCAGGTGACAAGAGGTCTCAAATGCAGAGGCCAGGAACTCCAGTAACTTCTCCACATACAGGTCTGGCAGTGATGAGCAGACAACATCAACTGTGCAGAAAGGACAAAAAGCCCATCAGCATTCATTAGAGTTGAGTTACTATTTGGAATAACATGAAAGAGACCACAAGAAAGCATAAGGGGAAGGAGAAGACAGAAGTGTCTTGGCAAGTGTGGGTATTTACTGCTGTATTTCAGGGCACAGTACCACAATCTCTCAGGGGACAAAGCTTCCTTCTTTGAACCTTCCAAACACTACTGTATTTAAAAGCAGTAAATTAACCCCTCCCTCCACAAGTTCTTCCTCCTAATAGAGTACTTGCCCCAGCAGAGAAGTTCTGTCCGTCAGAACTTTTACTTCCACCCTTTCCTCCTCTTTCAGTGTAAAAGACTTTATTGTTGCTGCTCCTGACTTCACCCAGATTTCTGTATTCAGTGGAACTAATCATGCACAATGACCAGAGGCAACAAAGGTACTTGAAAAGACAGCAAAGTCACCTGCCCACACAGGAAGTGTCTGAAAGCCATTAGCTGCTGCACAGCACAAAGAAACACAATTTAGAAGCATTCAAAATAATGTCACATGTAACTAAATGACCTCATTATGTATAACCCACTCTCAAAAACAGCTTTCTGCTTAAGAAACAGGCACACAAGCATCCTGTTAACAGTGGATTACAACAGCCTCTCCTTAGCTGTTACGTTCTCTGACTCTCCAATCATTTTCCAAGCCCTTCACCAGATTTTCTGGAGTATCAATGTATTCTCTTGTGCTGTCAGTCCCAGAACTAGGCACAGTACTCCTGATGTGGTGTCACAAATGCTCAACAGACAAGATTCATGACTTTCCTCACACTGCTGACTACAGCCTTGATACTGGTTAATAGTCTTCATCACACAGGCAGTGTTAAATTTCTTATCTCCTGTTAAATTTCTTGTGCCACTCCAACATCAGCTGCTTCTGAGAAATGACATCCAAAAACTATACCTGCACATCTAGACCTGATCAAATTCCATGCTGAAAGGTCACTAGATGAGCATGAAGTAGATCGGTAAAATTAAAACATAAATTAACACTAAAAAGTCTACCTTTACACCTCAGCTTACTTTGGCTTGCACATGTCTGCTTACAGCCAGCTCAGCCCAATTTCACAGCAGATCCACTGACCTTCACTGCTAGGGACAGCCTCTATGACCTCCTGAATTAATTTCTTTTCATTCAGCTTGAAGGACATGACAATAGCCATAGTGTACTCCTTCTGATTCAGTGTCTTGTGTATATTGCTGGGTGTGACATCAATATCCAGCTCAAAAGGATCAAAAATTAGCCCAGAGTCCAGTGAATAGAGCAGGAGACCCTCTGTGGTGGTGGCTGCCCAGCTTCGTCCTAGAAGAGAAATAACAATATTTAACAACAAAGAAGGGTGTTCTAGAATGGAAACAAGAGTAATGATAATCCTCCAATGCTCTATTCTTCTGCTTCTCTTAGATGGAATAAAAATTAATTGTTGATACGAACCTGTAGGACAGAACCGCACACAAGTCACCCTTATTTCTGGTTTAAAGTGTCGATAGCTCATGTCCCCTAAAAGAGAAGTTTGGCAGTGATTTAACATATTCACCACAACGTCACAGTCTAGTTATCAACTCTGATATTACCATTGAACAATGCTGAACATGGCAAAACCTGTCAGAGCTAAAGGCTGAGTAAGGAAGGGACAGTTCCTGTCCAAGAGATTCTACAGCTTAAGGGGTGGGACTGAATTTTGTAATCCTAATGTTAGAACTGAGCTCAATATGTCAAGTCCTTCTTTCTTATCTATGTTAAAGGTTTTGATCTACATAAAAGTAGAAACAAAACAGCAAAGCCATACCTCTTTTCACTCCAGGAAGAGGGATGGCAACACCCTCGTCACCTCCACCCCCTTCGTCAATCAGAGCCATGCTACCAAATTCTGTCATTTTCCTGCGATCCAAGTACTCCTGGAAAAACATGCAAGTTCCATTCACTGCACTGAAACTCTTCTCAAACAGCAGAGCTCAGTTTAGACTGACGTTCATTCTTACAGGTAAGGGGATATTGAAAAGGGTTATTGGAATTTTTGTCCTTCTGATGCTTTTCATCATTCACTTTACTTTTGAAGGAATTTGGCATTTGGCAACATTCAGAAACAGAGTTTGTAAAGGTCAGTGATGCTGTTCTGTGTCCACAAAAAAAAAATTCCTTCATTTCCTTGCTAACACGAAGAGGGAGTTAGCTTAGTACAAAATGTTGATGATTTAATTTAAATTTTCGCTTCCATTTTAACCCTAGTGCCAACCAACTTAGTACGCTTGAGAGTTCTGCCCATTCAACACTAGCACAATACAAATCTGGCAAGAGTTTCAGGAATTAATTCTGTTCCAAGAGGAATATTTCCTTCCCCCTCTTCTTCACAAAAATAAGTCCATTCTTAAAAAAACCATTCATGAATCACACATAATGAGATGTTACACTAAAACCAAAGTCTTGTGGGGGTGGGGAAATGAAAAAAAAAAAAATACTCCTGAACTCACATACCTCCATTGCATCTAAAGAATAGTTGCATGAGATTTCAAATTTTTTCATAAGAATCTGTTCCTGGACATTATAGATACAGACAAATTTTGACAATCCACCTGCCAGAATAGATTGACCATCTGCTGAGTAGCACAGAGTTGTAAAAGATCTGGTAAAGAAAAAGAGAAAGCAGTTAATTTCACCGTCACATCCGAGCTAGAAGACATGAATACAGTGTGAAGACTCAGAAAATAACCACTCCATGGGAAAAGTGGAGATCTTCCTTCACATGGTATGTACTTTACACAGAAGTTTACTACAAAGCATTTGGTGCTTTACTGTGAATCACAAACAATTTACAACTTCAACAGCTTTTTGAAATACTTCCATACTTTTGAATCTGAATCACAGCTCAGTCAATGAGCTCTCAACTACACCATGCATGACACTAAAAAAACAAAAAGTCAGAAGAGCTAGAGAAGAACCAATGCCACGGCATGTTTGAAAGACATGGCTGAGAATTCATCACCAAAAAAATACTTATTTATTTCCAAGAAGTCATTGTATCTTTTTTTTTTTATTTTTAATTTTGTTTCTTGAGTGGAAGCAATATGGGAAAAAAAAAACCAATGGAAAAAGCACAAAAACAATTCTCTGATATACTTTTTGACAGCACACGAACTCAACTGGCCTTTAAACATTACTTCACATGCAGAGCAACATGTAAAAAACCCCAAACTTTATTTACCTTTTTTAAAAAGTATAATTGTTTCTACATACTAATGGTAATATACCAGTATTTCTGTAGGAAGATATCTACTTAAAAACCTAACCCACAGCAAATTAACAACCTGGCATGAGAAGTTTAATATTATGTTGGCAACCCAAGTTCAGAACTGATGAAAAAAAAGTTCATAACTGATGAAAAAGAACATGCTCAGAATGATGCTGATCAGTGAGAGAACAAAGCAAACTCCAAAAGGGAGGCATCTAGATGTTGAGCAGTCTTTTAAAATCCAGCAGCAGAATGAACAATCTGACCAGCAGATGCACTCTGAAATCTTCATGTTGAAAAGAAATGGAAAAACAATTGAAAGCCACCCAGCGTGGCACCCTCCTGTCATTGCAGCCCCCTGCACGTACTTGCCCTTGGCTGCCTGCTTGGCAGTTATTTTATCCAGCTCCTTCCTGCCCATCTGCAGATCGTGCCTGCCCTCGATGGAGCCGGTCTGCACTGCATTTTCATGGTCCCAAAATGTGATCTGGCCATTCAGAGCAGCAACCGCGAGCTCCTTGCCATCAGGACGGAAGGCAACAACAAGAACTGCAAAGAATTTAATAGTAACAGTTAAAAATGCAGTCAGATACTTGTTACTCTTAAACTTTTTCTGATAGTTGAGATAAAATCTTAGAAAAATTAAGGGTGTTTTTGTAGAAAAGTATGACTGTACCTTTTCCCCTGGACAACATACAAATGTTTAGCTAATTATAAAGCTGACCTAGAATTAAATTAAAATATTTACTGCACTGTTAACCAAATACAAGAGTGAAGTATCTGAACTTTTGATTTCCACTTCAATGAATGTGTCTGTCTGTATTTCATGTGTTCTGTTGTTCATTATTAGCATATTTTATATTGTATTCTTATATTTGTTAAAAGATGAGAAATGGAACAAAATTACCATCTGAGTTCATTATTAGTGTCTCCTTAGTTCTCCAGCTGTCCAACATATCCCATAACTTGACAGTCTTATCCCAAGAGGCACTGGCTAGAACACACTTCATTGGGTTAAAGGACAAGCAGCTGATGGGACCCTCATGACCTGCTAAGACCTAAGAAGAGAAGAAAAAATAACCTGGAATTAAGTGAAAGAAACTGAAGTCTGTGCAGTCTGTTTTCAGTAAACTCTGGTTACAGCCATTACACCATGCCTGACTTGTCCACACATGCCTGAGATCACTTTTGGACACAGGGCATGATACACACCAGTGATTCTCAACTTTTTATTTTCACGAGTTTTAAAAAAATTCCCTGAAGTGCTACCACTGCACAGGCATCTACAACCATTCCTATGCACACACTTTAGGAATGCACTGTGCCATTTTCCTCCCTCCCTTCAAAACAATGAGATCAACTGTGAAAAACCAAGTCACTGCTCTGAGAATTCAGTATCTCCTGCAGCTGGCAACACTTCAGAATTAAAAAAATGAAAAAAAAAAGAGAATAACAGTAACAGAGATTTTAATTTCATGAAGCTCCTACTCCTCAAAAAAATAGGCAAGAAAGAAACTAAACTCAAAACTCTAGAGATCCCATCAAGTATATCCTAAGTTACTGAAGTGATCTGTATTCCCTGGCTGTGCCAAATTAAATACATGAATCACTGAGCTCTTCTACTTGTACAAGATGTACAGGAATGCTTAAGAATTGGAAAAAATAATTGAAAAATCATGCCCCTGCTCTGCTCCAGCAAAACCCTCCATGAAATCTGTATCAGTCTTAATACAGCACCTGCAATTTCTTCATTACCTGCAAAAATGTGTAGAAAAGAACAGCTCTGAACAAGGAAGGGAAGACTCTGGTGCCCATGTGTTAGGTCAGCAATACTGATGTTACTTCATCACTAGAAAGAGCTCATTACTCAGAAATTCTAAAAACCATTTCCCACACAAACTCAGGGTGGGAATGGTTTTTTGAAAAATGCTGAGAGCAACATAGTGTAGCTCCAGTTTTTGAATATAAATCTAACAAAACACTTCACGTTGTATTGAAAGCCCCTGACTAATCCCAAAGTTGCTGAGGAGCACCACACTCCACATCATGTTCAATTCCAGCCCTCCCAACACTCTGGGTTCTTACATCCAGCAGCCTGCCACTCTGCATTGACCAGATGAATATTTCAAAGGAATCCTGGGAACCAGCTGCCACAATCTCACCACTGGAGTCCACAGCTAAACAGGAGAACTGATTTGGTCGCGGAGACGTAAAGGTACGGAAATTCCGGTACCTGTCGAGGAGGTGAAAAGAAATGATGAGAACATTTCAGGTAGATTTAAATGTATGTTTAACAAATGTGTTCAAAAAAGGAGTTCATTTGCTTTGTAAAGATTTTTAAGCTATGTACAGAGAAAATATTCTTTTTATAGAAGTGGATGCGATGCCTCAGCATGATTACAAGATTCAAAAAAAGTACTAAAAACTCTGCAGCAAAAGGAGCCAAAATACCCAAACAGGGGAGCTTTCTTCTATTAAACAGCATATGTCAATTCTTTAGAAACGTGGGCTTGTTTACACACCCAGTTCTCTGCACACACATAGTGTAATACAATACTATGGACAGGGTTCTGTTAGGAAAGTGCCTTCTCCCCATTTGAGCAGAGCAGACAATGATCTTCCTGGATTTCCAGCTTCTCTAAAGTTCTTCCAGAATTTTCCTCACAGAAACTGGATGGAGTAACACCATTCCTCACTACTACCTAAATTTAAATCAAAGGCTGAACCAAAAATCAGTAAGGCATTGCTGCTCACCTTGATGTGACTTCAGACAAGTAATCAGCAGTTTGCTGTGTGTTGAGGGAAGTGTGGAAGCTGAGGACTAAATGAGACACAAAAGCTTTTATGTGAGGAGTTACCTGTGCAGATCAAAGGCACGCACTGTTCCATCAAGGGAAGCACTCAGAACCACATAACCAGTGGAAGTGAAAGTTACTGCAGTCACACCACTGTTGTGTTCTGTAAAGGTGACAAAACAAAAGCTGCTTGAAGTGTTCCACACTTTCACCTGCAAGACAGACAAGAAAAGAATCTCCATTATCAGTAAAGAGAGAAAATAAGAGTAAGGCAGCAGAAGTGTAAAATAACCTAATTCTAGCACTCTGCAACATCATAAACGACTTTCGATAATATCAGTAAGAAATTCTCTGCAAGTGAAGCAAACAGGCCACAACTTATCATTAATCCCAAAAGACACATTTGCAACATAAAAATCTAAGTGCAGACAGACAAAAAACTTTGAAACAAAGTTCATTTTTGAGGAAAGCTGTAACATTTGCTGAGCATCTTGAGCTTCCAAGCTTTGTACTGTCAGGGTTAAGGCAAGTACCAATTCAAAACCAACTCTGAAGCCATTACAGAAGTTACAATTGAGATGATATTTCAGTTGGTTTTTTTCCCCTGAACAAAAATGTTATGCATTTAGCTTTCTGCAGTTTGAGGCTTCTGGGGTTTGGCCAATTTTCAATCTGAATGGCAGAAGCCATTCAGTGGCAGATCTTCTTCTGACATTCAGAAGTTTGGAAATCAGCTGCTACTGTTGTCCCACTTATGTGCCAAGACATTGTGGCAAAACATCTTTTAAAATAAAAGCACCTGTACACACAGCCTATCATTTCAATGCCCTCTTTTAAATAACAAGCTTCTGGAATGGTACATTTAACAAAACAATTGCACTTTTATAAATAATTTGAAATTCATTTCATATCAAAAAACAATTATTAAAAGGGCAAGAAGTTGGGTGACTTAAGTTCATTCCTCCCAAAATATAATGGAACCATAAATAAATAAATTAACACTTAATGAATTAAGATTTTTTTGTGTTTATGGCAACTGGACCTATAATAATTAAAAAATCATCTGCTAGAAAGCATAAGTGATGCAATTTGCAAACACAGGTAATAACAAAGCAAAATATATGCTCCAGAGAGAAAAATTGAAACATTTAAGGGAAGAGAGGATAAAAATTTGACTTTATAATTACAGTAACAGAGCTTTCTACATAAAATGGAAAGTCTAGCTGCTTGGCATGTTATTAAAAGTTCATATTCCAGCAATATCCCCTCACTTACTTTCCCATCCTCCCCTCCAGTGACTATGTACTGTCCATCTGGGGAATATGCCAAGGACACCATGCTGTTGAAGTGGCCCTGCTGCTTGAGCACGTAGGACTCACTCTGCCACTCCCACACCAGGAGCTGGCCCAGACCTGTAACCACAGCAGGATTAATTAACCACAATCAAACACAATCACCCTGGCAAATGCAACTCACAAAACACACAAAGGCAAGAAATGTTAAAAAAACCCCAAAGATTGATGCAGACAGGTTGAATTCTGCATCTTTCAGTCCTAATAAGAGCTTTTTCCTTTATAATGTCAAGGCAATTTCCTCAATGATTTCCTCCAATAATGTTTTCAATGCTATCAACCAGCTGATGAATGAGCTGGAAAGAAAAGCAGGGCTGCATATAATGGTAAAATTTTGGGTTTCATGCAGAGCATTATGGACAAGGTGGGAATGCTGGAACATCCAGGCAGGTTTGTAAAATGCCACAGGCAACAAGTGGCAAAGGAAGAGAGAACAGCCCAGAATGAAAGCAGATAAAAACTACAAGGGATCTGGGCTTTCCCCTAACTCTGTCAGAGCTTTCCTATATGAAGCATGGATTTTTTTCTGTATCAACAAAATACTTTCCTCAATCATAAGAATTCTGTGAGGAGAGATTGATTAGTGATACTTGCTTTACTGTACCTAGACACCACAGATACGAGACTATAAATTATTTAACATTTGGAGTCAAGACAAGCAAGAGGATTTGGGGCCTCATGCCCACCACATTCCTCATTTTTTCACGAATACAGACCAAAAAAAATTGACAAACCTGAACATCCAAAAGCAATCCAGTCACCAGTGCAGTTGATGGAAATAGAAGCTATCCTTTGGTCTGAAATACTGAAGTAAGAGAATTAACCAACAAAATTGTGGTTTTACATCTTGTGTGATAAAACTTCAAGTCTAGTATTTATTAACTCTGTTCAAGCAAGTTGTTTGATTGTTTTACTGAACTTCTGTACCACTGTAACATCAAAAAGCACAAAGTTCATTCCTCTGTTCCACTCCAAACCACCAACCATTCCTTATTCAGAATGAAGGCAGAGCATCTGCATCCCAAAGATGTACTTGCCAACAGAGAGTAAAACTCCCCAAGTGTAAGAAAATAAAATAGGGGATTTTGTACATGGAAATTGTTTAGCTAGAATCCTACAGCTAAGGAAAAGAATTCTGATTTGATTTCTCAACTTTGACACAGTTTACAGATAATTTTACATATGCAGAACTTTCCAGCCAATATTTTCTACAAAGAACCTGAAAATATTGAAGTCCACAGAGTTAAAGAAATCTATAGCCAACAACCAGACTCCTGAGCAGTTTCCTGATTCAGCCCTCACTTTTCCAAAATAACCTACGTAGTGGAATTATATGGTATTTATTACATAAATTTATGATTCTGCCTTTTCAGGAATTACAGTATTAAACAGATTGTCATGTTTTAAGATTTTTGTGCTCTCTTTATTCATCCTTCACTGCTTAGCACGACGTGTTCTCAGTCAAACAAACAAGAACCCTCCCCAAAAAATCATATTCCCTTCACCCCCAAACCAAACCAAAACCAGTGACAACCCCATACCTCACCTCAAGGAGTGGATCAGGTTGAAATCTGGAAGCTCGTGGAGGTGAAAGATTCCAGAGGCAAAACCAGTGACTAAAAGGTGTGTTTTCTTGTGATAGGCTGCAGCTGTCAGGTTATTAAAATCTCCCTCTTTATTGAAAAAATACCTGGCAACCAAGAAATAAGAAAGAAGCGAGGTGAATGTTAAAGAAAAGGATGTTGTTAGAGCTGCATCTCCAAGCAGGTCACCAAAGAGGCTGATGATCCACCTCTATGTCATCTCCTGAATTCAACCAACCCCTTCTGGCAAGAAATCAAAGCCTCCAGACTTAGAGAGGGTACTGTAATAAAGATCCCATTTACACTTTTTGAGTTCCAAACAGTAAGACACCACGAGCCAGTATTTCTTATATTCTTAAAATTACACTTGTTCTGAAGGTGAAAGGTACTGTCCATGATATAACCAAGGTAAGAAAAACAGGTGTTCTACCAGAACTGCTTAAAAAATGGGATCTGCAGTAAATTTCTAAATCCTGGGCAGTTTTATACTGCTTTGAATGAGTGATAACAGATGGAAAAAAGCCCAGTATTGTAAATCCCCACTACAACTTTTTTTGATAACTGAAAACCACTTACTTTGCCACACGTGAGTATTTAACCTTATTCCTAGTCTCTTGTTCACTTGGATCAGCCTTCCCATGAATTTCTTCACCCTTTGGCTCTTCAAGTAGCTCCTCATCATCTTCTGTTGCCTTCTTTTCCTTTGCTGCATCTTTAGGGGGCATGGGCTTCAAACCATCCAGCTCAGTGTCACACTGCCACACACACAGAGCTGCGTCCTGGCTGATTGTGTACAGCTAAAATACAAACACACAAATTATTATTGTCCAATACCTATGCTCTGTGCTCTGCAAAAATATGAATATGGACTTGCAGAAGGCTTAGCAAGTGTGCTTTGAACAGGGAATTTTACCCGTCCCGAGAAATGGTGAATTATTTTACCTGCCCTCAGAAAAATTTCGCAAGGACCAAAGGCAACTTGATTATCAGTCAGCATTACAGCTAAATAATTTTTTCACATTTAAAGCTTTAATGTTTTGAGGGAGCAATTTTACATAACTTACTTCTTTAAATGTTAATGGAGTTGTAAACTCACAATCACAGCAGGTATTTTCTGAGATATTGTCAAAACAGTCACCTACAGATAAGATTCTGCTTCAGCTACTTTAATATTGCAATTCAAGCATGTTTTGTGATTACACATACATCCAGGCTGTTCTCTTCAAAAAAGCAGGCTACTATGACATCCTTGTGGCCTCCAAGAGAGTAGTAGATCAAGTTTGCCCATCGTTCTGCTCCAAACACCCACGTAGACATGTCCTTGCTCCCCACTGCAAAGCATCTGCCAAAGAAAAGGCAATTCCAGTTAGAACACTGGACTGCAAACCTCTTCACTGGGTGGAGAATGTTCTGAGCTCAAATTCACCAGTCACCACTTTAATTGTACAAACAACAGAGTTGTAAACTGAGGTTGGTGACTGTAGCAGAGGTATAATGGATTAAAAACATTCAAAAGGTCAACCATGCTCACACTCCTAAGATATGTCCCTTTTATGAATTACCACGCATTTTCAAGCAAGAATCCAGTGTTGATCCCCAACACAGGCATATTTTATACTTCCTGGTCGGCCTAATAATAATTTTTTAATTCAAGACAGAATTTTTAAAGCCAATACAATACTTCAGAGGAAAGAAAATGGACTGCAATGTGCATCCAGATATTAACATATGCAGGTAGACAATGCCTTAGTTTAACAACTCACTTGGAATCATCAGTCCAGTCAATACAAGTTGTCTCATCATATGGGCCATAATAGGTTTTGTCCAGAACAAATGCATTGAATTCTCGTTTCTTCCCAGGAGCATGGTACAGGTAAGCAAGATTGTCTTTTGTAACCACAAATTTCCTGGCATAAGGAGGGGAGAAAGACATAACTGCACACAAATCTGATAAAGCAAACAACTGTTTAGTACAGACTGCAATATAACGAAACAAAACAATAGTAAAAAGGTTCCTGCACCACTGAAACAATAAAAATGGATTGCTTTCGAATGAAAAACAAAGTGTTTGCAGAGTGATATTATCCTCCAACTTAAGCACTATAAAAGAGAAAACCTTCAGTAAAAATTACTGAAGCTGAATAATGAAATAATTTATTCTCCAATTCTCAAAACAGAAGGAAAAGTTCAAACACTCAAACCAGGATATTCTATTTCCAAGGCTTTTCTTCCCCTCTCAGCTTTACAAAGTTACTCTGATCAGCTCAAAATCTCCCCTCACTCATGAATAGGAAACATTCACAGATGGGTTAGGATGTCTTCATAATCACAAACAGTTTAGGGGGCAATTCCTGCTGTTCTGGTCTAAAGCATGCACTCTTTACTTACTTGCCATCAGGGGAAAAGCTGACACTGTGAACTGGCTTGTGAAAATAAAACTTATGTATCACACATTTCCCAATCAAACTCACAAGCAAGGCAGCTCCCTCTGTAAGGGCACAAAAAAAAAAGGATTATAAGAATAACTGAGTTCCCAGAGAAATCATAACCCTAGCAAACCTTCTTTTCTTAAAGAGGAGGGAGGAAAACTTTTCAAGACAGTGTGTTTAATATTATTAAGATAAAAAAATGCAATTCAAATTATGAGACACTATCGAATTCTGTAAAAAAGTTCTTTTTAAGTTCTGTAAATAAAGATACCTTCCCCAAAAATTCTAATACAATTTTTAAAGCAGGCCACTTGTAATTTTATGTTAGGGTTGAACACCTAGCTATACATATTTCCCCCACTCAAGGCTGCAGTTTTACTCAATTCTTTCATAAAACAGATGTCTCCTTTGTGCAAGTACCTTCATCAATGAGAATGGCAAGGCTTCCATCTGGAGAGAGCCCCACGCACACAATATTGAGCCGTGTAGCCAACGGCAACGTCTCACACTTGTTACTGCAACAAAAACATGAAACAGTAAAATGGGGGCAGGGATGCAGGAAGAACATCTTCGGTATCAATGAAATATGGTTTGATACTTTTGTTAAAACCACAGACACCGTTTGGATGTAAAACCCCCACAACTTTCTTTAGTTGTCACAGTTCCATGAACACCAACCCCGTGGGTTGTTCTGTGCAGGAGTTGGACTCGATGGTCATTAGGGATCCCTTCCAATTCAGGATGGTCTGTGGTTATATCCAAGAGACTCTTGACTGGAATACAGGCACAGGGAGCATCAGTCACAACTCTGGCACATAAGAAAGGCTGATGATGCTCTAAGCTTTGTTATATACAAGACAGTAGCACACAAGGAAACCATACAACTAAATCAAATACAAACCTTTTTTCCCCCCTTTTTTTTTCTCTGAAAAAAAAAAAGCTTTACATAATTCCTCCGCTATTCTCCACATGGATGTACCCGCACAACACCGTGACAGGAATTCCACTAGAGAGGTTTCTACCTTTCAATGCTAGGGCAGACGCTTTTCAGGATATTTTGGAAGGCCGAGCATCCTGCAAAGCCCCATGTGTCGGGCTCCACAACCTCCTCAGAGCTCTATTCCCCCCAGCACCCCCGCGCTGGCAGCGCCAGCCCCTTCCCCGCCCCTCGCTCACTTCTTGAGGTCGAAGAGGGAGATCCTGTTGCCGACGGGGCTGAGCAGGGAGTTGCCATCGCGGGTGAAGCTGAGGTTGNAGGGTTAGCGGGGCTGGGGAGGGGATGGGGAGCAGGGGAGGCGATGGAGAGCGATGGAGGGCCATGGGGCTGGGGCTGCCCCCGCCCCGCGCTCACCCGGTACGCGAAGCGCATGGCGGCCACGCGTGTGGAGAGGGGCGCGGGGAGCGGCGCTGAGGGGCGGGCGTGGCCAGCGAGGGATCCCGGACATGCGCAGGGGACACGGGGCGGGACGGCAGCGAGCGGAGCTGCTGCCTCAGAGCGTCAGTGCTGGGCGGTGACATTGCTCTGTGTCCTCCTCACATCCCGGTGCGGCAGAGTGACACCGCTGCGTGTCCCCTTCACATCCCGGTGCCGCAGAGTGACACCGCTGCGTGTCCCCCTCACATCCCGGCCCGGTGCCACAGGGCGACACCGCTGTGTGTCTCCTTCACATCCTGGTGCCAGAGGGACACCGCTGTGTATCCCCCTCACATCCCGGTGCCGCAGAGTGACACCGCTGTGTCCCCTTCACATCCCGGGGCCACAGAGTGAAACTGCTGCGTGTCCCCCTCACATCCCGGTGCCACAGAGTGACACCGCTGCGTGTCCCCTGCACATCCCGGCCCGGTGCCACAGACCGTCAGTACCAGGCCGTGACCCCGCTGTGTGTCCCCTTCCCAGCACCAGCACGAGTCAGGGCAACTGTGGTAATTTTCAGTAATTATATTACAGTATTTATACTTTTTAGTAAATGCCTTGGGCTGACTGTGGGAGCTCGGCCTGTTCAGTCTGGAGAAGAGAGGGCTGAGAGAAGACCTCATCAACCCATATAAATATCTCTCAAGTGGGTGTCAGAGGATGGTGCCAGACTCTTTTCAGCGGTGCCCAGCTTCGGGACAACGGGCGATGGCAAAAATAAAACACAAGAAGTTCCATCTCAATATGGGGAACAACTTCTTTCCACTGAGGGTGGCAGAGCTCTGTCACAGCTCCCAGGGAGGGTGTGGAGTCTCCCTGTCTGGAGACATTCCAAACCCACCTGGACATGTCCCCGTGTCACTGCTCCAGGTGACCCTGCCTTGGCAGAGGGTTGGACTGGATGATGTCCAGAGGTCCCTCCAACCCTGAATATTCTGTGATTCTGTAATTAGAGTGAAACAATGCTGAATGCTCGTTGTATAGATGTGGGAGGTTTGTTTTAAAGCAGGTTAATTGCAGTGGAAAGGATGTTTGTGGCTGGTTTGGTTCTTTTCAATAAAAGTGTAAAAATATCACGAAGAAAATATATAAGGAAAAAAAAAAAGTCAGGAAAGTGTAAGAGTAGACAGTGGACAGGTAACACCACCCATGGATCTAGTGATGGGAATTTCGATGTCCCTTGGTCAGTGATAGTCACAGTCTTGACTCCTTGGGGATGGGGGCCCACAGAACAAAAGGTTCCTCAGGCTAAGTACATTCAGGTCAGCGTTGGAACACCCAGATCCCTCCCCAGGAAGGGAATTTCATGTCTGATGCGAGACTGGGGCATGCACCACCTTCTAAGGGAGAGTTCCAAAAAGTGTCATGGGGTGCTTTGGGATCCTTGGTGATCTCAATCCCCTTTTCTTGGTTTTGCCCGCTCTGTGACCCCACTTCTGCACCTGCACTGGGGGTTGTGTGGTCACCATGGACTTCAGGAGAAAAGGGGGCACCAGACAGGTGCTGCCTTCCCTTCATATTGAATGGTTATTAGTGTTTGAGGCATAGCAATCCATTAAATCCCTACTTATCCATGCTCTTACTGCTGGATTACCCCTGGGTAATCACTCACAGGTGTTAAAGTAGTGTTGCAAAATGTAGACTATGTCAAAATTAAGTCAGGATGTTCTTTGATGGTTGATCTTTGTATACTTGCAAGCCTAATCATCAAGAAAGCAGAATTAATCGGCGGAACAGAGAGCAGCGTCCCTTAGTTATGGATATCCTGGAATTAACGAGCTTTAAGGATGCACTAAATCAGGATGGGGATGTATGTCTGTGTATATGTTGCCAACTTGGCAAAAGACTCAGGTCCAGGTATCCTATAACTGAACTATCTCCATTATACCAAAAGCCAGGCCTACAGGGCAAAAAGACCCTGCCCAGGTGAAGACCCTTCCCTGGAGCATGCACAGAAAGCAGCTGGGATTACACAACTTGTGTGGGAATTATTAACCATTCTGTATTTTAGAGGTTGCTAACACTGAACTTCTGTGTGTAAATAACAGCAGGAAAAGTTTGGACGGGTGTGCTGGATTTGTGGAATACCATGGAGCCTCCACGCTTGCGCAGCTCTGAAATAAATAAAGAAATAAGTAATGCATGTCTCCTTTGAGTGTGGAATTGCACACCAGGTAACAAATCTGATTTTTTCAGACAACAGCAGCTTTGGTTAAAACAGATGAAACAATCACCCCTCCAGACCAAACAGAACTCACAGCAGCAGAGAAGTTGATTTCTTTTTAAAACATGTATATTTAGAACTGTAACGCTTACAATTTCATTAAACAATCTTAGTACAATGTGTTTAATCTAACAGTATATTACAGAACAATGTGAAAAATGATTTAATAGCAAACCATGAAAATGGAATTAATAATACCTGCAGTGTCAAAGTCACTAACTTGTTACCTTTTCCAGTCAAAGAATCCCAGCAGTCATTCGCACTAAATGATGCTTCGGGTTTTATCCAGAACAAAATGGTATGATTTCCACAGAGAAAGGGCATTCCTTCACAGAAAGAAGATGCATAATAAGAACATTTTCAGCTAGCAGGTCTACTTTATACATCTATTTAGACTTTTTAAATAAAAAATAAAAATTTAAAAAAAAATGTTTAGACCAGTGCAGGGTGTCTATTCATTTTTCAATTTATTTGCGGTTCTTTTTGGAAAGAGGGTTTAGTTTTTATTTCCCCTTTATAAATTAGCAGAAGAAAAAAAAATAATAACAATGAATTTGTGTAATGAGCAGCTCCTCACTTTAGTTTTGCTGAGAAGTATTTGAGATGGGACTGTTTCCTCTGTGGAGTCTGTTGACAACGCACCATTATAGATCTGCAAGTAGAAAAGGTCATTCTCACATTAAATGCACAAGTTTCAATATCAGAAGCAGGACATCAGAAGAAGTTGTAATTTTTCCAGTCACAGGTGGATTTGCAACATTCACAAAAATTACACTTTTTTTTTTTTACATTTTTTGTATTTACATTTCAGATATAAATAATGAAATTCTTTAAGTTACATGTTTTAACTTTGCATCACGATTATTCTACATCTGCAAGCTTTCCTATATCAAACCAACCTCCTTCTTTCATCATGAATGCAGAATCTGGCCTCTAATCAGTAATAATTACACTAAGCCTTTATGATGAAAGGTTGACTGTTCAAGTATCACATCATACTGAAATTTTTGCCCCAACTTAAAAATTGGGACAGCAAACCAAGCCACTTGGAAATGGTAATAAAAGAAATTAATCTGGGAACTCAATAAGCCAAATAATTTATTATTAAATTCTATCAATATCTTTCTTTGGTAAGAAATATGCACGAGGATGACCCAAAGCCCACCCCAAAAAAAATCATATAATATGTGACATCACAGTGTCTACTCTGTGAAGGAGAAAGCCTCAGAAAACTAAGGAATTTTGTTCAGTTAAGATTGTTTATAGCAGTAGCTCTTCCATGCATCTAAGTATGCAAATGATGGAAGTTTAATATAAAATTGCAATGGCAGGAATTAACAATGATCAAACAAACAAACAAAATAAAACCAAACCAGAAAAGCAACTGTTACACCAGTGAATGTGCTGTTGTATGCTCTGTTATGTTTCTGGCACATGTGTGGAAAAGCCTGTAAATTATTACATAAAAATTCAAGATTTGGATAATTATATCATCCAACTCTACATTCTAAAATATGTAGGAAGCATGAAACAAATCTCTCAGCTGCCCGACAAAAATAAACAAGTGGTCCAAAGATTTGGATTTTTTGCTTTTTTGTTGCCCTGTGTTGTTGTGATGCAGGGATGTGACTGCAGGGAGAAAACCCAATAGCTGACACAAAACATACTAAAGTGGCAATATAAACTAGCTGACACAAGCCTCACTGTACACTGAAATTGATACAATTGTCTGCTGCTTCCATGGCCAGTACACGCTGAGTGCCACAGGTCTCCTTGGAGTTAATGTTGCAACGAAGACTGATCAGGTCATTATCCCATAAAGTGCTTTCATGTCCAGTTCCTGACGGGCTCCTGGCGTCCACTCCGAGCTGTCACGTGACGTTGACCTCCAGAACGTGGTCGTCCTTGCTGGGGATGACAAGGATTTGCATCCCTGTGCTGCTGTTGAAGACCTGGCCCGGGGAGAAGGGCTGGAGCCGGGGCATGGGCAAACCCTTGTGCTCCCCGCTGGCTGTGGAATGCAGGCTCCCCCTGCTCCTGATGCTGCTGCTGTCAGCCTGCTCATCCACGTTCTTGTCCACAGACAGGTTGTCGTTTTCTATCCAGCTATCTGTTTGAAACAAAACAAAAAAAAACCAAAACACAGTTTTATTCTACCAATTAAACAACTCTAAAAGGTCATTTCAGAGCTCAGACAGCTTAAGTCATGTTCACAGTTATTGATCATCTCTGCTGAGGTAACAGGCTGTGCACACCTTTGGCCAGCACCAGATATAACAGAGTGAATTATACTCTTTTCAATGGAAAATTTCAGTAGCATGACCTCACGTCTGTCACGAGCTAGAGGGATGCACACTGGCAGCTCCACTGATAAATGTTATGTTGCTTCTATGAGTGAATTCTCACTACAGCTCTGGGACTCCTCAACAGTACAGATAAATACTCTAAAATGGCTATGGTGATTTAAACTCTGCACCTAATCTGGTTTATATGCCACAAATTTTCAGCAGTTCTTTTATTTTGTACTTAAATCCCTTGAAAACTGGGAAAAAATTTCAAAGTTAGTGAAGACACAATTTACAGAAAATGAAACTCCAGCATTAGAGAGTTATCAAAACAGTTTTCATTTAATGATAAATCCAGGACAACTAATCTGCACACTAATCTTTAAAGAAAATGTAAAAGAACAATGCATTTATTATTCCTCCTCAGAGACTTAGGTTGCAACCCAAATTCCAAGTTCCCATTAGAGCAAGTTTCAAATCAGGACTGTGAGTGAAAGTAATAACAAAGACACCTATGAGTACCTGGTCAATGGATGACCGAGTCCATACATTGTCAATATATTTATTGCCTGGCTTTTCTCTTGACACAAGAACACAGGAAAAGCAGAGTAATTTCTGTAAGTGGCCTCGTGGTTAAATGGCCTTACCAGCATCAAGCTGCATGGAGTGAGCAGAGTGGTGAGGGAGGTATTTAAACAATCTGACATCAGGGAAAGGCAGATACCCAGCAAACAGTGGCATCACTTCCATGTGGACTTTGTGAGTTGCTCGAGGTGCTACAGGCATAGAAATCACTCCAGAGCTTTTTCCACAGACTGCCCAGTTACTGCTGTTGTCAACAACTGCAAGAATAAAGAGAAAACACTATAAAGATCTTCTGTGAAAAATGGAGAACCCTCAGGACGGTTTTAGAGAACTTTCAAAATCAGCATTTTAGCAGCATCTAAAAGCCCACCAGCTTTTATGTGTGAAGAACTGTGCAAGGGAAGAAAACAGTCCTACACAGAAGGGAGTGTAGTTGGGCCTCAAGCATGAATCCATCCAGTCTGAAGAGCATTTATATTCCACTGGAAGGCAGATCAATGAGAAAAAAATAAAGTATTCTCAGTCTAGCAAAATGAAAACTGCTTTACTGAGCAGCTGTACCCACAATACCAGAATATATAGCAAGTCTGGCAGATGTCATTGTCAAAAAAAATCAGGGGGAATTTATCAATATGCTTAAGAAAGATCCTCTTACCTTCATACATAAGTTTTGTTGTGCAATATCCATCTGATTCTGTCAATGCTTCATCTCTGTCAACCTCGGAGAGCTCAACAAGCCGGGTGATGGACACCTCTAAGGAGCAGAGTGAGCCTGTTTTGCAGTACTCTGCATCCAGGGGTGGGAAGATTTCAGTTTTCACATGGTACAGTGTCTGTCAGGAAGAAAACAGTGCTGTTACCAAAAATAAAAGGTGTTTTACTTGTGTTTAAATTGAACTGGACAATGGGTACAGTACCAACTTTACAGGTACCAGACATGTTACATGTAAAACACTGTTAAATCTTCTTAATGCAAGAATCACTTAAAAGTAATGTTCATTATCTTGGTCAGGACCACAGAACATAGAATTCTGGAATGGTGTGGATTAAAAAGGACATTAAAGACCATCTAGTTCCAACCCACCTGCCATGGGCAGGGACACCTTCCAGTACATCAAATCAAATTTAATTCAATCTATTTTTGATACAGTGAGAAGTGAGAATACCATGTTTTCCTTCATTTCAGTGCTTTAACACAGCCTTTCAATGCTCCTAAATGGACACTAATCTTACTATTTAAACAATTTTTATCATTTTCTTAGCTCCTCCCTTTACAGACACATCACTCAGATTCTGAGTAATACAAAACTACTTCATCCCTGTCATAGTCCCAGCATCAAAGAGCTGATTTTTAATTCCTACAAAATTAAATTTCTACCAGAAAATCCCTGCTGTTTAACACAGGTAGTTGTCTTTAAAAACTCCAGAAAGATGCTGATACAGGTGCCAACAAATGCCTATTGCCTACATGCCAGTAGGAAAACAAACTGAAATAGTGCCAGTTTGCAATAACCAGGAAGAAAACAGATAAAAGGAATTAACCAAATCAGAGTCTTCTCATGATGCTGCTTTTTACCGAAGCATCATAAATTGTAACACTTTATTTAGAGAGGAGATTAAATAATGTTGATAAAACTTCCTATTAAAAGAATTTTACCTAGCCTATGAGCTCCCTAGCTGATCAAAGGAATAAAAAGTTTATCCATAAAGGAAAAGAAGAAACATTTCAGCTAATGGTCTGGAAAACCCTAAATATTTCATTAGAGCAGCTCATCTCAAGCACAGCAAACCTACTCAGATGCTTTCAATAGCAAAGATATTTTGGAAATTGCAACTTGCTTTGGAGAGCACGATCTTAAGTCAGCAGGGAAAAAGCAGCTCAGAAATCTGCAGACAATCTCCATGGCACCAATCCGGGAAGGTGGAAACAGTAAAAAAATGGAAGATTAAGCACAAGTGTTATAATCCCCACCACATTTCTGTGGCAAGGATATGATTCTATATCATATCAGTATTCAGTTCTGTCACTCACAAACTTGACTTTCCAATGATTCTAAGTAGGTATCAATCTGATGATGTAAACAGAATTTTTCTAATATATTCCTTGATTTTCTCTTTTCATTTATTAGGAAACCACATTCAGTTAAGATAGGCTACCCTATACTTAGAAGAGTACTTACAAAAAAATTTTCCACTTGGAATTCGTAAGTGAACGGCTTCAGGGTAAGAGACTGTTCTTCAGAGGTAGCTGGACAAAAGCTGACTGAAAACAGGCACTGCAAGGAGAGAGGAAGCTCTTTTGTCCACTTCAATTCCCATACAAAGAATATTGATTGCTTACTGTACACGACCTGAAAGAGAATGTTTAGAATGTTAGCTCCTTCTTTCCCCTGAGAAAGAAGGGGAAATGCACACATGCATATGTCTGTTCTGACTCTGGTACAGTTTAGAGAAACAAACTCAATAAATCATTAGGGGAATATGCAAGCAAAATGATTAATAGTGAATCTTTTTCACAGTGCCTGTCTTTTTAAAAGGAAGGATCCATTTCACTGTCAGAATCAAATGTTTCTAAAGGAAACACTTCACATTCAGATGTGCCTGAAAATATTTTAATCAAAAGTCAAATTTAATAATATTATTAATATGTTCTTACATACTTTTTCTAGGCACCAAGAATGAACAATTTAATATGTTCAGACAAGGCTGAAAGAAACTTCAGGGTTGCCCAGGGAACTTGTGGCTGCCCCATCCCTGGAAGTGTCCAAGGCCAGGTTGGTTGGGGCTCTGAGCATCCTGGTCTAGTGGAAGGTGTCCCCCAGGGCAGGGGGTTGCAACTGGATCCTCTTCAAAGTCCCCTTCCAACTCAAACCATTTTATTATTCTATGGTAAGAAATTGTTCTGCAACTGAACTGAGTTAGAGCTGTATTTAATTGGAAAACTGTCTATACCTGTTTGTTTTTTTCCCCCTAAAATCCAATGACAAACTACAACCATAAGACGACTAAATTAAATAAATCACCAAGTGAATTTTTACCTGTTGAGATGCAGGGTTGAGAGGTACCAGCTGCAAATCTGTACACTCGGCAGAATTTTTTAGGCTGTAGTCTGAAAGCTGGAAACAGACTTCTGACAAATTCTGTACACAGACTTGCACGTATTTCCTGAAAAACACAACACAGTTTGTTCAATGAAAGCTGAAGAGTTACATTGAGAGAGTCCATGTCCATAAAACAAGGCTGTAAAACATCCTCTATCACATTAAACAAAACCAAAGAACTACACAGAAACAGGCTAACTGGCTTCACCTTGTGGTCTTATTTTCAAAAACCACAGATTTATTTTATTGTCATGAAAATCACAAGAGGAAATGCACATGCTTCCAGTGGGAAGACAGTAAAAGCCTAACTTATATTTATTTAAAAAAAGGCTGCTATAACTATGACTTATGAAACCCCAGCTCCATGCTTTGTGAGAAGAAAGAAACAATAAATAAATAATGAGGACATTACCGTTTGCCAGCTGACAACAAGGAATGCTTGGCATTAAAGGGTATGCAGAATGTTAATGCAACAATAGTGGAGTAAATCGACCAAGGACAATCAATGGTCACCTAAAGAAAAAAGGGAACAAAGCTCTTATCTGCAATGGTCTTTGGCACAATGATTTTGCTTTTCTTCTCCTTTCTAAGCAAGACTTTTCTCATCAAGTGTCTATATCTAATGCATCCATGAGGGCAAGAGGAAAAAAGTATTTAAAAATCAGTATGCAAAAACTAATCTGAAAAAATACAAGTTTTTGCTTGCTTGTGAGTGGGATATGAAATCTCAAAGCAGCTTTTCCTCTAAGAACTGACATACCCAGTTCTAAAGACTGTAAAGAAAGGAAGGGGAATAGAAGAAAGAAAAGCTAAAAGGACACCAAAGACATCTTCGTACAAAAACCTGGTAAAGGTGATATCAAATAAACCGCTATAAGATCTATTATTTAAATGTCTTTGGAACAGTTTAATATATTTAATAAAAACTCAAAATATTCTAAAAAATGGATTTAATGTATATGTGTCTTAATTTGAAGCAGCACACTTGACTTCATCTTTCCCATGAATCAGAAGCTGGAATTAAAAGACCACCATGCCACCTTTTACAAAGACACAGGTATCCTTCATGCTTTATAAACTGTATTAAAAACACTAAAACTTAGATTATTAGCCAAGTGAACAGCTGACATTATATTAACCATAGTGTACATTTTTGCTTATATTTACAATTTCTTTACATTTGTAACATTTGGTATGATTTTTGCACATACGTCTTTTGAAGGAAAGTAAGTTCCAAACAAGCAAGTTCCCCCTGACCACCACTTCTATTTTGTAAAGTGTTTACCCCTGGGATCAAATACATTTCATAATAAAAACTACATCTTACTTTTTGGTCAACAGTAGCCATGCAGGTGTCCTGTTTCTGCTTCTCTTTGTTTTTCCTGTGATTTTCTTTATTTGTGGTATTTTCCTTCTCCACTGCAGATTGTGTGGCTGATGGCAAATACATGACTTCCAGTTCAAATTCAATCACATGATATGCAGGAGCCACTGGCAAGCTGATGCTTGTGATCTTTTCAGAAGACTGAATCCTTAATGATGACTCTGAGATCTTTTCTGTAGTTGTGCAGAACGGGAAAAAAAAGAAAATCACAGAAAAATGTGGTGCCATTACCACTTCCTAGCAAGGTTTGCACAAAGAGCAATGAGAAACCATGTTATAAATCTCCCCAGTAACCTCTTCAAACCAGCTATAATCTGCCCATGTTAAATATTTAACTTTCCAGGAGTAATGCTCTATCCTTCTCTAACTGCAGGAAGGCAACCACCACATTCCAGGTAATAATTCTCCTAATGTTCAGGAAAGAATTAACAGGGCAATTGAACAACAAACTTCAAACCAGCTAAAGGGCTACTTCAGCCCATCATATGACACTTATTTAAGTTTTTACTAAGTGAAAGCACCTCGTTAAATCTCGTAATCTCACTTCCAGCAACCTTGGACACACACAGTGCAGCAGTTTCACATGCCATCTGAATTTCATCAATGAAAGCAAAATTTTCCAGCTATCTTAGTGAAAGTTCATACTAGTACTTGGAGGGTGAAAATTGAAGACCTTTATTGCACTGAAGTACTCAGCTGCAAATCCCTAAAATTGTTCTTAATAATGACCTTTGACAAACAGTGTCAGTGTTCTTAATACTGTAAGTACAGGTTGCCTCAGGATGACTGAGCTTGTCAGCCTTTTGAAGATTCTTCATTTCCACTTGGTGGCTTACCCCTGGTGTTGGAATAGATCAGTGCCTTGCTGTCGGGGTGGTACAGGATGGGCATGGCATCCGCGTTGCTGAGCTGCAACGTGTCCCCACTCTTCAGGATGTAGTGACCAGTGGTCACTGTGAACTTCACCTTCTGGGGAATGCCAGCCAAAAGGCTTTCTGAAGGACAGAGCAGCAATTGTTAAGATTTCAGTATATGGTTACAGTGCACTAAGGATTGTTAGCAGACAGAGCTGGTCACACACTGGGTAACTCAGAAGTGTCAGGTTTTGGTGTTATGTGACATATCAAACCCTGCTCAGATACAACTTGTGGGGAAACCACTTGTTTCAACCTCAGAGCCCAAACCCACTGCTTCTTGGATGGCTTAGATGAGCTGGCTCTGCAGCACAGAATTCAGTGAAATACAGTAACACCAACGAATTTATTAAGCTTTTCAATTTCTCCAGGTTGCAGACAGCTCTGTATTTTTGCACCTGTGATGTCAGTCATACCCATACGCTGCATTTACATGTTCAGCAGAACAAGAATGCCACTGTGCATGCAGAATCACAGCCATCAGTTTCACAGGGATCCCTAATTTCATTAATGCCCAATATGCCTGTCCTTCCTTTGCCACACTGCAATCCCTGTGAGCGGAATGACAGCACAAAATGCACATTAACTCCTCAGCTGCCATACTCAACAGCCTGAAAACAAATCACTATTAACTTCCATGGGTACACTTTAACAAACACTACAACAAGTGGTGTTCAGCTGTCCCTGAAAGCAATGGCTGTATTCAGTATTCATTTTTAATAAATTTATACTATCATCTCTAGTAGAGAATCCCATTTCTTATTTCTTATAAATATCAAAGGGACTGCAGCATTTCGTTAGGAGAAATTTCTTCACAGAAAAGGTGATTAAACATTGGAAGGGGCTGCCCAAGGACGTAGTCACTGCCCCTGGAGGTGTTTAAGGGAAGACTGGACGTGGCACTCAGTGCCATGGTCTGGGTGACAAAGTGATGTTTGGCCATAGGTTGGATTCAATCCCAGAGGTCTTTTCCAACCTAATTGATCCTGTGATCACAAACCTTACCAATAAGGAGCTCAGTCAATTACAAATGTAAATATTCACTTCTAATCAGTGTGGCAACTCAAATCACACCTGATATTTCAGTGACATTACATGTTCAAATCAATGTTCAAAAGTGACACTATGTGTGCAGAGCCAAGCTGGAATCAGTTGTTCAAAACTGACCATCACTGGCAGGACGTTATGATGGATAACTTGAAAAGCAAGATGATATTTTACACTCAAAATGCAGAGTAAGGCAAACTGAGTAATACTGAAGCCATGAAACACCTTCTCTAATCCCACAGCAGCACAAGAGGAATCACAAAAGCAGCTTCTGTACCTACCAGTCACGGGCTCCACTTTGAGCTGGGGCTCCTGGGAGTACACGTCGTACTGCACGATGGGGTAGATGTGCAGGAGCACAAACTGCACCTTCCCCACGGAAGTGCACAGCTGCCTGAGCGTGTACGTCCCAGGTTCTTTGGCCTTGGAAGAAAACATTTGAAGGGATTTTTTTAAGTTTAAGAAAATACTTCTACAACAAACTCTCTACTCAAGAACAGCATGTTTCCAGCTTATTTTTGTCAGGTGCTTTGGATTTGTAGATTAAAACTGCAGACTTGTGTTGTGAGTAAATGACAAGATTTGAACAAAGGAGCACCTTTGGCCCCACTAAGACAGAAGCTGTAGAGTGCTGGCTGATCCAAGAGAAAACATCATCATTAACAAGTACTAATAATCAGAATAACTAATATAGTACCTATGCTGTCAGTTTGTTACTTTGGGGTGTGTTTTGTCTTGTTTGTTATCTGCTACCCCCCCAAAGTGCAACATACATGAAAAAACATTATCAAGTACCTAAACAATACCTGTGCTTATTTGGCTAATTCATAAAAACAATTACAAAGTCCTACAGCATTTATATTAAGGTACAGCTTTCAGCTCAAGCTATTGATTTCACACATTCCCCACCACACACCCTGAGTCAATGTTTACAAGAAAGTAACACATACATATTTAATTTCCAGCTCTTCCCATACCCTGAGTAATGGGATTCTGGATGTTTCTCCATAAGATTAAAAACAAAAGGAAATCTGTAACACCTGCTAGTATATTTATTCTTGATCATATTTGCTCTTAGGGACTGATACAGAATGGGAAGTGTTTTCTTTTTTTCATGTGCCACTTTACCAAGTATAATACATAAATACCAATGCTGGGTATAATTAAATAAGTCTACAAGTTATGGAGAAAAGCTGTACCAACTCAACATTCAAACCTCATGCAATTATTTACATAGCAAATCCAAACTGAAATTCAGTATTACACATTTTGACATTAAAGTCACTAGATTTTAGCCCCAAAAAACAGAAGAGCGTGAGTAAAGTAATTCAGAATATACACATACTTCAAATGTTATCATGGAATGGGAATATTGGTCTAAAGAATTTAGACAATGCTTTCTGATCTCTTGTAAAGCTTGGAAAAAAATTGGAAGATTGCTGTCAGCATAAATAATCAGTGTAAAGTCTACAGAAAGGATCAAACTCCCTCTGGATCATAGAAGCACAGTCATTCCTGTTCCTGCAGGTGCAATTAAGCATTACTTTAAGAAAATTCAGAAAACAAGTTGTCAGCAGTTTCTATCCTCTGGCCAGCTTTGTAATTCAGTAGAAGTGACACAGTGTATTACTACAACGGTAATTGATTTTTAGTAAATATTCTGTAAATACTGCAGCTGAAATCTAGAGAAGTTTTCACTGTGTTATCTAATAATACACTTAAAATTATAACGTGCTAGGATTTTCCCTTTAAGGACAGCTAAGTCATTCCTTAAACAACTCTACTGTAGGATTCACACTGAGCAGTCTTCCCAAGCAAAGTTCTTTTCTTGAAGGGAAGGTTGGGAAAATAGGAAAGTGGCCACAAGATGCATGGCAGAACCAGGCAAACTTCAAACTGAGCTCTACTTAGCTTTTCATCCCTATCTCTTCTCCTGCTGTTTCCACTTGCCTCCTGATCCCTCTAAGCCCAAATGCCTGTTCAGTGCAGTCCCTAACAGCCTTCCTTTATCTGAAATCCAGTTTTATATACATGTTAACTTATTTAACAGAAAATGGCATTTCCAGCCACCAAGGCCTCTGACGTGTCCAAATCCCATTAACTCGTCCCAATGAAAGGATGAGAATCCTCAGAAATTTGGTCAGGAGAGAGCTCAAATGACATTATTGCCATTCCACAGATGATAACTAATAAATTAGCTAACTTAGTTAGACGATGACTAATGGGGACAATTTTAATTCTAACATCTTCTGAATTTAAATACTTGTAGCTGATCTTAACTTCTTCTAGGTAGGTTTACTACATCCACCAAGTGAAAAATTATTCCATCACCCTCTGCAGAGGAGAACAGGCTGCCAACCAAATTTAACCACACAATCACTTACTAAAAGGCTAGAAAAAGAATTCACATCAAAGCTTTTAGACATTATTCTGAATGAGCTCAACAGTGCAGGCAGAGTTCATGAGCAGTACATTGCATTGCACATGAATTTATCAGTTTAATTTTTGGCAGCAACAGTCAAGATGTTTAAAATAAGTTTAGGAAGGCCGACTCAAATGATTTCAAATAGAAGAGTCATCTGTACATTTCAGCATAAACACAAGAGCAGCCTTTCAAGGGAAATGATGGTGTAGAACAACAAAAAGCTGCAAGGGGAATAGATGACCCAAGGGTAACAGGAAGCAATACAGGTTCCACTCAGCAGCACAATGCCCTGCCTCAGCCAGTATTTTTAGTTTTTCCTTCACGAGTGCTACACTCACCCAGCTACAGAAACATACCTGAATATTGAACGTTATTTTGTTGTCCCCTGGTGCCAGTGTCAAGTCGCTGCACTTCAACACATGAGCCCCATCCTCCAGAGTGACCCCCGAGGGCACGTCCAGGGAGCTGCTGCTCTCCTGCCTGCGCAGCAGCATGTGCACGTTCTTGCAGATGATTCCTGCTGTGTTCAGGGAGTTGTCTGAGGGGCTCCGCTCGTACATTTCATACAGCTCCAGTGCTGGCAGGTTGTTTCTGGACAGAGGCAGGCCTGTAATTTCATTTGGGAAGCTGATGACTCCGTTGGAGGTTTTGTGCTTGGTGAGCCACTCGGCTGTTTTCCTGTAGCTGTTCTTCTCGATGCTGAAGTGAACGTGGATGGCAACCTGGTCCACCTGCACAGGGATGGGCATTTGGCTCAGCAAAGTCAACTCAATGGACAACTTTCCACCCACGTGGACAACAGCATTTGGAGGGTCAAAATGCAGAGTTTTCAGCTGGGCAAAGGAGTGCATAGGCAATATAACCTTTTGACCTGCAAAGATAAAAACAGGGATTTTATTATTCTCCAGTGCTGCTGGAGATCAGCAAAGTCTTTCTCTTAAAAATGCAACCCCTAGAATTAAATGGATCAACAACTTTTCACAATGAATCATTTCACAACAAATCAATGCTTTGCAATTTTTTATCTCACATGAGATTTAAAAGATGCTGAAATTTGTTTTCCAACAGTTACTCAGACTACAATTTCCATGTCTAGGCTATTAAAAACAACTGAATTAAGAGAGATTTGATTAAGATCAAAGCAGAAGCTGAACATTTCACTAGTACAGAACACAGCAGCATTTAGTGATGAACTTTCCAGAGCACAAAAATCAAGAGCAAGTACAAGTTTAAGAAACTAATAATCAGGCTGGTGCCTTGAGACAGCAGCTTTGCCATGCAAAGGGTTTTCATTCTCTTTTCTACATTCCAAAAACACCCTGAGGCAGTACCAAAAATTAATTAGGAATCAAATCTAAAGTAACATATTACTTATGGTGCATCTGTTAATTAAGAAAAAATGCCTGCATAAAAATAAGCAGTCTTCAGATCTACAGGAAGTATTCCATAGGAATTTGAATTATGATTAATATCTGACAAGAAGGTATTGCTGAAGCAGCATGAAGAATAAAGAAAGGAAATGGGATGGACAAAACAGTAAGCTGCAAGTGGATGGGAACAGATCTAACATCAAAATCCAGGAAGCACCATCACAGAGCTGCCACTTGCAAGCCAGCAATGAGAGACAGAGATAGGTTAGGAATTGAAAAAACCCAAAACACAATAAATTATGGGCTGTTAAAGCAGAGAAACATAACTGAAGGAAAAGAAAGACTTTGTAGTATTCAGGATGAACACGTTAGTTACCCCCTTTCATCTCTGACTATTCTTAATTACTGTAGATTTGTAAATGTTTTGGAGATCACAGGTAAAGATTTGTGTTAGTTCAAAAATCATACACAAGGAAATGAACCCAATCAGAAAAAGCCTTCCAATCTACGTTTAGGGAACAACCAGATTCTTAAGTTTTAAGACCCAGACTTACCTTGGTTCTCTGCTTGCTGATTGGCAAAATCTAGTATTTCTTGGCAAAATCTTTTGCGTTCCTCTTCTGTTAAGTGATTATCACCAGCTAAAAGGCTGCTCGTTTGGAGATAACTAATGGAGTTAAGGAAACACGAAGTAGAAACCCACAACAATCAGAAATTTGAATGAAAACAAGACAGTTCAAGTACTGCCTTTCTGATCTGCTGTTATCATCACACTTTTCCACTAGAAAAGAGAGGAAGATTTACTATCATCTGAGAGTACTGCAGAATCTCAATACTTCTTTTGCAGACCTACCAAAAATATGATCCATTATTAACCAGTGCAATCTTGCCTCATCTAAAAAGATTCATGAGCATAGAAAATTCATTATTGGACAATAATCCATGCAGTGTGTAAGTTAAAGGCACAGTGTCTTGCATTACACTGCCCAACATTTAGCACTAAATAACCTTGAGTATTCTATTTTATTTCAATTTACTTGGCTGAGAATCTGCCAGCTGTTACAGCATCACTTACCATAACTAAGTCATAAGACATTCTTTAAAATTTTAAGTGCTGGGGGTATAAACGATCACTTGAATATTGAGCTAAGAATGCAATATTACTCAGATTCTTTATGAGAATTGCACTGAAGCAGAAAAATTTAGGAATGTTTAAAATGTGAGAATTTACAAAGGAGGCTGACATGTATAATGTGTGTCTAGTTCTAAAAACATCCAAATCAACAAAAAATCAGCACAATAGAAGCCATAAAATACACTCTGTGGTATCTGGTGAACTGAAGACAAACTTCACACAAACCATGATGTGTGAATTCTCCACTCTCCAGAGCCAAGACACACTTAAAACGAAGGGCAGCAACCACATGCAAAAGGTGTTAAGTGAACCAGTTGTTAAAAAAGTAAAAATGAAGAAACAAATATCCCAACCCTCCCCAAGTGAACAGCAACAATGGAAACAAAAAATAACTCAGCTGTCTCAGCTCAGACTCAGAATGTCTGGCAGTCTCTGCTGTTAAATAAATGTTAGAGATAATTCACAAAAATAATCCCAAGCAGCATTTTCTCCACTCTTGATTGTTCTGGCTCTGCCTTTTGGAGGATACTTTTCTATCTGCCCAAGCTGTTTCTGACATTCAGCCAGCTGCTTCCTCGTGTGTGTGACCAGCAGTGCCCAGCCCTCAGCAAGGTAGGTTTTCAGTGCTCCCTGAAGATACACCTCTGCCTTCTGGGGACCCTTCTTCCTCCTTGGGAAATAAAGAAAGGAGCACAGAGCAATGTAAGAACCTTTGCAGCCACAAAAACTCTCTACATCTTGTCTCAAAGTGGTGATGGGGGAGGAACACTGCAAGGAAATGCAGGACAAACTGCAGTGAACCATTAGGATCTTTAATTTTTTGGTAACAGATAAACATACAGGCCTTCCTTTATAACAATTCACTTAAGCAAGCAGAACTGTAATTAATTTCAATATTCCATGTCAATGAAAGGCTCCTGATGCAGATCTGTCCCAAGTCAGAGCAAATGAGGTGAAGACACCTCCCACAAATCAAATAAAAGCCACCTAAAGCTTCTGACAGTTAACTAAAAATTTGCTTGCTCAAAAATTTTAAAGCAGAAAAATATTTCAGTGAAAATTTTATCACCACACAGCAGTTCCATGGCAGTCTTTAAACCTAACATGACTCCCTCCAGTGAAAAGTTAAGTTAATTGAGGAGAATCTGTTGCAACTAAAGATCAGACTGCTTTAGTGAACTTAGGTGGGAGGTATGCCCAAACATGTTTTCCAAAAAACCACTTAGCACCCTTAAATTCTTCTAAATAATGGCACTGAAAAATGCAGGAGGTTTTATCAGCAGATTTTAACAGCAGAGATAAACACAAAAAATGTATTTGAAAATCAGGAAAAAAAATCACTGTTTCACAGGAGGGGAAACAACCATTTTGCAATCATAACCTCAAATATGAAATTGATTGCTCTCCAAAGACATGTTTTCTGGCTTTTTTTAGATAGATGCAGTCCATATATGCAGTTAACTTTGCATTTACTATAGCCTGCTTCCTAAGGAGGCTTCTGACTTGTTTCAAAGTTTATAGTTACCTTTCCCACCCTTTTCTCCCTACTATAAGAAAGGATCAAGCTAAAGAACACAGGACAGTTAAAGGTAAGAGTACAAAATCATGAGGTGAAAATGAAGGTTTGATATAAAGAGATTGCCAGTTGGGTTTTTTTTTGCCTGAAATACAGCCTGAAACAGGGTTTGTTTACATTTTAAAAAATACTTTTTTAAATTCCTGTTTAAGTACAGTGTATCTTCCTCAGGGATAATATTGAAACTTTTCAAGGGCAATGCATTTAAGACATTTTAAAGAGTCATTTACATATAGAACTCTGCCAAGTCCTTTCCCACAAGCTTAGCTGAGCGAATTCTTCCAATGTTTGTGTACATTTCAAAGGTGGCGTGGGACAGCTCCTGTTTAAAAGAAAAGAAACCATCATAAGCTTTATGTGTTTTAGCAGCTGTATGGTATTTCACACAAACCCATAGCCAGTGACTGAGTTACTGCACCAAAATGCCCAGAATGAGTCACATTTGCCCTGAGCACAAAACACACAGCAGTTTGTAACAGGGCACCTTCACTCCTCCTGCAGTTGGTCATTATCCCATAGCTGTAAATGCTAAGTTATAATCAGAATAATTCTTTTCAAGTGAGTGCCTCAAAGGAATTTTGTTTGCATTCTCAAATTGAAGTTTATCCCTCATCTTTAAGCTTAACCTGCACTGCAGCCACCGTGTCCAAGTGTCACCTTCTTCCCCCTGCCCTGAGCTTTAATAACAGCAGCAAACCTTTCTCACCAAATCAGCAGTTACAACACACTTGTGTTCAACCACCCAACTTCTTTCCAAAGTCCAGAATAATCTCCAGCCAGATATATAAAAATATAAAAATCACATCACACAGTGACAGGACAGAGAAGAATGGCTTCAAACTCTGGGGACTTTTTTAAAAAATAAATTATCTTAGCTATGTCTGGAAGTTTTAACTAATTCCATGTTCTTGTTCACTGAATAAATTGATTAAATATGGGTATACATAAAATGCATATATTTACATGACAACTACACAGAAAGCCACCTTTTAGAGTGTATCTGACATCTGAATTTCTCCTGCATAAAAGTGCAGTCAGAAATACAAAGAGGAATGGCAATTCCTCTGGCAAACACTACAGATCTCACTTAGTTTCTTAAATTTAGGAAGTTACTACTAAGCTCAGCAGAGATCTTCAGGTGCAAGTTGGAACTGAAAATGTAAGAGCAACTAGCAACTCTGGAGATTTTAATTTTGATCCAGCTACACAACTAGTCCTGTAAATAAATGAAGGACAAAAGTGAAACCCAGTATCTTCAGACAAAATGTTTTGAGATTTTTTTCTTTTGATAAAACTTTGTTAAATTAAGTACAACATAGTTTTCATGATTCAAAAAAAAAAAAAAAAAAATTTCCATTTTCCTTCAAGTTTTCCCCAGAAAACCTTATTGGCGGTACTGCAAATATGAGAAATTTTAAAGGCAAATTATTTAAGGGAAAAAAACACCAAACCAAAACAATCCAACAAAAACTGTCAAACCAAGCCCTCAAAAAATCAAACGCATTCTTGCGACAGTCAAGGGTTTTTTGTTTCATTTAATGATCTTCTATTAAAAAAAAAAAAAAAAGCAGCAAAACAAAAGAACCTGAAATCATTACAATGGCTCCTCAGCAGGGGAGCTGTTAGGAAATAAAGATTCACAACATTAGAATCCTAATTGTGCATCAATCTATACCAGGTATAACCCTATTACCCACAGATATCCCACAGTTTACATTAAAAGAAAAAAATCAACAGCATAACTTTAATCATGTAATACTCATTGCAAAATGCAAGCCCAGACCTTTTAAAAGGAAGCTGAATTCACATATCAATATTCTCCTGGGAAAGATTAATTCTGAATTTGGGATAGCAGAACATGATAGCCATGACACTGGCTTTTTTAATATCTAAGTATACATACCTACAGATAATAACCTCCAGCTCATAACTGTAAATATTAAAGTTAATGCAAATATTTGAAACTTGGGGCCCACACAGGGTTTCAGCTGTAAAGCAAATCAGCCTTGTTGTGTTCAGTGTGCAAGAAATAACCTTTGATACTAAAATATGGAAATACAGATTTATGTTCTCAATGTATCTTCTCAGGTTTGAAAACTTTGGCCCTATTTAATGTACAATGTAAACACACAAAACTAATATAAACAAGCAAAACTCATACTTACTAAGTAGTGTTTTTCAAAAGCTTCTACAGATGATAAGGCCTCTTTGAGTTTCTTGTAAGGGCTCTGTGATGTATTAGCTTATGAAAAAAAAGAACAAGAGGTGTCACTTACAAATGCATTCTTAGAAGAGTCTGTATGCACCCCAACCCACCCAATTTCTGCTTTTTCTCCAGTAGAAAGTGGAGAGAAAACTAAAAACTAATATTACTTTGTAGCTCCAGGTGCAGGTTATCTATTTGCATCTGAACAAGGATGCTCTTTTTGGTTTTCCAATAATTTTATTTTAAATACTTGTCTGAAAGCTTTAAGAACTTAATTCAAAACCAGTGCTGCTCAAGACTATTTACCTAAATGCATCAATGGAAAAACTTAAAGTTGCAACAGTAAGGAAATGCATTAATTTAAAATACTAAATACACATTAAAAGAACTTGTAAGAGATAAAGTTCTATCAGTGTGTGTGTGTGTAGATGTAGGGATACTTGGAAATTCTTTTTACTAATGTACTTCTAAGCTATGCATGTAAGACAGTGTCAGCTACTGGAAGGAATTCCTCCACTCCTGGAGTACCTGTTTCAGGGCGTTCTGCTCCCAGCCCTGCTAACAGATCCACAGTCCTGTTAAGGTCTTCTGAATTGGGTCCCTTCTCTGACACAAGTCCACACAGGTAACCCAGAGATTTCAACTAGAAGAGAAACCAGATACTTGCTTTCAACAGGCTGTAAAATCAATATAAAACTCCTCTTACTCTATTACATCGTTCCATTTTCACTGCTTTCATACAAGATGCTTGTAGGATCTCAAAATTAACTGTTATTGGCACAGTATTAATTAATTTATTAAAGAATTAAATTGCATATAAGTTACTGACTCAAATATTGGAACATGTGCCTATACACACATGTCCCTACATGCACAACACCTAATTTGAGCAAATGCTTCTGGTTTTCAACACAAACAAAGCTTGAGATGTGCAGCAGTTTTGATCAAAGATTATTTCTAATAGCTCTGTCTGTATTTTTGACAACTCTACAATCAAGAAGAGCAGGCAGTCTGCAGCACAGTGATTAGGCAGCTTGCAAAATCACCTGAAGTATCACATTCAGGTGAAAACCTCCCTGAAAAAGAGATTAGCACAGCTAACAGTGTTAACAGAGCTAACTACCATAAAACCCCTCCTAGACAGCAGCTGGTGGCTCAACACCCAGAATATTGTCTTAAAGAAGCTCTTATCTATTGGCCATTTGGTTAATTTACTTAGAAAACTCAATCAACTACAGGGGTAAGCCTGCAAAGGAATAAAGGTCTCAGCTTGTCACCAAAAAAATGGGGATGGACATTAACATTTTTTAAAAATAGATGCTGAACTCCACTTAATTTTGTCATTAGTTGCTAAATTTCTTCATTCAGTCAGTTCCACCTTACTGCTACTCATTATCCTAAAATTCTTCTCTTTACCCTTTGTGTTAGAAAAGTGATGGATGGAAGGAACACTTTCAGATCATGTTGAAACTTATCTTCCATGGAAATATCTAAGGAGCATGGGAAGAATCTGATGCACCAATTGCCATTTTAAACAATTCTTTGCTTCCTTTATTCTGATCTTCCCCCCCCAGTTGTTTTTTTTTAACAATAACTCTTCACGGTGAAATTGTGTTTCTCTGCTTTTGTAATCAAACAAGATCAGTTAAAGGATTCTTAAGTCTACTGAAACATGAGCAAACTATGATTAAATTATATAACAAATATTCTACAGTCTATGTAAACAAGAGGATGAGACTTCAAAAGATGTTGATCTTCAAAAACATCCACAAAGACCACAGCAGGCTATCCCAGCAGTTTCTGGAGTTCAGCTTTTTTCTAAAATGTTTTTCAACAGTGGAAAGCAGTAGCAACCTCAAACATCATCTCTTTCATAGAAACAGAGTAAGTGGAACTTGAAAAGTTATGGAAGCAGTTTCACCGAACCGAAAAGGTCATTTTAGAACACTTATGGTAAAGGCTGGTAACTGAAAAAATGGAAATTATTTGCCTCTTTCACAAGCCACCAAGGGTAACACCTTCAGTGAAGGCAGGGGTCTACTACTGCTCTATTAACATACTGGAGAAATAGTGAACTGTGTCAACAGACTGTAATCTCTGTAATCTCTATTTTTAATGGTAAATGCACCCAAATCTGGGCAGCTTTTCCTGCTGTAACTGAAATTCACATGCTCTTTCTCTCAGTCAACATGGACTAAGCTCATTCTCGAGTTTAATCAATCTAGTGATTAATTATCAAATCAGTGGTGAGGAAAGGGGGGACAGAAAAACACGAGGACAAACCCTTCTTTTTCCCAGGCCTTCAAAGTGCAGTGAAAAAAAGTGGATGTAAACATGGATGTCTCACCTACACTAGACTCCAGACAATGTACAGAACCCAGTATTAAATCCCACAATAAAAAGGACAAAATCTGTTCCAGGGAAACAAATATTCTACTTCAATACGGTAACAGCACCACCCCAACACATCATTCACTCACCTTCTCAGTGGCATAGCTCCACAGGCCAACTGTGTGGGAAACATTTGCATCTATTTGAGCCCTATCACAGCAGCCTTCTATTCTCTGTAAGACCTCCAAACAACTCAAAAACACCCAGCAATCCAAGGCTCCAGGAGGAACTGAGACCTGGAGAGGAACAGATAAAATTAACTGGGAAATAAACCATAGTCAGATGAGAAAATACTTCAGGAAAAGTACTTTTCTTGATACAACACAGCAGAACCTCTTGGAAGAGAGGTTACTCAACACAAAGCACAGCCCAACCCTTGCTGCCTCCTGAATAATTTAATACATTTGTTCATGAAACATATTAACCAGACTTGATACATTCATCAAGATGCAAGAGAAGGAAAGGAAGACTAATAGGTCTTGGAAAAATTCCAAATGTCTGAAAACTCAGCTTAAGGAAAATAGTGTTAGGAAAAATTTCTGTAAATAGGCCGCTACTTTCCTAAGGAGACATCAGTTCTAACTGAGACTGAAATTAAAAGTACACTAAGAAGTGTTAAAAAACCTGGAAGAAACCAAATTAGTCTCTAAGTTTATTCATCAAAGGATAAGACACCTGTCATGGACAACTAATTAAAAAATGGAGATGAAAACAAAGCAACAAACGAACACACAAAAAGAGAAAAATAGAGAAAGACATGAGAGTCTGATATCAGAATATTTTCAAGAATTAAGACAAAGATGAGCATAACTAAAGACGTGCAATACAGACACGATAATGGTGTCTCAAAATCCTCTTCATAACCAATGCAAAAATATTCCTTTTCGAAAGACTATAAAAGTCCTATAACCCATAATAAACCAGCACAGTGACTAATGGGATAGTCAAGTTCAAAGCATGAGCACAACACACTTGAAGAAGTAATAAAGATCTGAATTCTGAAAGAATTTTCAGGAATATAAAGATCCTAAGAACTGAGTAGTTTAGATTTTTGCTGTGTGTTCAGTGGTGTCAAGCCACATTAAGAGGTTTGCCTGCATTAGGAAAAGGATCACAACAGGGATAGGTACATGCTGTGCACAAGTAAGTGTCACTGTCTCACAGTCAGGACTCAGTTTGGATCCCCACAAGACAGAACAGCAGAAATAGGAGACAGTGCAGAGGAAACTACAAACATTGGGGGCACAGGATAGACCTGGGGTGCAGCAAAAGGCGAATGCAGGAAGTACTTTCAGAGATCTAGAAGGCTACATTTTGGAAATAAAAAAAAAAAAAACAAAAAACACCACAACATGCACACACAAAACATACTGTCTGTGGGAATTACAAATTAGTTTTAGAACACATGAAGGTGTCAGCAAAGCATCTGAAGCAGATTTGCAGTTTTTAAATGCAGATGAACAGATGGAACTTTGTCAGACAGGCAAAAGGTAGAAGCTGCTGTCATAATGGCACAGATAAAACTAGCAGAGCACCCATGGGATGAGGACATGGGTAAGCCACAAAGTGATACTCAGAAATAATCTCTTCTTTTTGTTACAGAGGATTAGCCTGCATAACAGCATATTAACCACTCTGCCTTATTTCCTTCAATACGACACTGCTACATATTTAAATTACAGGAACTACAGTTCAACAGATTGGTAATAAATCCATGAAAGAAGGAGATAAATGACTACCAATTTGGAAAAGTTAACTTTCCAGGTGAAGACTAAAACACTTTAACTAAATATAGGTTTGGTTTTCAGATGCCATGTCTCCAAATTTCTTGCCAAAGAAATCCTCATGATGACACAATCAACTGCAGCACAATTGTTATTGCAGCATCATTTTGATAACTCAGAGCCAGCCAACAACTAAACTGGATAAAATCATTCACATAATGGAATAGATCACACTGACTCACTTCCAGAAGCTTGAGTTCTTGCACACAGTTGTGAAGAAGCTCCAGAGCTCGCTGGGAAACCTCCCATGGCCTCTGCAGGAAGATCAGCAACGTGCACTGACGAGAGAACAGGTAACTCCGCAGGTCCAGCAGCGTCGCCTCTTGGTTCTGAATCAGCTCTCTCTTCTCCATGTCTATTGGCTTCCGCAGAATCAAACCATTCCAGCTCCTCACTGGCTGGCAAAAAAACGTCAGCCAGTTTGCACCATCTAAGTAAACAAAGTTAATATCCAAGAATCAACCACTGCTTTCTAGGAAAGCCTCTTCATCCTCCCTCCAGAGGCTGTGAGCTGCTTTAGTCCTTCCCAAGTTCATCACATGGATAAATGACTTCATGTCTTAACTTCAAAAAGCAAAACAAAAAACCACCAGAACTTCCAAAGCGAGGTAAGATAACTGAATTTCACAACACTCAATTCCCACAGGCATCTTGCCTTAATTGTATGTTTGTTATTAGTATAGTGGCAATCAGTTTGTAATTTATTTCCTAGCAATTAAGCTGACCTGAAGTTCAAAACAAACAAGCTTTACCTGCTTAAGTATTTCTTACTGAGCCATCATGGATGGATGTGCCCCCATTTCCAGGTATTGCATTGGGTTCAGTCAGCACAAATCTATTTCACTGCAATTACTCCTGAACTATATTTTCACCAGATTCATAAAACATATCTGATTAAAGCTGTTACATAACAACATGTGCTTTAGCTCATTAAAACAGTTTAAAGTTATTTGATACTTCTGGCACAGTAACTTTTCTCGAAAATGAAGTTAAATCTTCTGTAGTTCAGATTAAGTACCCATTTCTATTAAGTTCTCCAGTGATTACAAACATCTCGTGTAATTTGAGGCAACCCTGAATGCACTTTTCCAGGAAGCTCTTTACTGAAAAACCTAGCAGTGAGCTGTAGAAACAGCAGCTGTATCTCAGCCAGATCAATACTTGTGTAATTTCATAGTTCAGGGCTCTGCTTGTAACAATCATCCCATTAGAGCAAAACACAGCTTTTCATTAAAAATTGCTTCTAAGCCTCAGAGAGGAGAAACAAAACTTTAGTCAGGCTGTAACTGATGGACACTTGAGTTTGCACACAATGTAAAACAAGAGCACAAACTGCCTTGTGCAGCCTCACTGTGACTGCCCAAAGCACAGGGCTGCTCACACAGTGAAGGAATTCATACACAGCATTTATCTCACATTTGCAGACACTTACCACCAGCCCCAAAGTTGACAACGTACTGAGAGAACAAGGCATCCAGTTCATCATACTGCACCAGGGCATCCTCAAACTGCTGCAGCATCTCAAAGACAAAGGCCAGCTCTTCCTTTTGGCACACAAGCAGGACAGGAACATGTTATTGACATTATTGACACTGGTATCACAGCCTGTCCCCATCCATCCACGCAGCTCCAGGAACTGCTTTTTCTAACATTCATTTCACACATATAGAAAAACCTGCTCTTGGGGGAGATGCACCATTTCTTCCTAACCCACGGAGGTTCACAAAAGGAGATTAAGTCATACAGCTCTGCCAGTAAATTCTGATGTGTATCCAGATCCTGATTCACTACAAGGTATTGCTCATACATCTATTAAAAGTCTGAATTTAAATAAATAAAATAAATAAATGCTGAAGACATCTCCCATAATAGTACTAATGTTTTCCCCTCAGTTTACACCATGAAGGCATCAATTGCAGCATATCATAAAAGGGTTTTTTGCACACAAAGCCAAACTGGTAAGTAGAATTAGTCTCAAAATTAGATATATCCTATACAAAAGATAGCATATGCAGTAAAGGAGATGTGAGGATTAGGTGGAGGGGAGAACAGCACTGTAAAGGGACCAGAAAATTCCAAAGGAATCGAGACCTTTCATTTTATCAAACAAGAAGTTCTTGCTTTTCTCTAAACCAGCCAAAACTAAGTCATATTTAGAACTATTAAAAAATGGAATTCAAGGCACTCTCTATATGAATTACTTCAAAACAGACATTTTTCTAAATATCACCTCCATACATACTGATAATAATCTGAACAAAGAAAACAGCAGCATTCACATGAAATACCAATTGCGAGTTTGAGTGTCTTTCCACAGGCACAGTAATGGGACATTTACCCCAAATTCAACTACTTAAACACTTTTTAAATGCAATTTGTTTGCTTCAATTGAAGTTCATAAAACTTTGACAAGCCTGAAGAGATTCTGCTTTTTTAACAGCAGGAAGCTGTATTACTGCATTACCTGTATTACAAGGTAACCCAAACCTGCTGCAAACAGGATCCAAAAATGCTGCTCAGAATTCCTAGCCCAGCCCTCAAAGAATGATCACAACACTAAAAGTACCAGAAATCCAACCACAACCAAAAAAAGCACCATTTTTAAAACTTGTACTTAAGTAGTTTCTTCAACAGCAAGAGACTCTCACCTGGACCATGAAATACTCGCAGAAGCTCCACCCTGGCTCAGTCCTTTTCTCTCTCAGAGTTCTCATGTCATCTTCAAACTTGCCTAAGTTTTTGGTAAAGGACATGAGAAGCAATGTCCTGAGTTTGGTCAGGAAGGCATTCCAAGATTCCTGAGAACGGGAAGAGTCTTTCAAGGGGTCAGAAAGTACCACACATCTGTGAAGAGATTGATAAAATTGTATTTGAGGAGGAAAACATGTAATTCATATATAAATGCCCAGTTGAATACTGTGCATACCTGACAAATTCAGAGTGAATAATATTTAATTTTTCATTCCACATTAATTAGAGGGAAAAACCCAAGGTTGAGGGTTATGTTTGTTTGTTTGGAGGCAGCTATGTTGGGGTTTTGGGTTGGGTTTTTTTTTTGGGTTATGGCTTGGTAGCTTTTTTTAAACTTTTTCATGTGATGTAGTTTATGAGAAGAGTTAAGTGTTTTACCCAGAATGAGTACTCCACAGCTTTTATCTTTTTTTAAGCAAATAATGGATACCTTATTCTAACTACTTAAATATCAGTAATGCTGTAGCTATCCTAGAAAAGTCTGCCTAGCAATACAAATCAGCAGAACAGCAAATATACTTACTCCTGGTAAGGATTATACAAAATACAAATCAGGATCTATTAGATCACATACAGTCAGGCTTTCCTAACTCACTTGAAATAATCATCCATAATAAATTCCTGAAGTATCTCAATTTGGTTTTACACATCCTATGTGCTAAAACTTCCTCTGCTTTTCTCAGAAAATAAACAGATTCCATTAATTTACAAATAAATCAACCTTTTTCAGAGCATCTTCTTTCCTCAGTTTTCCTATCACAATTAGGTAACATTTAAAAAACTAACAATAAACTAATTAAAGACAGGAAAACCTCTCATCCAAGTAAAACGCTATTTCTGGTTAGAAAATCCTATTTAATGAAAGGAAAAACAGTTTCATACATTCATTATTATTTCCTTAGAGCAAAAACATCTGAAGAAACGGGCCTTAAGTCAATTATCTCAGAGTGGAAAGGTGGTTAAGTGAACAGCAAAAAGTACAATGGCAAAAAATAAGCCAAATGGATTTCAGATTCCCTACTCACCTCACTCCTACCCCCTGCAACTCTGGTAACATTTTTGCAAGCACCTAAGCAAACAAAAAACCCCTGAAGGTCTAAAAACTGATTATCATCACACTGCTCCCCTTAAACCTCTCCTAGCCAGAAGGACATACTTAAAATCTGTTTGAAACACATTTCAAAGTCACCATGAACCCAGGAAGAACTGCAAATAAACTTCTCCCTTTATTCTTTGTGCCAGCCTCCTTCAAAGCACAGATCTTACAGTGCCACCAGTCTGAACGCTGGACATCAAGAGAAGTCTTTAAATGAGCAAGGAATGTCCTGCATATGGAGCTGAGTTTATAAATCAGCACACTGGTCAAAAGATTAAAATATCTGCAAGTCCAAGAATGCTCACCTGTCACTCTGTTTGTTACAGAAGTCATTCCTTATTTTATCTACTATAGAGGTTCGGGGAAGGATGTTGGTTTTGTTCTTTTTCTTGGCATCACTCTCAACCACCACAATCAGCCAGTCCACTGAGCTGTGAGCTTTGAGAACATTCTGCCACTTGGTGATGTCATCCTTGACTGTGGTTTTGTACACTTCCGTGTCCTGGGATGAGAAGTGGTGAATCATCAAATCAAACAGACATTCTGGACAATTTCAAAAGGCAAGTTTTGTTTCAAAAGAAGGCAAACAGAAAGATATATCAAATGGAATTAGTGACAGTAAGTTCACTTGCTGAAAAAAATCAAATGAGGTAAAGCATAGTAAAATTCTAGTCTTTGAATTTAATTCACTTCCAGGATTTTGGTTAACAGTAAATATAGTATTTAGTACATTATCATTCTTTAGGTGACTGAAATTAACACAATTTAAACCCTTTATTTTACATATTCTGGAGCTTTACAATAAAAACATGTTTGAAATTACAAAGCTGAACAGTTTTATTCTCACATAGTAACAGAAGTGTGATATTTGCACCTTCTGCACTGCTCAAATCTCAACCTGTTTAAAAGCTTTTTCATAAAAACAATTTTTAAAAAAAGCAGAAGCATTGTTTGGCATTTTTTCGCTTCTGGGTTGGTGTTACACAGATAAATTCAGATAGTTCTTAAGGCTCTTCTGGATTCTTTTTGACTGGTCACAGATCAGATGTCACCTGTCTCCTTCAACTGGGTAATTAATTCACAACAGAGGCAAACCAAAAGGCAGTGAACTGGAGATAAACAGGATTAAGACATTGCAAACCTTGCCCAGTTAAATTGCTGACATCTACCAGTACCTGACACACACTGAAGATGGAACTAAAAAAAAAAAAAAATTCATATCTTTAGATTTCAGTGCACCAACAGATGAAAACTGAACTACCCTGGCCACATTTGTGTTATGAAGGAAGTGCACTGTGCCACTGCAGTAACACTGTAAAATCCTGGGTGCTTTTTGTGACAAAGTACAGAAAACAGGTTATTCAAATGCCTGTCCTCTTAGTGTCAAGTAACATCACAAACAGATCCTGCTTATGGCAAGAAGTGCTCAAGCTGAACAAGTTTTTTTTCCCAGCAATATCAGGTATGCATGCTTATGCAACCCACACTTAATTGTTTTGACTTTCTGCTTATGTGAACAATTTAATTTTAAAATCTGAGTTTTTTCCTAGTACTTACACAACATTCTGTCCAATAAATATGAAGAAAGGGAAAAGTCAAAAGCGCCTTATTCCCCTCTTTGGGTAGTAGCTCCTCTTTAAACTGAACAAAGTTGGATTCCAGGTGAATCATCTTCGGAGCACGGCCATAAGACCTACAAAGTTGAAAAACTGAAATTAGTGGATGGAATAGAAAAATTAACCTGTGTTGTGGGGAAGAGGAATAAACTGAAATACTCTGGCACTGGAAACTCACATTTACACTTACTGCAGTTTGTATAAAGTTAACTAAAATTTGGTATGGCTTGAAATGAGGTAAAAGCCCCTTTTTGAAGAACAGCAACTAGAAGCCCTTCAGCTTTCAGTAAAAGATTTTCTGTATCTCTAAGACAAGTAGAAAATACCAAATACGAGAATTCCCCAAATATTTCTTCCAATCACAAAACAGTGTCATACCAAAGTTTCTGAAGGGAAGTACATCTAATTCTATGTGAGTTGTACCTATATTCTCATTGAGAAGAAAGTGTATCACTTTCAGAACACAGCTGCCAAAGTACATCAAAGCACACTAAGACAAACCCACAAACCACAAAATCAAGAAGAGAAACACAGCATTACTATAATTTTTCTTTAAGCAGAGTTGAAGTGTTGAAAGGATCATCCTGAAGTGCAAATATTCACTTTGGTTATCTAATTTCTCCAATTTCTTCGAGTCTGTTGCTCTGTTCAACTCAATTTATGGTACGAGCTTCTCAGAACACAACAAATACACATTTACCCAAGAAAAAGAACAGACACGGGAACAGGTTAAAATGTAAATTTACCTCCTCCATTCCATGGGTTCTCTAGGAAGCTGCTGAGAAAGTGTAGGATACAAGGAAGTAAATAAATTCTGATCTCCAGCACCTAAAAGTGAAAGGCATTAATATATTAGCATGTGCACATCATTGAATATATATTAATATGCTATTCTACTAATGGTCTGCTGTTACTAACAACATTTAATTTTGTCTGCTATGTGGAAACTGGAGTCCAGCACTGACCTAGATTTTTTTAAATCATTCTCGAGGCCTAATATAACACTTTTAAGCAGGCACATAACACCTACACTATTATAAACTTCCTATTATGATTTTCCACAGAGCTACATAATCCATATACCACAGAGAGTATCCAACTCCAAAAACTAAACAAGCAGCTCCCTAGCTGGAGTCATTGGTTAAAAAAAAGAAGTGTATTAAAAAATACTCCAGAATTTAGGTTTCCCAAACCAGAAGACTAGGTAGAGAGTGGTTCCCATCCCTCCTGTAGCTGGGCCTATCCTCAGAAGATGAGCTTTAGCACATGTCCTGGCCTTACGGAATATGATTCCTCTCTCTTCCTAATTCTGGAGCTGTTGTTAATACAAAACACCTCCCTGACCACCACGCTGTTCTTGAGGACTTCAGAAGCATGAGATCTGTTAACACAGTGCAGGTCCCAAACAACTGCATTAAATACAACACCACTGCAGGAGCTACTTACATACAAGTCTGAACAAAATCTAGTGTCTACCACATGAAAAAAAAAATATTATCAGTAACCTTTCAACAACAATTCTTAAATTCTGTCGTTTTCCTTTAGGTACAAGCAGGATATGACAAGGACAAGACATTAATTAACATTTTAACAGCCATACAGGCAATTCTGCTATTTCCTGGTGGTTTTCCTTTTCACAATCATCTGCCAGTGTACAGCACACAAGAACAGGAAGATCTTCTTCTCACCTTCCTGTGGCACTGGAAGCTGCAGCTGGGGAAGTACCTGACATCCTTTCTTCTCCCTCCCAGCCCCCAATCTCACCTCCAGGCACACAGCCAGGCACTGCCTCCACACCACTTTGCATTCTTTAGTTTACATTGGAAATCCTTTTCTAGTCCACCCTCCTTTTCACAATTTTCTCATATATATTATTATTCTCACATATATCATTATACATCAATTTTCTCACATATAGTATTTTGATTACCAGCACTAGCACAATTCTATCACCCCACAATAAAGTATATTAAAAAATGAAATTTTAGAAGTCTGATTAAACGCAAAAGCAAGCAAAAAACAGCTCTTCTGATGTCTGACCACATTAGCTATTATTCAACAATGCAGTTTCATAAAATAGGTAAAAAAACAAAACAAAAACAATTAGTGCTTTAGCCTTATTTCTCCAGAAAAGTGCTTTCTGCTTGATCCTTCACCTTCATCGTGTCTGAATTACGTGTACCACACCAAATGTTATTTAAGATTACAAACAAATGCCCAGAATGAATACTGAAACAAGTGTCAGTCACATTGTTAATGCTGTTTTATACTAAGTCACACCTCTATGAGCCCAGCCGAGCACAGTCTATTGATTTGCAACTCATTACTGCCCACAGAGAGTGAAACATGGCTTAGTGACTTAGCAGCAGCACGATGACCACATCAAAATCAGAGTCTGTGAGCTTGAAGTCTGCTGGAAAGAACAAACCACATCTTTTATAACATAGTCTTTTTTCTACACTGCATGTAAAAATTCAATGTATGCCACAAAAAAATTCCAGAATTCAACATCTTAAGCAAAAAAGACCACTCCTGAATACAGAGGAACTAAAGGATAGTGTTTAAGCACCCTGCTACTCCAGACAGCCACATTACATTATCAGCTTAAAACAGGTATATTCATTTTAAAACCAGTCAGCTTTTCCTCCTGCATTGGTTTTGAGGGCATATCAAATACACATAAGAATGTGTTTCATGATCAAGGCAACACAGCCCTCTAGGATTAGAAGAAAAGTGAGAACAGACCTTCAATGTAAAATACATTGGCTGCCTTTTGAACACAGACCAAAGCTGCTACCACGTATTTCCAACACCCAAAGGGCTGCAACATTTCATGTTCTGCTCAACTGGACCCTGTTCCTACTGTAATCAGCACGTTTGAGCTGATCAAGCCAAGAACACTGAAAGTGAAGTTATCAGCAGGCAACACCAGCACAGCGCTGACACGGGACCAATGCTGACACCAGCAAGGAGCAGGGAATTGTAAGGGCTGTGAGATTGGCAAGATGCACAAGAAACTGAACTGGGTGCTGCTGGGCTGCAGGGAGGGAGGGGAGCACCTCACAGCAAGCAGACAGGAGCACAACCTGCACAAAGAACAGGACAAAAAGTCCCAAAAGATCACTATTTCTGGAGTGGTGTTGAGCAAGGTTGCTATGACTCAAGATACACCGAGCATGGCAGAAGTCTCATTCTCTTCTCTACATATATGCCTCTGATGCATCAGTACCATGATCTACTTTCCAAAATATTGAAAAAAAAAATGGAAAAAATAAGATGGAAGATAAAGAAAAAATAAAGGAGAAAAGATAAACCACACCACTACAGGAATTTTTGCTTGTGTCTGACTGAATTCTCTGAATTTTGAATGAAACATTTGAGAACCACAAGTAACCCTGGAATTCAAACTTAGAGCAAACCCCAAAAGTCTGCACAAAAGTGAGAATTGCTTCAAAGAATTTTTTTTTTAGGATTTTTTTCACAGTCTTTTGGGACTCAGGGGGGTTTGGTTGGTTGAGCAGTTTCAGAAAAAGAAAAACAAAACCAAAAAAACCAACCAGCCAACCAAAAAAGCCCCAACCAACCAAACAAAAACGAAACAAAACAAAAAAACCAAACCAAACAAAAGAAAAAAAAGGAAAAAAAACCCTCAACTGTATCACAGCAAATTAATTTCAGTGGATTGGTCTCAACACTAAGACCCAACCCAAACCATTCTATAGTGGTTAGTAATGAGGGAAAGTTGCCCCTGGCCAGAGTGTAAATGATTATCAAATACAACTGAAAAGGACAAGGAAGGATGTGCGTATATGGGAAGAAAAAGTAATCCTGGAATTCTATCATAACTAAAATCAAGAAGCCTTCTAGAGTAGGGTTTTCATCTTTCAGAACCAACAGGCAAATAAGACCTAAATATCCCATTGAGACAATAACAAGGGGTAACATTAAACACTCCAATAACCTCTGGAGCACCTACCTCAGCTTTTATACGTTGTATGTCTGAATTAATCTACTCCCCATCTGGATGTCAAATACAGAAGGCAATTCTTTCAGTGAAACCACACCGAGTACAGGGTGCTTGTGTAGATTAAGTGGTAACACACAATTGGAAGCAGTAATGCTCATGTGATACACACATTAAAAAGAAATATCCCAGGAGAAAGAACAAAGCACCTGTTTCCTTTCCTCCTGTATTACAAAGGTCAAAAGGTAGGGCCTTTGCCACTTATCTAAACATTCCACCTGCTGTGGGTGGAGAATGGATTGAGAGCAGCCCTGAGGAGAAGGAATTGGGGATGTTGGTTAAGGCCAGGCCATGTGCCCTCACAGCCCAGAAAGCCAAACGTGTCCTGGGCTGCATCCAAATCCCCATGGGCAGCAGGAGAGGGGGGATTCTGTCCCTCTGCCCTGCTCAGGTGAGACCCCACCTGCAGAGCTCCCTGCAGCTCTGGGGTCCCCAACATGAGAATGACACCAACCAGTTCGAGTGGGACCACAGAGGGACACAAAGATGCTCAGGGTGCTCGGGCACCTCTGCTATGGAGACAGGCTGGGAGAGAGGGTTGTTCAGCCCAGAGAAGAGAGACCTTAGAGCCCCTTCCAGTGCCTGAAGGGGCTCCAAGAGAGCTGGAGAGGGTCTTTGTACAAGGGCTTGTAGTGACAGGACAAGGGACAATGGCTTTAAGCTGAAAAAGGGTAGACTGAGATATCAGGAAGAAATTCTTCCCTGTGAGGGTGGTGAGACCCTGGCACAGGTTGCCCAGAGAAGCTGTGGCTGCCCCTGGATCCCTGGAAGTGTCCAAGGCCAGGTTTGACAGGGCTTGGAGCAACCTGGGATAGGGGAAGGTGTCCCTGCCCATGGCAGGGGGTTGGAACTGGATGATCTTTAAAGTCTTTTCCAATCCAAACAATTCTGTGATTCTTTCCTCCTTGTCTTTCTTCCTGACATTTTGGTAGATCAAATCAGTGCAGCATTCCTCCCTTCCCTCTTTCCCTATCTAGGACACTTGTTCTACTCTAAATTTGTACCAGAATGACCACCTAACCAGGGCTTCCAAGGGGAATATGTACTCTTTGTAGCAGCTGACATTATATTAATATTTTTTAGGGTCATGCCTGCCTAGAACCACCAAAATCCCCAATAATCTATTTTTTTTTCCTAACAGTTTCCAAACTTCTTAGATGCTCAGAGGCTTTGTCACTATAGTATCTAAATATACCACCATGATTTTTTTCACTCTAGAGGAAATTATCCTAACCCACTGACTACACAGGCAGCGTAAAACAAAAACTCCTGAGGTCAGATGACTAAAGAAGACAAATATTTTCCTTTGATACCAATGACAAGCCCAGTCAGCTGAGATAAAAGGCTTTGAATACCTTTAAAAGAACACAGGGCCAAGACTACACTTCAGTGTCGTCTTATTTGGGTTTTATTCCCAAGTATCACTCACAGCTAACCTTTCTGACCCCACTTACTTTTTCACTGGTAAGAAGTTCTGCTATGAATCTTTTTTCTTAAATCACTAGCCTATTAGAAGTGGATCTACCTGAAGTTTTGGGAGGCTGGTGAGGTTTTAGTATTTATATCTTTTAAAGGTCCTCCTGCCCCCCAACCCAAACTCATTCAAAAGAGGTCTAAAAACCAAAACACAACACAGCTAAATTGCTATATAAAAACCGTAGCTGATTCACTAGAAGAAAATCCATTTTAGTAAAACTTTACTGCTGCACTTCTAAATATGCAAAACGGGTTAACATTAACAAGAATGTGCCACTTCTTCTCATGACATATGTAATCAAATATTTAAGCACAGAATCAACTGCACAATAGTGGTGACTTACAATGCAGGTAGGAGTTCGGTTTGAGAACAGGGAAAATGCATTTATAGGATATAGCTGTTAAATGGTCTCACTAGCAGCAAATCATTCTGATCACTTGGGCTGCATCCCACTTCTTGCTGGCACATTGTTTTATTCTATCTCTCTACTAGTAACAGAAGAACTTTTGAATCAAGCTCGTCTAGTCCCAGAACAATACTCTTAACTGCAAGTGTTTATTTTCACCACAAAAAGATGCAAAATTCTTCCCTTGCCCTCTGCCCCCCTTACTTTCATTAACTTTCTGTTCCTGCTGTAGATAATTGCAAACATTGTCTGTTCTCGGGCCTACAAAGCTTTTGCTGATGGTTTTCCTCTTGCTGTATCACAGCACGTTCTAAACATGGACCAGATAAAAGTGATGCATCCCATTCTCTCCAAAGATTATATATAAAGTCCATTGTGCTAAGACAGATTATTGACAGTGAGAGCAAACACGCAAACACACAATATAAACAGACAGTAGACAATACAAACAGATTCTATGAGCTGATCATGGAATATTCCACAACTGCATGAAGAGAATTACAAAAGAACAGCTTGTTAGGAAAGCTCTGAAAAACCTATTAATTACTTCATTTGGCTGAATTGCCTTTAGTCTTCAGCTTCCTCTTCATATGGATAGAGTTAATAATTTAAGTGCAAATCAGCTACATAAGGATGAGTTCTTTTGCTGATATGTATGTGCAACAACATTATATTGAAGCTCCAAAGACTTTCTCAAAGTTTCAAATAGGATTCCTGAGAAGGAAACAACATTGTTTGGGTTTTCTAGGAAAGCAATCTGCACTGGTTTAGAGATTTTGTAAAGTCAACATTGTACAGAAACTACTCCAGTTCAAGATGTTCGATGCAAACACTCAACTTGCCTCTGCAAATAAAACAACAAAAAAAAATAATGATGCTAAAAATAATACTTCTGCAGCAGTGAGAAAGCTAGAAGATGACTCAAAACACTTTGCAAGCTTACCAGGTCTGGTAGCAATGCAGATAAATTGCTACAAACTTGAGCTGAGAGTTTGCAAAGTAACCTGTGAGCAGAACCACAGCTGGACAGTGAAACTCCCCAGTGGGTTCGCAGTCTAGTAAGACTGACAGTGTACAAAATATGGCTCAAATTAATTTGGAATTGAGTCATCATGGCACTCAGTCCTACCTAACAAGAATGATTTAGTACTCAGGGATGCTGCCACACTGAGGAAAGGGAAAAAGCATAAAGGAAGAGCAGCTTTCTGTGAATATACTACTTTTTCCACACTTAGAAAATATGGTTGTCTGTATGCCTAGAGAAAGAGTCTCCAGAAATATGTCATGCCTTGTTGAATTCTATGAATCTAAAAACTCTCTATTAAAACTATGGGGTGTTTCCAGTAACACAAACACAATAAAACCAAGGCTAATTCACCTACACACAGCTCCTGAGGGCTAAATGATTAAGTTACAGTACTAACATGAAAAAAGTACTGACAAAAACTGCATTTGCATTTGCCATCAGATATCCAAGACACGTGGAACCTGCCTTTTTTTTTCCACAGGCCAAAGCCTATACATAGAGTGCTGAATTCAGGGTTGTGCCAATATAGCAAATAACTACTTCTACAATACAGACTAACTCATAGATTTGAAAGCAAACTCTCTTTACCAAAGAAGCACTCCTTTTCAGAGTACTGCCAAATTTATTTCAAGTAGGTAAAAACAATTGTTTAGAAAACAACTCCGGTATGCACAGTGTTGAAAAGAAGTTTCACTATTAACAAAACTCCCTCTTCAGTTCTCTCTTATTAAGAACAAACTCTATGAGTTAACAGGAGTATTTCATGATACAAACATTTACCTGACAGAGATTAATCTAAATCTTGTAGTAAAAGGAAATACTTATGTTCTGAAAAGCACCCTCACTTAACCTTCACTCTTCCTTCATATAATCAGAACCCTCCCAGGTCTGTTTTCCCCCCATGTGCACCTCATGGGTGGGACACTTATTCCAGACAACTCCAACTGCCTGAAACTGGAACCACAGACAAAAGATAAGCTGTGTTTGTTGAGCAGCTTCTAATATCATGGCTTTTAAGGTGTTTTGCAACAAACCAACACCAAGTCAATCCTTCCCCTGGAAGGCCAAGCCTCACCTCTCCATAAATCTCTGGCAATATAATGCTTAGAGGAGCTTTCCTTCAACTAAGTCATTATTGCTGAATGCACTTATTTGAAATACTACAGTCTCTAAGTACTCCACTTCTCTGAACAGAGAAGAAAGGAAACTAAAGCAGTTACAGTAAAATGCATTCCCCATTGAAATCAAATGTTTTGGGTTTAAAACACAGCAAGTCACCCTTTCTACATTCACCAGAGAGGTATTCTCTGAGTACTTTCGCTGAATTAACATTAATTCCTGAATTAGGCTGTCTCAGACCAAGCCACTCTAGTCCATACCAGTGAAGACACCACTGTTGTGCTTGTCCAGAGCACTAGAAATGACTCCCTCAGCCCAGGAGCAAGGCATACAAATGATACATAGCACTCACCTCTCATCTCATTTCTAAGTGTGCTGCTACCATACTGTTTGGGGATAAGTCCAAAATGTTTTGCAGCCATAATGTTTGCTCACTCACCACACAAAACTAATATTATTTTCAATATCAGACAACTGGACTTGATTGCAATCCGGTTAAAGTTCATGTTTGGAATTTTCAAAATTTCCTTGTACAAAGAGACCAGAGCTCTTTTCAGCACCTATTAACAAAAAACTCAAGCCTGAGGTAAAACTGTGTGTACTTCTACAGACTAAAATGTTACTTATTCAAATCATACAGGAATAGTGAAGACTGACCTGCACCACCAAGTCCCCCTGCCACATACATGGAGACTCTCCAATTGTGAATGAACATAAAGCCAGAAAATCTAAAAAGCAATCCACCACAGCCTGAACAGTAACATAAAACCAGCAAACTATATCCTCCAGATATGCACATTTTTCTGACTTTAAATGTGAAATGAAATGGATTTCAAAGTTCTTGAAATAGGTGAGTAGAGAAGATTCAGTACAGATCCTGCTCAGTTTATGAACTGCATTCAAAAAAAGGAAAAAAGTTTAAGACAGAAAAAAGCACATTTATAAAATAGTCTGGAGAAAATATATACACACAGAGTTCCAAAATTATACAGCTACAAGGTTATAGTTGGATACTTTTTCTACGTAAGGTCTAAGACTTTAATCACAAATAAATGCTTACTTCATAAGACAACACAGAACTGTAAAGCAAGTTGCTATTTCACAGGCACACAAAGCATTCCCAGTGCTCTAGTGATAAAGTGCAAATATGTATTTTGTTACATCATCGGCAGAGATACTTCTGGCTAAGAACAGCCACTGGCTACCCTTCGTTAAAAAAGAAAAAGCAGAATTCTCTATGCTGATCTCATTCACCTTACCTTTTTATTAACAGCATTATGGATGTAGTTGGAATAGAAAAGACTATTCCAGTTGGAAGGAACATACCAGGATCACCTCGTCCAACTGCCTGGCCACTTCAGGACTGACCAAAAGTTACAGCATGTTAAGGGCACTGTCCAAACATCTCTTGAACACTGACAGACTTGGGACAGACTTAGACACCTCTCCAGGGAGCCTCCTGCAGTGTTTGACCCCCCTCCATCCCGTCAAAGAAATGCTCCCTAATGCCCAGCCCACTCCACGTGCTTGTTTTAAGTGAACTTTGGGTGCACCTCTCTACACCTGCAAGAGCAGGGGGGGCTCACGTTTCACATCAGGACCAGCTGCCAGCCTCTGATACCTGAAAGAACTAATTCATCGCTGGAACCACGAGATCCTGTTTGTTAACTAAACTGTCTCAGGGATGGCACCAAAGCGCAGCAGCTAAAGATTAAATTATAATGTCAGTGGGAATGCATCAGTGGGATCGCCGCAGAGGATGCCTCCTCGCAACTTCTCTTAGCACCAGCAAAGCCACACAAAGCTCGCTGGCAAGAACTTTGCGGTTCACGGTTTATTATCCCATTTTACCCTCTTCCCCTAAGCACCTCTGAGCACGACATTCGGCTTGTTATTTACTACAGAAACACCCCCAAGTTTGCCCACTGCCATTAGAAAGAGGGGGGGGGGGGGGAGCAGTGAAGAGGCAAACCCCGGCATCAGATCCCCTCTGCAGCCGCCGTGTCCCCACCCGCAGCTGCGGGAGCCCCCCAACACCAGCCACCCCCTGCAGCCTCCCCCGGGCCCGGAGGGGGCACCGGCCGCAGCCCCAGCCCCGGCAGCGGCGGCCGGGAGGCACTCACAGGTCACGATGGGCTTGTTCTCCATGGTGTAGATCACGGGGGGCTTCTCCCTGCCCTCCTCCTCCTCGGCGGGGTCCATGAGCGGGCGGGGTCGTCAGCCCCGGCTCCCCCGCCCGCCCGGCGCCATGGAAANCCCTTCCCCGCGTCCCCGCAGCGCCGCTCCGGAGGGGAAGGCGGGCGGGAGAGGCTCATCCGCTTCCTGGATCACCGGGCAGGCATTACCGCTTCCGGGGAGCGCCGCCGCCGGGCACCCGGAAAGGGGAATGCGGCGGCAGCGCCGGGGGAGCCCGGCCCGCGCCCCCGGCAGCCGCGGGGACCCCGGCGGCGCTGCCCCTGAGGGAGGGCCCGAGGGTCAGAGCCCCCCCGGCCGCCCCGACCGCTGGCACCCGGCGGGAACGGGGTGAATCGCGGAGCAGTCGGGGTTGGAGGGACCTCTGGAGATCAGCCAGTCCATCCCCCTGCCCAGGCAAGGTCACCCAGAGCAGTGAGACAGGAACACATCCAGGTGGGTCTGGAATGTCTCCAGAGAGGGAGACTCCACACCCTCCCTGGGCAGCTGTTGCACAGCTCTGCCACCCGCAATGGAAGGAAGTTCCTCCTTGTGTTGAGACGAAACTCCTTGTGTCTTAGTTTATGGTCATTGCTCCTTGTCTGTCGCTGGACACCACTGAAGAGTCTGGCACCGTCCGCTTGGCACCTGGCTGGGAGATATTTATATGGATGGACGAGATCCCTTCTCAGCCTTCTCTGGACTAAACAGGCCCTGCTCCCGCAGTCTCTCCTCATGAGAGAGATGCTGTTTATTAAAATAAATCTTATTTAAATTCATTGCAGGACTTCTGTGAAGCTTTGGTGGACTTCGTGGGCACCTGCCTGATGCGTCATTTCCATGGCTGTTCCCAGCTAGTTGAATGGGATTGAGTGCATTAGGGATCATATTTTCCACTGACCTCAAATATATAAGTGAATATGGCCCTTGAAATTTAAGGGTTTATGATGTAGGGTTTTAAATGCATAGAAATAATAATACCCTATTACACTTCTGCTGGGTCTAATTAATGGTGTTAGACTCATAACATTGACCCTTGTTTTACTTTAGACTGAGATGCTATTCCTTTCTTTTAAATAAATCTGCTGTTCACCTTGGTCATCTGCAGTTTCTTCAGAATGAAGAATCCTAAACGTAGAGGGTTTGCACTTACTGTCTCAAATAGAAGTGAATAAGATCTAGAAGAGCATATTGAAAGTAGCCTTTCATAAGGGATAAAACATGGAAAAGCCTGCATACATGTGTAAAACCAGATGTAACCTCAGGTAGGACAATACATAATCTGTGAATCATAACTCTTTATTGCACAGTGACATTGTGCTCAGGTGGTTTGGGTGCTCAAAGATTTACAGAAATCAATTTGTTTAGAATTTTCTTTCAGGAAAACCTTAACCCTATTTTCTGGACTTACAACATTGATTCAAAAATGATTACAGCATCCTCATAACATATTTCATCCCTTAATACTGCTGAATACTCCCAGTTTTATCTCTGCCATTTTACTGTGGGGATTATTGGTTGTTTCCTATTCTTTGAATATTTTCACCAATATTTGCACAGAAATTTGCTTTCACCTTGGTTGTAACAAGACTGGTTTCCTTGGCACAGTCAAACTTTAAGAATCTTATACAGCACAATAAAACGCTTTATCGGATTTTCAGGTTTAGGTGAGCAGCTGGACACAAACATTTTTTAGTGGTATGAGAGTCAAGACATATCATGGTACAATTTTATTTTAACAATGTCAGCACTTAAACATTGTTTTACAGTCTAAGTGGTAAGTATGTGGCAAAAAGGATTTACTGAAACAGAAAAAACACTGTATGCACTAATTAAAAAATCAGAAATTCCTCCCAGCAAGCTCCAAAGTAACTCATTTTATGTATCTGTCAAATGGTCCTGCACGGTGCTGAACAGCACAGGTAGAGAGACGGGCAAACCCAAGTCAAATATACTTATCCTCTTCTCAGAGATTAGAGCTAAGGCCAGTAGTTCATTGGGATTAACATTTTAATCACTATAGAATTTGATAAATATTTAATTTCCTCTCTAGTTTTGATGGTTGCAGTATAGCTGTTTCTATTAAAAACAAACATTAATAAAACCCAAAAACAACCAACCAACAGAAAACCCCTGTCCTGGCCTTGCTTGCTGGTTTTGATTGCAAGTGAAGCAGATACATCTCCATTTGTGGTTTTATTCCTTAACCATCTTCTCCCCTCCAAATAACAAGACAGACTTGTTAATATAGGCAGAGGACTAAAGAAAACAACTTGTCATTGTGTCTCAGGTGTTTCATTGCTAAAAATACTTGAAAGTCAATTTGACAGGGAAGTGAAATTGACTGGTCTCTGATGGAAAAAGTAGATCTTTTATAGCAAACTACACAGAGGGAAAAAAAAAAACATTTGGAAATTGAGACTTGGACAATTTTGTGCTTTTACCTTGCATTTTGAAATGAATGGATGAAATTTTCCTCTTGGGGAAAATGTGGGAAAGGGTAAAAGGGACCACTTGAAGGGCACTTAGAATTTTGCTTTTCCTTTTGCCTTTACAACAACTAAAATACTCTCTGTCTCTGCTAGAAATCATACATGTCTTAAGTGAATATTATTAATTTTATATCCACAAAACACATATAGGCCGTCATGGTGCTACAGTTCACTCCAATTTTTCAACCTTACATGCTTGGCAAGATAAAATTTAATTCTTGCCTACCAGCCAGTCTGTTTAGCCAAGCAAATTCTCTCCACCATTTCAGATTGTTTGGTATCAGGTGCCTGAAACTTTTCTGTTGCCACATTAGCAGGGCAGAATTATTCCTGCACTTTGAATGAGGAGTCAGTAAGAGAGAAGGAGCTGGATTTGAGGTAGTTTATGGCCAGGGAGAGCCTGTACAAGTGCTTTTACATATCAGCATGATCATTTCTATTCCAGCCACAGGCTTAGTGCCCAAGTAGGTCACCTCTGGGATGGATCTTGACTTTGAGGCACAGTATAAAGAAGCAGATTAATCTAGGAGGCATCTGTATGACTGGATGGAAAGACTGCATATATGTTACTAAACCAGGAAGAGTTTCATGGTTTCCAAGTCTGTGCATCTCATTTCCCTGTGGATTTCAGGTCTGTGTGGACAGAAGGACACGCCAGCCTCTCTTTTCATACCCTACTCCTCAGCCTGGCTCCTGCACAGAGCAGAGGTGTGCTGATGGAGCAGGGCCATAGCATACAGCATCAACACTCTGGGGTGGGTGTGTACAGGAACAGGACTCTAGCAGGAAAAACAACCTCAGAAAAATGGACTCTCTGTCCCAAAACAAAGCACATAAACTCATTGTATTTCAACCCCCAGACTCTGCACATCACACTCACTTTGTTTAACTGCACTTCATTAAGTGTTTCATTAGCAGTAGCTGGTGTCTCCTCATCCAGCTTTCACTTTGTGTGTGCACTCTCATCATGCAGCCACATCACTTCCCCCTCAGCTCACAGCTTCTCTCTGCAATAGGATTTATAAGTTACCATGCAGAATTCAATATTTTCTCCTGTCAAAACCTTGCACAATTGTTCTTCTGTGATGTTTCTTCTTATTGATGACTTAGAGATTTATACAGCCAATAGTCACTGCCAGCGGGCAGTCCCATCAGCATTACATGGCTGGGTTTGGGTTAGGCCAGTTTCATGGGCAGTTTCTGTGGCTTTTGGGAACTCTCCCTCCTAGAGGAGGAATGAAGTCTGACTTGAAAGGTGGGATTTGTTTCAGGGGAAGAAACTGGTTTCAGAGGTGCTGTTTGCGTACATTGTGTGGTGGTTAATGTAAACTAAGGGTTAAATTGCTCATTGTCCTGCTCTATCATATTTCATATGCACAAACCCCGTGGCCCAGGTAGGCAAAGAGAGAAAGTCTGCATATCCCACACCTTTTTCTTCTTCTTAATTTCCATTTCCTTCTTTTTTCCCTTGCTCTTCTTTTGTTCCTGGTTTGTTTAAATAATGTTCTCTGCAAGACAGGACAAGGAATTTCATTGTAAAATATTTAGCACTTTACCTTGATCAAAATAAAACATAGCTGTATTCCTAAGAACCTTATCACAGAGATTAATGAGCTCAGTAACTGCAGGAGAAGCAGCAGTGGTTTTCATAGGAACTGGATCCTGTGTCTTAGGTCTCCCAAAGAGCAAGAAGGTTAATTAAATCCTGGCTCTTTGTTATAACACTAAATCCTAAAATATGATGTCAGTCTTCACGTCCCTACTGGGACAACTCTTGTTGAATTTCTTTCAAATATTTAAGCAGCAGGAAAATGGAAGGAAAGCAGTTAAAGTGTATCCTTAATTGCCTTATGTTTTGCTGCAATGTCCATTACATTAATGTGGGGAAAATCCACATTTGAAACTGTTCCTGCTGAGTCTGAAAACGATAACAACCATCCTGTTTTGAGGAGGCAGAGAGAGGAAAGATAAACAGAAGGAATGGTGTTGATGAAAGGAAATGATCACCAGCAGGCAAGGGTGTGATAGGAGGAAAGTAAAATTCTTATGCCAGGTTTCAGTCAGGATGAAGACAAACCCAGCAGTGTCTAGAGGACAATTTGATTCCCCCTCTCCAGTGTTACCTGACTGTCTGTAAAATAATGGGGGCCCAGGGGTATCATGGTAGATCCCAGGATCCCAGGATTTGCTAGCAATGAGTTGTGAATGTAAAACTTCTTGTATCCTCTAATTCACATAAAATCCAAATAAGTATTTTCCATGAAAAATCTTATCTTTATATTCTCCATGTCTGACCACACTATAACATTTCTGTTGGGTGCAGTGGGTTGACCCTGGCCAGCAGCCACACATGCACTCACTCTCCCATCCCCAGCAGGACAGGGGGAGGAAAGAAGAAAAATATAAGTGGAAATGCACATGGATTGAGATAAAAACAGTTTAATAGGTGAAGTTCAAATTCTGTCTGACCTGAAAGTGATTACTTTATGGGGAAGATGAATATAGTAGCAAGGTTTGGAATGAAAAACTGAAGGAATTTCTGTAGAAAGCCTCCCTCTTCGGACTGAGCATCAACTTTCACCTCTTGGGAAAGTTCAAATAAATTTTTTCAGTAAGGTTAAAGGATAAATCTTTGCTTGTTTCTTACATTTTCCTTTGATACTTTTGGTAATTAATTTGATCATTTGGTAGTTAATTGGGGAGAAATGGATATTGGAGTCCATGGGCTTCCACTGAGATAGCCTGCACTCTATATGGTGTTTAGGATTTTAAAAAATCTATTTATTAACTGTAACTAAGTTTTGTAGAATTAGTGAGGGAAACTTTACCCCAAATGAGGAATTATTCAAGGAATCAGGAGAGAAGCAAATGTATAGTTTTATGTTTTCATTATGATCTATGGCAGCAGTCAGAAAACTGGCACCAAACAGCACAGTCAGTTTAACTGAGGAAATTCTGATTTTTAATTAACTAATTTCATGAATTCATAGCCACCTGCAGAAAATTGTCAAGATTTTTATATCTGGGAAAATAATTTTACAATATTGTGAAGTAAATTCAAAATGAGTACTTTAAAAGCCACCTTGTATTTTCAAATTAGTATGTCAGCCACAAATCATTAGTGGTGTATAATAATCAGAATTTTGGCGCTTTTTTTCATATTGTTGGGAATGAATCATTGACTGAAATGTATTTAATAGCAACAAAACCAGTGTGGGGAACCTATTTCCATAGAAGCTCTATTCAAGAGCATTTTCATTCCATCCATAGATTTCTGTCTGCATGTCTGCAGCAGAATCTGCTGTGTTTTGTGAACTGTTCCCCATCACCAGAGTTAGGAAAATATGGGAATGCAGGGAAGGTGACAGGAGCTGTGTGTGTCCCTGTTCTGAAACCCCTAAATGACCACAGGACAAACCAGAGGGACAATGTTGAAATGTGGGACCAAAGACCTTCAAGAAGGGTCAGGAAAAGTGAACAGTCTGAAGAAGTGGAGAGAAAAAAAAGAGAAATTATATAAATGCTTCTTTTGAATCCTCATTATATCACAGAAAACATTTAAGAAAGGAGTCTGCAGAAATACTGGCCAGCAAGGCAGGGCAGAGCAGCAGGAGCAGGGAGGGGGAGATGCTACCTGGCCTGGAAGGGAGAATCAGTACCTTGCAATTTGTCCAGCATAATCTTCACAATATTTTCAACATCAGTCTTTGTTTTCTGGGACTCCAAAAAACCTCCTTTCCTGGCAGTGCCTCTCTTTTAGCACGCCTGGAGACAGACTTTTCCTCCTCGCCCAAACAGTTTGCTTTGAATAGTTCTCTAAAATCCTACTCATCCAGGGAGGATGCCACAAAAAGGCAGTTTTTGAGTTTTATCAGAGGCAGCTCTACCTTGCAGACATGAGAAAGGCATTTGGACTCAGATCAAGAGCTGTGTTACGAGTACACCAACCCACCTCAGTAAAGAGGAACAAGTTCAAAGTGTGAAATTTTGAGTAGGAAAGTATAAACATCATTACCAGGATGTTCACATTACGTGTCTAATGGTGCCAGCAACTGCTCTTGCTTCCCCTGTACCACATGAACCACATAAAAGAAAGAAGAGGGAAAAGCAGACATGACAGCACTCACTCCAAGCTAATTCTGAAGACCAAAGGAATTCAATCTACAGCTGAGCTGCCACTGTGCTTCCCTCCTTTTCTTGTCCCCCAGCAGGTCATTCAGATCCATTTCCCAAGCCACTCAAACTTACTGAGTAACTAACTAGCAGTAGTACAGTGATCTTGGAGCATTTCCCAGCTTCCTGAAATTCAAATAACTTTTCAACCAGTATGGGCAGAAACCAGGTCAGGTGCCAGCAGGCGGAGAAGGCCCTCAAACCCCAGGGTTCCTGCAGCTCTGGACTATTTTCAGGATAGACCCGAGCTGCAAAACAGACACACTTCAGCAGCCAGCAGGGAGGCACAGGGCTAATTAGCAGGTCTTGAACAGCAAGATCCAAACTGAGAGCATCCAGCACTCTTGCCCCCTTGCATGAATGGCTCCTTCTCTGTATCACCTCCTCTGAACCTGCTCCCTGAGCACCCACCTTTTCCCTGCCAACCAGCCCTGCCGAGCATGGAGCTGTAGGAGCTGCCATGAGAACATCAGCTCAAACTGTGTGAAAATGGAAATCAATTCTCCTCACTCATGAGGGAGGTTTCTGTCAGAAGTTTCATTCTCGTTTGTGCCAGGAGTATGAGTGGCAGAGAGCCCAAGGCAGAGTCCCAGGACAGTCACATTCCAACATAATTCTGAACTTCCCCTTGAGTCTGGAGACCTTAGCAGAAAAGGGGTTTTTGTCTGGAAAATTTCCCTGCCCTGAGAGGAGTTAGAAGCACAGAAAGATAAACATTTGAACATCGGCTGTTCTTTGGGAAATGGGGAGATAAGACATCACCATAGGATGTTCCCACATACAACTCAAGTGCAGGGGCTTTGGTACCACCACCAGCAGGGTGATTTCCTCACCGGACACAGGAAACCTGTCATGGCCATGAGGGCCTGGAGAGAGCATGATGTGTTTAATCTGTGCACAGCCAGAGAGCTCCCTGCTCCCAGCTCACGAGGTAATTCACTGTTCTTTTATCAGCTGTACTCTGCAGTCTGCACCTGGACTCTCTCAGCTGGGGATTGACAACCCTTTTCTCTATAATATATTCATTTTGATTCATTTTACTTTCTACACTATTAGAAACATAGATGTGTGGTCACTTTGAAAACCACATTACAGGAAACATTAATAAAATAAACCTTTACCAACTAATTATGTTTTTGTACAAACATCACAGTAGTTCTGGCTTGTTACTTCATTTATCCTCCTGCTTAGGAGTAGCTTCTGAAGAGTACTGAAGTTGGTAAGAACGAGACCATAAAATAAAATTTCTAATTCAATTTTCTAGACAATAAGGATCTATTCTAAGGATCATTCTAAGGATGTCCATCACACCAGCCTGGGGAAGAGCCCACATGTGTCCAAGGGATAATGTAAAACTGATGGGAACAAGGAAGGAGGGAATCTTACAGTGAGTTACGCCATTATTTAAATACTCTTGTCTGTATTCATCAAGGGAAAGCTCAATTCCAAATTAGAATGTAAAATTATTAGTTGTTAAATTAAAATGCGTTATTAATTAGAAATTAGATTCCCTTGCAAGCTTATCTTAGGCAGGTCCTCCCTGGATGGCAAAACTGAAGTACTACAAGAATAATGAAGTCTGAAGAAGAGGCCCAGAAAGCCACTCATAATAGGCACAGAAGTAAATATTCTGATGAGAATCCTCCCCTTCAGAGTCCTTTTTTTTTTGTGTGTGTTCTGCCATGACAGCAGGACCCTCTCAGAGGGTTAAACTACAGGGTAGGTGTGATTTCATGGAAAAGGAGGAGGGCTGAAGAACCAGAGGCTCAGCAGTACCATGAGTTTTGAGATCACAAAGACATCCAGGCCACACAGGCTATTTCCACCACAGGTTTCTATTCCAGGCTTTGATCCTATTAGACCCTGGTGCTCTTAGTAATAAAGCTACTGAGACAGCTGTAAAACAAAAATATATCATTGATGCAAGAGAAAGGACAATGAAATCTCATCAGTTCTTGCTCTGACCACCACTGCCCCCCAAAATAATACAGCAGCAAGTATTTCAAAGAGATGCTGCTGCTTAGATCCCGAGTCCTGTAGCAGTGCTGCAAACAAGCCTTCATTACTTTTAACACCCTGACAGTCTTTTTCAGCTCTGCCTGGAGACACAAAGGCATCGAGAGCCTTGCCCTAAGCACCAAACTGAAGCTGAGTAAAACTAAGCTTGAACCCTCCTCAGTGAGCTGTTGAGAAATGAGGTTTCCTCTTGCAAGCAGAATAGCAAAATTTCTGATATTTCATTTTTGTAAAGGTGCTGTGTGGTTATGTTTTGGTTTGTATCTTGAGTGGGAGTGAGTACTGGTTTGTTACAGGTTGCACACCAAGTGCAAGGCCCTTTCCCCTTCTCCTTGTCTGGGGGACAGCCAGAGAGGAAAATCTGGGTGTCCTGATGGTTTGGGCAACAACACTTCTGAACCTGTGCTGAAATCTCTGAGAAGCCCAAGGGAATTAAACACTGACTCCCATCAGACTGAAAAGGAAGTCATGTGCCTAATCCTATTAGTGCCTGTAAAATTCCCAGACCTAACATTAGTTCCAGAGGTTACTCCACCGAGAGATCCCTTTGAGAGTAAGCAAAGCCCCCATATTGCTTCCGTGCAATTTGTTCTCCTTAACCACGTTATGGCTTTGGAGTTAACAGCAGTAATTTATGTTCCATTATGTGCAGTACTTAATTTAGATAGGCCAGCTGCCTTCTTGTGTGGCTGCCAGAAAAGGGTGCACACTCTCAGGAAACAACAAGTTTGAAGGTTTCCCTTGCCTGCCTTTCTAATCTTACTGGAGTTCTGGGCCAGGGGTGCTGGGAGGATGTTGGTTTTTTTTGTTCCCATCTAACCCTGGTGTGAGCCAGTTTCCCTCCCCAAAAATACAGAGTTCCAGCCTGCAGCACATGGTTGTGTCTTGTCCACACCTCACAGATGCGGAATATTCAAAAGCCTTTTCATAAAAGCATTTCGTAGCAGATTGAGGTCTTCTCTGTCCTTTAACGAGCTGTTAGCATTAAATTAATCAGAAAAGAAATATGGGATTTGCCAGGTAAACACTTTTATCATGTTCAGTTACAGAGTCTTGCTCTGAACCTATCTGCTGGCAGACAGGAAGCACTGCATCCTTCTGACAGATTATGTCATTCTAACCCCAATAAATCCTCTGTACTGAAAACATTCAAATTCTTAAATAGAAAAAAATTTTAAAAATCAGAATTTTGCCATAAGTGTGAACAATGGGAATTACCTGATTAAGTGCTGGGTGGAACATGAGAAGAAGAAAGCAGCAAAACAGGAAAGAGCTTTGCCTGCCCATTCAGCATCGACTGCATTTTCCCTATACCTCATTTTTGTGCAATTGCTTAAAGTAAAGCCTTTGACAGCTGGGAGAAAGCCCAGCTGTGCCTAAAAGAAGCCAGCCTTGTTTGGTCAAACACGACACTTGCAGCAGTTGTGTGAAGAGAGGAGTAACCTCAGAGGGAAGGATTTTCCCCAGCGAGCCTCAGGGGATCAGCTCAGTTCTGTGGCAGAGGGGACCCCACTTTTATCACCTACAAAGCAGCTTTGCTGCACAGAGGAAAAGGGCAGCAGTCTCCTAACTTTGATCAGGGTCTCTGAGCTGATAGGAAGCAAACAAGAAATAGCGTTGTCCTGAAAATACTTGTAGAATTTTTATTTCATTGCAGCAAAGGCAGGAGATTTGCAAGCGTTCCTAAACTGATTAGTTTATTTCTTCTCCTTATAAACGTAGCAACCACTAGCACTTAAATACTTGTAACTTCATTGGAGAAGTGGGGAAAAAAAAGAGATGTCACAACTAGGCCAGCGCTGAATTTAGCTTTTGCAAATGTCACCCGACATCAGCAAGATGAAAAACAAAGGCAGTTCACACTACAAGTCACAGCAAAGTAAAGCAACCTGTCCTGAGAGTCAGCGGTGCCCTGCACTGCTCTCTGTACCCTGTCAGTGACGTGCTGTGTCTGCACAGAGGCACTGACCACAGATGGCACGGTGGCACCTGCTTTTGGCACTCTTTGGCTTTCCAGCAAATGCCTCGGGAAGCAACGTGCTTTGTCTTTCCAGCAGGGAGCAGAAATGCCTCAGAAAGCCCCATCAGCTCAGGTGTCACAATGCCAGCTGCAGCCCCAGCAGCCTCATCATTGCAGTCCTGTCCCTCTGGCACAAACATTTATCACAGCAAGACGTACTGATGTATGTGCATGTATCTCATATAGTCTATTGATATCATATCTGTTGTTGTATGTGGGTGACCTGTAACCCCCTGGCAGGGAAGAAGGCTCAGTGGAGATCGGTGAGGGTGATGTGCATGCAAAGCTCGGAATGAGTAACAGAATCACAAAATTTTAAGGTATTGGAATGGTCCTGAAAGATGATCCAGTCTCAACTTCCACTCCCATGGGCCAGGACACCTCCCACTAGACAAGTTGCTCAAGGTGTAATCCAACCTGGCCTTGAACACTTCCAGGGACAGGGCAGCCACAACCTTCCTGGTCAACCTGTTTGTGTCTCACTACCCCCACAGTAAAGAATTTCTTCCTACTGTCAAACCTAAATTTTCCCTCTTTCAATTTGTATCCATTCGCCCTTGTCCTACTCCTTCAGGTCCTGACAAAGAGTCCCTCTCCAGCTTCTCTGTAGCCCCTTGAGACACTGGAAGGTGCTCTGAGGTCTCCACACAACCTTCTCTTCTCCAGGCTGAACAGCCACAACTTTCCCAGCCTGTCTCCATAAGGGAGGTGCTCCAGGCCTTTTATCAATGTTGTGGCCTCCTCTGGACTCATTTCAACAGTTCCACATCCTTCTTATGTTGGGGACACCAGAACTGGACACAGCACTCCAGTTGGGGTCTCAGCAGAGCAGAGGTGGAGAATCTCCTCCTTCGACCTGCTGCCCACATTCCTTTCGATGGAGGCCAGGACAGGCTTGGTTTCTGGGGTCTGAGTTGAGTTTTTCATCAACCATCACTCCCAAGTCTCTCTCTGCAGGGCTGCTCTCAATCCCTTCTCCGCTCAACTCGTAGGTGTGTCTGGGATTGCCCCAATGCAGGACCTTGTACTTTCCCTTGTGTAACTTCATGAGGTTCCCACCAGCCCCACCTCTCAGGCCTGCCAAGGTCCCTGGGTGTGGGGTGTGCCAGAGCACAGCTGTGACACAGCAAGCTGACTTCAGCTCTGCACCACAGGAACCAGAGGGTGGCCTTTGGGTTCAGATCAACAGCTGCCAACAGCTGAGTGCATCAACTCTGTGAGTTACACAAGGAGAGGGGGAATTAAACATTATTCCCCTCCATGTGTGCGATGGCTAAAAGAACGTGGTCAGAGAGCACTGGACTCTGACATATAATACAGGATGTGATGAAATCCAGGAGAGTATTTCATTAACCCATACCACAGCTATTAATCTGTTATCTACCTACAAAATCCTGTTATACCAAGTTCTTTTTCACAGAGGCACTCTGTCAAGCCTCTCAGGAACAGATTCCAGTTTTAGAAGCATGTAGAAAGTGCATCAACCTGTTCCTCGCCCCAAAAGCCCTCTGCCCAACATAGCAGCGCTCAGGAGGGTGGCCCATGTGAACCCTGAACTCGCTCCCAGTGCAGCAGCTGATTGTATCTGGTGTTGAGAACACAGTATTACTTGTATGGAATTCCAGGCTGTTTTCCCAAGTATGTTAATGCAGTATTGGAAGAAAAAGAGTGGAATTAGTGAGATGAAAGTACATACAGCAAGTGCCACAACCACAAGCAGCCTCCAACCGTATTTGCAACTTAGAGAGTGTGTAAGAAGCTCCCACAGCCTAAAGCTCACTGTGATGTGGACTGTTTAGTACAGACACAAACCACCAAACAACATTCCCTGTGCCTTAATCTGTGGAGTAAACGTTCTTCCATTTCCACAGCTCCCTTACACAGTGCTGGCTGTCAAACACTGCAGTGACACACTGCCCCATTGACCTGCCCTTGCCCATAAACCCCACTGCTGACTGCTTCTGACACGTGCAGTTGTGCTGACACTGGTTGGTTCTACATGAAAATAATCATCCTTTAAAAATTAACTATGGATCCAAGGAGATCCAATAGAGGCCCTGAGATGAGAAAAGCTGTATTTGTGAAAACGCAAAAGTAACACCAAAAAGTGCTTGCATATTCTTAGAATGGAAGCCCATCCTCTCCAAAAAAATAGGTCCTCCCACACAGTGACATGACACCATTCATCTGTCATTTTAAGGCAGCTCAGCCCAACCTAGACTATTCAAAGGGGACAGATCAGGGAAGGGAAAACCTACAGGAGAAACCAAGAGCCCAGCGCTGGCAGTGTAGCAAAAAGATGACCCAGAAATGTGATATCATGACAGAAATGTCATTTGCTACAGGATCACATAGGCCAAAGAAGAGCTGATGGCCCAGGGGTACAGAAGTACAGTGTATGGTGATGGGGGACAGATGAGAAGTGCTTTATGTTCTAGTGAAAAAGAAAAACTTAAAAGATGTCAGATTTGACAAATTGGTTTAATCTACAGCATCTCTCTGTACAGCCACCATACCCTGCTGCAGTCTCAAGTTCTTAGATCATACAGCTTTGGGGTTACTTTGGAGGATTCTTCAGGAAAGGAAGGTACCTCCCTCCCCATTCTGATCTTTGGGAGGAGCCATGGAAAACTTTATATATTGCTGCTATAAATGCCTTGGGAGTGAACCATCCCTCTGCAGTTCTCAGGGACTGGCTTTGTGCAGGGAATGCCCATAGGGTTAAATCTTATTCTCGTCTCCCACCCCCACAAAACGACCCACCTAGGTTATTGCTGCAGACATGTGGCCCTCACATGGATCAGTTTGCAGGACTGAGACCAAAAAATATAAGTGGAAATAAAACCAACCAAACCAAAAAGAAAATAGCCCTTAGTGCATGTTAGTTACAAAAACCAGAGTGGCAAGTATGAAAAGGATGCAGATCTCCCAGTTACATTATTGGCTGCTCAATAAACACTGGAAAAAAAAACCCAGATGCTGGGCATTCTTTTTCATTCAAGCACAATTAAACCCCCTCTATTCCATCACATTATGTACAAAATCACATACAGTTAAACAAGCAACTGAAAGTGTGAATGAGATTCTAATATACAGTACTTTCACACAGCCAAAGCTATTTTATTTTACAAGACGAGGCTTTTGCATTCAACTTCTTTTTCTGAAAGCCCAGTAAAAACAGCATAAACTACTTAAGCAAAATTTAAGAGACAACTTACAAAGAAATATTTGCATAGCACTGTAAATCTGCGTGTTTGTTTGGGCACAGTTCTCAGTAAAAACTACAGTAGGTGACAGGGTCAGGTTTTCTTAACAGCTTCTTGTTTTTCACCAGATTCAGACACACCTCCTCAGAACGTCTTAAAATCAAGAGTAGGAAATCACCGTAAAAACGTACAAAAATATATACACATGCACAGTAAATGCATACCCTGTATAGAGTTTTATTACTCATTAGATTTGGCTAACAATGATCATCTGGTGACTTAGGCTTCCCTCCGAATGACAGGTCTGCAACAAATCAATCAGCTCAAGGATGGTTTGAGTTTCCTGGGAGAGAAGGTTTTGATTAAAGCTACAGTACTTGCTGGTGATGTGAGGAGTGCCCGGGCGTTCAGGCGAGTTCAGCATTCAGATGTCACAAGGGACAGCTCGGACACAGCTGAAGCGAAGGGACACCAAGGGACACAGCCTGGCTCTCTGCACAGATGCACATGCACGTAATAAAGGAGGTACACAGAACCCGCTCATGCCTTGGGGAGTAGAATTTAATTCCTGATTAGGCTCTGCTACCTACTCGTCCTTCCTGCGCAAACCGTATTTTAATTAGTAATTAGTAAATTGGTGTGTTTTCCTTAAGAATGCACGCTGGCCAAAATCAAATAGAAGTTGTGTAGGACTGAAAATTGGTAGTGGTAGCCCCCACACTAAGCAATACTTCTAATTTAAAATTTAAAAGTCCTATTATATTCTGGTTTCTGCTGAAGTGTCTAATTTTAAAATACATTTTTCTTCTAAAAAGACAAAATGCTGCTTCTGTTAGTGGTTTTTAGAAAGAGACTGTCATCTGCACTCAAGTGCTTTCAGCAGTGAAAGTGCACAAATAATCTTTCTTTACAGTTTCAAAAACTGAAGAGTGGCTAGTAACTACAGGTATAACATTTTAAGAAATACAGGCAACTTTCTAAAAGCCTAGAGAGGCCAAGGATCAGAGAAACACAAGACGTGTGTCTTAGATGTCAATCCCACATCTTCCCAATTCTGAAGTACGAAATATTTTCATTTCATTTTCTGGTGGCTAACACACGTGGCACGGACCCTGTAACACTGACTTCCAGAACATTCCCACTCCAAAGCACAAATAACATACAACCAACAGCCTGCAAGGATCTTGCTGCAGAGACAATCACATCACCCAGCCTCAAACAGGGGGAGGTGTGGCAGAACCAGAGTCCCCATCTGTAACCAGTCCTTAGGAGGAATTCTGACCCAAATCACATAAACATGGCAAGGGTTATTTTGTAAATTGTCACAGAGTCAGAGCTTGCCTCTCATATTCTTGTCTCTGCTTTGCAAAGCTCCTGATGATTGCTCAGTTTTCTCAGAGCAAGAATTTGGCCAGACCTGTTGGAGTTCCTGCTCGTTGTGTTGTTTCTTCTCCCTCACAGCTCTCAGCACGGCTGTCATCTGCTTCAAATCCCAGCTTCACTCAGCACCAGCAGCCCTGGAGCCGCCCATTATGATCAGAAGGTTCAGGAATAAGGGAACAAGCAGCTGTGACACACTGGGTGGGAGTACAAATTCAGCATTCCCAGCACAGGGATGAGTTGCTCGCACAGGCACAAAGCAGAACTTGCCGCAATCGTCTGCTTGGAATCAGAACCTTCACACCAGGGGACAGAAGGTCATGGCATGCAGGAGATGCTGTGAGCTATCCTGCTGCATCCCATCTTCAAAGGAGATCAAGGAATGGATTCTTCACTTTGATCTGTGTTGGCCTCCAGCATCTGCATGAAACACTCGGGCGAGGTCTGCCCAAGATTGGCTTTCGACTTCTTAGCACATTCTTCTCCAAGATGCCAAAATAGATCAGATTGTCTGTCTTCAATCTGAAACATTCTGTGTAGTGTGAAGTCAGCATTATCAAAAGCCTCCAACCCCACATTTCTTCAGAATGTACATGAAGCAAAACCAGGTTTTGGGGTAGTCCCAAGACAGAAATGGTACTTTTAGAAAAATATTCAATATACAGTGACTCCCTTGCTTTCTCATTATTCCAACTCTTAGTAAAAACCTTTGCCCAACTCCCCTTCACCAGTGCCAGAGGGACCTGTTGCCAGGTAGGGATGGCCTGTGTGAGCAGGCCTGGGAAGGGCTTCTCTTCCCTGATAGAAGTTTTGCTTTGGAGCAGCGAAGTTGCATTATCACGTAACACAAACACAACCGCGTCACTTCAGACCTAGAGCGGTCAACCAGCACCAAAATTCAGGAAGACAAAACCCCAGCCATGTGAGACAACTTCTGTAGGACTGGTTGAACCGGAAAGCTCCGAGTTCCTGCTAAGAGGTTGTAACCAAACCATCTGCAGAAGATACAGGTGAGCAAATATACAGACATCAGCGATGGAGACAAGCGGCACCACGAGGAAGCGAGCAGCCACACTCACTTTCCCTGTGAATGCCAGGCAATTAGGACACAGGCAGCAGTCAGATTCATTGGTCAGCAATTAAGTGTAGAGCCCTTCGAGATAAAGCAGAACAAAGGAACGTTGCCCATGCTCTTTGTGCCGGAGACAGATATTTTGCTCAGTGATGCAAAGTCAATTGCAAGAGCACATTCAGCCCACAATGAGCAAGAGAGAACTGTAATCCTACCGAGCCAAGGCCTCTGGATACCACATCCTTCTTCAGCATCAGCTCTTTGTGCCTTCCTAACTGAGAGATGCCACATGGCCAGCAGTGCCGAGCTCTCCCACCAGGTTCTCAGACGTAGGGCAATGTGATGCTGCTTTGGAGCTGCAAATCCCACGTGGAGAGCAGCATCACTGCTGTTGGTGACAATGACAAGTGCTGCCAGGGCCAAGAGCATACATCTCTCATCTGTCCATGTTAGTCTGAGAACCATTCCTCTTCGGAGTCCATGCTGAACTCCACGGCAGTCAGCTTGCAAGTCCATACTGGAAAACTCTGTATTTACTCCAAACAACTAAGCAATAAATGAAAATTCTGAAAGGTGCAGGAAAAAACCACTCCCATAGCTGTAAGTTTATTAAACCTAGCACGGTTGAAAAGCAAAAGACGAAAAACATGATATATTTTTGTTTATTATTGCTCTTAAAGGGCTTGGTAGTCAAATATACAAGCTATGTTCTATTAAACCAGAAGAAAATAAGATATAAAATCTATGCTCACTTTTCCAATCCAATCCACCTGGTAATCTTCATCAGTGACATTAACTTCAGCTATTTCCAGTCATTTTAATTTATACATACTCTGTGCACGTGTGCGCGCGCGTGTATAAAAACCCCTGTTGGAGAGAGAAAATCCAAAACAAAGAGATTCGTGTTGGTTTTGTACTGTTTTGTGCACTGCTGTAGGTTTCAGTTTTTCAAGTGGTTACTGATATGTCTGTTTAGAAGAGCAAAATTTAAGTATCTGATGATGTATTTATTACATTTCCAAAAAGAAAGCATGACCAATAAGTTATGATAAGGAAATATGAAATGTTGATTATTCTCCCCTTGATGTACATGCACTAATCCCATGATCCTGAATAGGGAGTTACATGCACTAAGAGGAGAAAAGGATCCTGTAAAGAGAAAGGCTATTAATTCCTTTCTCCTCTAAGCAGCTCCCCTCTTCTCAGCATTAAGAAGGCATTTATTTTGTGAAATTCTTGTCATGCCCATTAATATACTGCTCAAAATGTAAGTATAAAACATAGTCAATGGTCAGCCTGCTTTGCAAGCCTCTTCTGCTAAGCCAGTACAATTTATATATACTCAATATCATCTTCAGGAAGCAAGTATACAGCATTTGTAACATCTTTCTAGGAAGCAAGAATTATACCCATTACTGAATTACTTAAGAAAAAAAAAAAAATAAAGAAAAAGAAAGAAAGAAACCCCCACTGTTCTCAGTCCTCTGGTTAAAAACAGGGAAAAGCCAGAGTTAACTTTATCAGCATTTGCATGTCTGACTGTATTTCAAGACGAGGTACAAAAACATCCAGCAAGGAAAACAGAGTTATGGCTAGGCTCTGCTCTCCTCAGTTCCCAAAGCATGTTCCAAATTCCACTAACATTTGCAACAGTTTAGCACCCCCTCTCTTAGGGAAGATTTATTGAGGGGACAGAGATGACACACTAACATTGGGGGTCTGGGTACAAGGATTCAGCGAGGTGGAGTCTAACAGCAGACAGACAGAACGCAGGTCATCCTTCAAATGCTCTTGTTGAAAAGACCACAAATAAAAATCAAGTGCATGACAGAACAAGTGATTAATGACCCCAAGTAAAATATTTTTCTAAGTTACAAAATTGCTCTTCCAGTGTTTGAAAACAGAAAAACCTGTGGGAGAAGAGGTTACATTCCAACAGTTAAGAGTAAATACGGAAAGAAGGTAAATTATTACTCTCTTATCTTGGTTACTGGCGCAAAGATGAAAACAACAACCAGTGCTTTGATAAAATCTGCTCTTTACAAAAGTGAGATAAATATTCTAGTGGCAGCTGGGTTAAAGATACAGACCCTGAGGGTCAGTGTCTGCCCTCAGCTGTAGATCTGCAACTCATTTCACCCACTTCTGAGAGCAGCCAAATGCAGATTGCGACCTTCAGACTTGAACACACAGGTATAGGTAGCATCTGTTTGCAAATAATTCTCCAGCTATGCATACAGCAGCAACCTACAAATCTCTGAATGTGCGTTTGTAAAAAAAGGAAAAGGGAAGAAAGAAAAAAGGACAAAAGAAAAATAAAGGAAAAAAAGGAAAGAGACAGGTACAGACATGATTCTGAGCTCTAATTTTCAGTGGAAAAGACCAAAATGTCAACAAGCAAAACTAAAGATACTTAAAATCCCTGAAGAGACCTTATATTCTTTCTAATGCTTAACAGCTCACCTTGCAGAAAACTTCACATGAATATCTAAAGCATGACCAAGTCAAAAGAGCAGCACACCCTATCCTGACACACACAGGGTAAGGTCCTGGCCCCATCTGAATCAATGTTAAAATTCTCATTAGAATTTCAAGAGATGCCAGCATTCAAAATCTGACTGCTACAGACCTCTCCTTTTCACATTTTTTGCAAAAGAAGACATTTTGAAAAACTATTGTGCTGATTTCTAGTGCTGCCTCCCAGTTTACTGAGAGAGGTTGGCTGAACTGGACTTTGGTAATGAGAGATGCAAACAGAAATAAAAGGAGAATTGAAAAAATTTCCTTCTTTGCACAACTCTAAATCCCACGGTCAACCACTAATTCAAAAAAATCCAAATGAGCCCAAACAAATTCAAAATTATCACACGTGTTTGATGTGAAACAGGGCAAACAGCACTCAAGACTGAAGTAATATTTTGAAATTAAACAGCCTTGAGCAGTTAGCAGGAGATAGGATGAGAATTTTGTACTACTGGATCTGTTCTATGGGATGTGCTGATGGATAACACGCTGCTTCCAAACTCCACTACCCATTCTCCTGCATTACAGAAGTTTTAAGATGTTGCCTGAAAATAAAAAGTGTCAGTGTAACATACAATCAGGATTTTGTCTGTAGCCATGACAACACAGCCAAAAAGACTCTAACCCAATGAACACCTGTCAATTAATTTAAGAAGGGTGTTTTTTCCTGGCTCATTAGTAACAGAAGTTGGAAATCAATAAACATTACATTGGCTTTAGCAAGAGGAAACATTCAATGGCTCCTGTTGTAAAAGTGAGTGTAGTGCTCTTGACAGAAACCAGTGTTTTCAGTCATCTGAAGATACACGTGGCCATGGCCAATGCCCTCTTTTCTCCCCCACCCCAGGTCCCCCAACAAAGCAAGAAAAATTAGTTTCTTCTTCCACCCCACCCCAGATTTTCTCCCACAGCTGGACTACAGTAATCCTTGAACAGGCAGAAGGTTGGTGCGTTCTCCTCAGCCGATGCCTCCAACTTCTTCATTCTTGGCTCAAGTTTTATTCATTAATATTAGTCATCAGTTATTAAGAAAAAGATAGTTTCTAAGTGTTTGTTGTTGTTTTTTAACTGAAGTTAATCGGATACCATAGTCTGGTTATAAGTGCTGAACTGCAGCCGTCAGTTATTCCTTTTTCTTGAATTCCTGGTTGCCATAGCTGGAGCCTTTTTCTATTTCAGTTACTCCTATCAGTCTACGAACTCCAAAGGAAGCTTTAAAATACAACAGAGAAATGAGAGGCACATTAAAACCAGTTCAAGCATCAAGGAAGTTACATGTAAACACACAAGTAGAACCCATGTGAGTTAACCCAATCCCCAAGCCAGGAGTGACTGCACGAGGCCACACAGGGATCACAGGTCAAGTGACACTCAAAGAGGGGGACAATCCAGATTTAAAAATATAATTACTGCTTCTCTTGGTTAACAGGACATGTAGCATGAACACTGAAGCACATCCCCTCCCCCTACTTCCCCCTTTTTTATTGTTAGGGTTTTTTTGTTGGGGGGCAGGATTTGGTAGTATTTATGTATTTTTTGTTTGTTGGTGGGGGTGGTTTTGCTTGATTTTTTTTTTAATTCACAGACAAGTTGTCCAGTAACAACATTTTTCCTTCAGGCACTATAATAATGGGCTACAAGACTCACCTGCTACTACTATAGTTTTTGCTTAAGATATGAAAGCAAGTTTGCCTGGATTAAAGCTTTTGAAACAATAAAAATGCTGTTCAATAGAAAGGCTACTGAGTGGCCTCCAAATGTTTTCCTGCAAGCCCCATTCTTCTTAATTAATACACAAAACTTATTGGAGGCAAAGGATCTTGTCATGTGTCACACTGGGCTTAGCATCTTCTCTGCTTTTATTACCTGCTCCGACAAGTCCCAGGAATGCAAGGATAAGGAGAGGTGATCCACTTGCAAAAACTCCAAAGCCAAACGTGAAGAGAGGAGAGAGGAGAACTGTGGCCCAAAAAAGAAAGTTTAGGAGGGTCCATGGTCTCCTAGGAGGTTTAAACTGCTTGCCAGGAAATACACCTTCCTGATTATACATCTCTTGCAAAGCATCCTGGGGGAAAGAGAAAAGAAAACAGGTTCATAAAGTTTATACCAAGCAGCCCAAGATTAGTCAGCTCCAGGACAACATCAAGGACAGTGTCTGTGGTACAATCTCATCAAGAGTGCATAGCAACCAATTCCATCTGCTGTCATTTATTTGGGCATTTCTGTTGGCCACCCAAGTGACCTTTAAGCCCTCTGAAGGGAATTTTGGCACCATCAAAAACCGAAACCTTATTGTCCTCTCCACTACCAAATACCTTCATCTTGTCTGTTGATTGCTTGGGAATTTAGGGCAGTTTCAGGCCAGAGACCAGTTCAGACACTACCAGCCCTCTTAGCTGGGTGCTTTTCCTTCCCATTTTTACTTCCAGAAAGGTCAGCATGATTCAGCAAAGCACAGCAGAAAAATGCTGTATGGAGAGGAGCCTCCTGAGCTGAACCTGCAGAGCTGCAACCCTGAAACACATCACTCAAAGGAACAAGGTGCCCATCACCTTCCCTCAGTCTGTAAGATTGTTTTTTAAGGTTTCCAAGCCATTACCAAGAATGGCTCAATTCTGGCTGTTTCTTATTTTTCTTTATTTCTTATTTTTCTTTAATTTCCCTTACAAAGGGCTGAGAAGTAAAAGGCATTCCTTGCCAATAAGAGCCTTTTGAGGACACATCCTCTGTGCAGGAATAGGATTCCAGTTACAAAGTCATTGGAATAACTGGAGTAAGAGGATTCCAATTACAAAGTATTGCTAACACCATAAGATCAATATGTATAATACCCATGTATATAAGCAATACCTCCCTGGCAACATCTCACACCAAAGTTGAATAAAGGTACAGCCAGCATCAGGAGAGATGAGAGGAAATTGTGTCACATTGCACCAGGGGAGGTTTAGATTGGATATTAGGAAAAAAAAAAAACTTTTCTAGGAAGGGCTGTAAAGCAGTAAAACAGGCTGTCCAGGGAACTGGGGGAGTCATCATTCCTGGAAGTGTTAAAAAAAACCCAAATGGATTTGGCACTTAAGGACATGGTTTAGTGGTGAACATGGTGGTGGTGCTGGGTTTACAGCTCTTAGAAGTCTTTTTCAACCTCAAAGACTCTAGGGTTCATAGACCTGCTAAGGGGAGATGGGGGGAGAAGACGATGAGCTGCTGCTTTTTTTAAGCTAACTTCTCTCTCCTTAACTGAATCAGAGTTCAGGTATTCAAACAAATTAGGCTGAAATAAATATAATGAAGCTCAGAACAATCTGCTGCCTACCTAGAGACTGGGCATAAGCCTGAAAATGCTGCAGCACAGGTCATCACAGCTGGGGAAAGCCCAGGATACTTAAATTTTCTGTGCTCTGCTGTTTTCCCACAAAGGTAAGAAACACAGAAATCCAGGTACACTTTTCAAGTTCAATAATCCACCAATTAGGGCTGGGCAACATTAATTACAGTTCTGTCCTACTCCCCACAGTACTGTTAAATCTGTGGTTGAGAAAATAACCACCTAAGGTTAGAAAAAGAAATGGCACGAGGAAAAGCTCTGAAGGCACGCTGGGCACGTGCTCTATCAGTCCCTGGCAGCAGATCCCAGGGACTGTCTGTCCCATGTCACACACCACTGCAGAAGGATTACTAGGAGGCAGAAGGAAAGTGACAGTGGAAGAAAAATGAAAGCAAAGAACAATTGCAGCTGAAAGCTGGGACCGGCTGCCCCTGACAGACAGTTATCACTCTTCTCGAGTGCCTGAAAACACCCACAGGGAAAATGCAGCTTTTAGAAATGCATGACAGAGATCCAAGCGCTGAAAAATGTAAAAAGACAGTGGATTGCTATTAGTCTTCCTCAGCTCAGGCATATCTCTGAATTCCATTGTGCTTCCCAGCAATTTGAGACCTCACTTCCCAGCCTTCTGCTGCCAAGGGCCTCCTCTGTCCTGTTCCTTCCAGCACTTTGAGGGATGGCTGCTAATTATACATAATATCCTCTGCATCCTGTGCAAGAGTGTGTATTACTCACTGCCTTAATAAACTCCCCTGTGCAAGCCCCAAAAGACAGAAAAGAAAGCAAAGCTATTTACCTTTTCCTGGTAAAGCTTATGAAGCCAGTTTGCAGCTTCCTTTTCATCTTGAGGGATATCTTCCAGAGGAAATCTCCTAGTTTAGTAGAGAGATTAAAAAATGGAAAGAAGAAAAACAAAAAAGAATCAAGGGAAGATCCAGGTATTTGATTGCATCCCTCTGCTAGGGAAGATCTTTCATTCACTAACGGGTGTAAATCACAGGCAATACTGTCACTGATGGCAGCAGTCTTTAACACAGAGAACTGAGACTTAAGAGTTTGAGTTTTTAGGTTGGGAATTGGGTGCTACTTAAAACAAAAAAAACCAAACTGTACAAGCTCCTATCCTGGTTCAGAGCACATCAGTAAAATAAGTATTTCCCATTCAAACATTGTTTCTCCTTCACCAGATCCACCACTGGCTGATTCCCAGTGAGCCCAGACTGAGGCACTCAGAGCTAGGAAAGTGGAAAACACAAGGATAATTGTTTGTTACATTTTGGTAGTGAAAACCCCATTTTGGAATGGGAGAGGCGACTAAAAATCTGTTTCATGCCATCTCTACAGAAAACATCTGCAGTGACTGCACTTGTCCCTCTTTGCCTCTGCAGCCCCACAGCCCAAGGCACACAGTCCTGGGGGTGTGTGACAATTCTGCCCAGTGCCAGCCCTGACCTGACCTCACTGAGAACAGGTGCCTTGTCAGAGCCTCTCTGTAGTGGTGAGGAGCCAACAATTCCCCTGCATTCTTTTCTTTTCTGAGATCCTTCCAACCCAAACCACTCCATGGTTCTGTGAGTATGTTCTAACACATCTCTAATGATTTCTGCATCCGATAAAAGAACTGAACACCAGATCTGGCAGATTTACTTACATGAGCTCTAACAAGAGAAACTGCTCAATTCATACAAATAAGGCTCCATAAAAGCTCAGTGAAAAGTCATTTGCTGGAAGCTCTCTGCTGAAGTTGCCATGGTGTTGCTGTCACCACTAGAGGGGACTCACAGCAACAACATTTGGTGACTTCCTGATCAATTCCTCTGGAGGCAGCTGGGATAAAGACTGGATCCACTGCAGAGCTAAGCTGCTTACCTCTGCACAGGTAACTGTGTCTGCATATACCAGGAACAAGAGCTTATGTGCTTCCCTCCTCTGAGCTACAATAAGTCTGTTGGCACAATAAGGACATGTTCCATTTTCAGCAAAAAAAAAAATCTGTAAAAATAGTCTCCTTACTCTCACAGCTTCTTCCCCAAGACAGAGAAAATGTATAGAAAAGCACCTTGAGAATATTCATTCCATCCACAAACGTATTTTAAATCAAAATTATCTAAGCACAGCCATTTGTTTATTTTTGGAGGGTACAATTAGTAATTTTACCTGGCAACATCATCCTCAACAGAATTTTACAAACCCAAACCTCTTCTAGCACTATTGAGAACTACATTTCTCTTCTTTCCTCCCATTACCTCTCCAAGAAATGAAATAAAATAGCACTGCCATTAGCAAACCATAGGATATTTAACTGAAGGCTGCCGCTCTTCAGGGTGTAATTATACAGATGTGCATCCATGCATGTGCACCCCAGATCCAGCTTGATATTGTGCATGCACCTGCCATCAGTGTGGAATTACAGGTGGAACTGCCTGACCAGCTGCTTTGCTGGCTGGCAAATTGTCTGCTCACTTTCCTCATCATGAATATGTTTGGCAAACGTTAAGAAATGAAAATGAAACCCCCTGCAAATGAGCAACCCCACCTCTCCATGGACAGCTCCACAGTTGTCTTTTCAGCTGAGAGACCAAAATGTTGTGGATGTTGCAGAACCTGAGAACAGAACTGAAACCAGTGCCCTCCCCTTGCCGACTGAGACTGCAGCACTCTGCCTCCCCATTTCCTCCTCAAAACTGTTACTGCTCCATCTGAACACACTGGATAATTGCTGTGATTCCCTACAAAGATTTTCACCCTTGGAGGCTCTGCCAAGACACACCTGCTTTGATTAGACGGACAATGTATAGAGCCAGTGCCTTTCACCTGCAACACACAGACTCAAGGCCAGAGGGGAAAGGTGTGGGGGGAAGCAGAAAAGTGGGGTTTTTTTAACTTTTAAAAACCAAGCATCAACCTCATCACCAGAATACAGCAATGTTTTCCAAAGTGTGGGTGAAGCCCCCAGAGAAGCAGAAGCAAACTGTCCAAAGACTGTGGAAAGAACAACCAGGTCGTTTGTCAGGTGCAAACATAAAAGGGAAAAGAAGAAATTCAACAGGACTGGTAGTTTTTATGATCACAAGGAAGCCTTTGAAGTAGAAGGCAGCAAGGAAAAAGCAAGAAAGAGAAGGGGTGTGTGTGTGCATGCATATGTGTACATGCTGCATGGGGTTAGGGGTTAGCAGTTACTCTTTGAGGCAAAAGAACAGTGACGAACGTGAGCAGTGTCCCACCTCATTCACAGCATGTCTGAATTCAGCGTTTTTAAATTTTTAATCTGCTGATCAAACTGTGGGAGTGAGGGAGAGAAACTGGTCTGTAAAGGAGCTTTACACTCTTTACTATAAGGGACCACTGAAGCTGAAGGACAAGGGAAAGTGGACTACAGGAAAGGAAATCACCCTGTAAAATCTGAATACACTTCAATGTGCCAAACTATGCATCTTAGGGCTCACCTCCACCAGTATATGCTCACCTTACACACATATCTGCTTCATATTTCTTTCCATAAAGAATTCCTAATAAAGATGGGTTCTTGTTTCCTCTGAAATTTAGTGTTACATCATACACTGCTGAAACTGTTGCAGGAAAAAAAAAAAAAAGAAAACAGGGCTGTTACAGCAGCAATTCTAGGAAGCACCTGCTGGCCTCCTTGCCTGAGACAGCAACAGAGCCTTGTGCAAGCCTTGCATTAATTAATGATGTCACAGAGTCCTTCACTACTTTGTGTTTACACATCACATTTATCTGCACCAGCCCCCTGACATTCCCAGCTGTGTAAAGCAACAGATGAACTAAGCCACATGAAAGGTTTTTGGTATTTTTTAAGACTGGCACCTGACAGATCTGTGGCAATTTACAAATCACCAGCTGACATGGCAGATCCTCATTACTGCCTGCTCACTAACTGTAATGAACAACAGAGTAGACTATGCTGGGCTACACAGAGTGTGCTGAATAACACATTACAGGTGATGCAAAGCTGGGCAGTACCTGTTCCCCTGAGACACTGGACAGCAGTGGTGAAACCTTTGGTTCTGGGCAACAGGTGGTATTTCAGTTTAGGCAACCCCTTGGATTCAGCTACTTCCATACTGATGCGGTGCTTGGTCTCTGTGAAACGAGTTCCTTCACAGTACAGGAGAAACTGTGCAAGACAAAAGCAAAAAAAAAAAAAAAAACCCCAAGGATATCTTCAGATATCAAAAGAAATCCAGCAGAATGCTGAAAATTTGTGTAAGATAAACATACATGTGCACACACTTCAGTTGTCTCATCTCTTCACCAGGTATTAGGCATAAGCACCAACTCACAACTCATTTACCATTACCTTTACATTTAACAACACTCACACCAAATTTAAGGTGACAAAAAGACAGCCCTAATTGTGGCATTTAGAATGCACAGAAATTAAGAAATTGATTCACTCAAGTCAAGTTTAATCATGATTTCAATTACCAAGCAGGAAGTCTTGATTTAAATAATCAATGCTAAGTACATTTTGCAGTTATATTTTGTACTTGTTTTCCCTAGAGACTAGTCCTTGGTTCTCAGTTGTAAAATCATTAAAATGCATAGATTTGAAACTCAAGGTCAATCTTAAAATTTTCTAATTGGTAGGGTTTCTTCTGTTTTTTCTTTTTTCCCCCCACACTAATCAGGAAGATATATTCAATATAATTCATATCTATATATTCAAGCAACTAAGTAGCTTAAAACACATTCTCTGGATTCTTACTTTTTCTGTCTTTATAATGGTAGAAAATTACAATGCATTCACAATGTTCTAGTTAAGGCTTAATGTTTCAGTATTCATTTTAACAAGCTGTACTGGATAATACTGAAAACTCACTTAAATTGCATAAAAAGCCTCTTAATGTTTCATAAGCCAAATAATTGTACATTACATGTGCTGCTATAAAAGCAAAACTGAGAATTTATCAAAACCTTTGCATTCAAAGCTCTAAGAAGGTTAATGGGTTGATTACACCACTTGCTGTTGCAGTGAAGTCTAACAGCACTGCACACAATGAAACAGAGATGTTTTACCCTTGATTTTAAATAATGTCAAAATAAAAGGGAAAAATGTAACTGCAGAAGCAGATACAAGCTTGCCATATGTTCTCACAGAGACTTCTTGGGAAACCTGTAATTTCACGGGTCAATGAACACAATAACAAGAACTTTCTGTCAAAATCTATGAAGTCCAATTCACTCGTCCAAAAAAGATTCTTTATCTGTCTTTTCAGCCTGCCTCAGAAGATCTTATACTGATGTAGTAGTGAAATGTAGGCTTTTTTTTTTTTAATAGGTAAAAACAAGTTTGGACAAAATCGTTAAGTACCACACGTTCCTGATTTATAAATTATTCTCAAGCTTCTGAACTGTTTCCTAAATGACTTCCCTTACCAACAGGCAAACAGCAGTTTTCTACCAAAGACAGAGCATGGCTTTTCCTTGACAACACTTGGAAGTGAAAACACCTTCTCCTGACACAGAAGGCCACAGCCACCAGTCTGCCACCATTTCACTTCTACCAGAGGAGGAACTCAACACTTACCCACATATATTCAGGATAATCAGACAAACGTTTCAATCCCTCGATAACTGTATCTCTGTCCTCTTCCCATTTCCTTTTGCAGAAAACGATCTCGAGGAAGTACCACGTCCAGCCAATCAGGGGCACATACAGCAGCTCCCTCTTTGCAAGAACTTTGGAACTCTTGGAGAAAAAAAAAAGACAGGTGACAATCCAAAAATGTCATTTGCTGATTTGTGCAACGAGCTCCAACACACTACAGCTAAGATGATGGAGTTGCATATGGAAACTTGAATGCACAGAAACTGTTTGTACGTGGGTTTCGAACGGACAGAGGAAGGGAAAGCTCACGGCCCACGTACCCCCAGCACTCCAAAGCGCTCCGTCATCGTCCAGCCGCACAGGAAGTCGATCTCAAAGTTGTGGTTCAGGATGATGATGACGTGTTCCTTCCCAAAGGTTTTCACCGTGGCCTCGTCTGAGAACAGGGTGCACTCTGTGCCTGACCACCATTCCAGCAGCATTACCAACTCTAGCAAACGTGATGAAGGTGGAGAGAGGAGTTAGGGGTGCCCCTTACAGAAAGCATTTAGAGTTTCATCCTCTGCCCAGTCTCTCCTGACTCCCAACACCGTCACCTTCTCCAACCCACCCAGCAGAGATGAAACAAAAGCTTGGAAGGGTACAGACCAAACCACATTACCATCCCTAAGCAGTATTTAAGGCACCAGACATATGCATTATGGATAATTTAGCAAGTTGTTAACAGTGACAAGTCTGGGCATTACATTACCAATGCAAAATTTTGTGATCACTGGAAAAAAAGCCCAAAGACTTTTGTGCCTGAAAACAGACACAGGAGCTGTTGATTGCTCCACTAAATGAGTACAGTTCCTCCCAGGTGGAATACAAATTATGCATAGATGCAGCCTAATGTTTTAACTCCACATGAAACAAGCCTTATGGAGGTAAACAGACCAATAAAGGTCTCTTAAAGGGATGTAGTGACATAGATCTTCTGTGATAGATTTTAATATTACAACACAGGGCTCTAATTGTTCTGCATTACGATCATCAACACAGAGTTAAAAACAGCAGAGAATTGAGCTAATTTATCAAAATACCTGGGCAAAGAGAGGAATGGTAAATTGTGTTTTTCTGTTCCTGCAAAAGAATGAGCCCTTTTCCCTCCATTTACTCCAGCTTTAAAATATCACAGCAACTTATTTCACCCTGAACATTTCTTACCCATTCTTTTTTTCCACCTCCCCTTTTTTCATCATAAAACCCCCTTTCACTTAAATTCAGCGTGCACTGACAGTAGTTGCTATGGTTAGCTTATTTCTCTCATTTCAGTACACCGAGGCAGATGGAAGGCATTGCTTGCATCATGGGACAACTATAAAAAGTATGAGAATAGTTCATCCTCCCAGTAGGAAGATTTGCTTCCCTGCAAACTGTAGTCGTTGGTTTTTTGTCACTTCAATGACATATGGATGAAATAAAAATTCGGTTGCACAAATATGGCAGTTAAACAGAGTCCAACTCTTCCCACATGACTACACCTGCAGGGTTCCCCCTCTGTTCCCTCTACCAGGCTCTGCCTGGGGGCATTTCAGCTTCCCATTGGGAGATCCTGGTTTTGCCAAACAGGGCAGCACCTTCCTGCACAAGGGCTTCTGATCAGTGGGATCACACAAGGTCACCTATCCTTGCTGCTAAACCAGAGTTTAGGATCCAGTCTTGCACCACACCAGAGAGAAGGCAAACACAGTATTTGGGTGAATAAAGGGGAAAACCAGTCCTGGTCTGCTGAAGATACAGAGCTCACTCAGCACTATTTTTTTCTCTCGTGACCACTTACTCACCCACCAGGTTATTCCCCTGTATCACTTTCAGCACTTGCTCATTTGGAGGCACGACAAAGTTATGCACCTGGCTGACCAAGAGAGCTTAACCCTGGTCAACTGGAAATATGGCAGAGGAAAGACAGAACTGTCTTGTTCCTTTACACCAAGTGCAGGTTTCTATCACTGCTTCCCAGCTTTGCATCCTGTGTGGTCACTTACCTTCCTTTCTCTGGCTATCCTGGCTCAGTAAAAGGGGAAAGAGGACAGCAAGAGTGTCCTCAGAGCACCTTCCAAGCAGGTGGCCAGGAGAATGGAGCAGTGGTACCAAACACAGCATTGTACTCTGAGCAATTTTCCCTTCCCATTGCTGACTGTGTACGAAGGAGGAACACCTCCAGGACTTGCTACAGCTGCTGCATTTTCTTATAAAAATTATAATTAACTGGGTGAGTTTCTTCAAAATCAGAAAAAAAATCTGCAGAGGTCAGTGTGGTTGACTTTCTGCAGAACATTTCTTTCACCTTTCTCCCTGAAACAGTGGAGGATTTGCCAGAGTTCATACTGAGAGAGGAGGGTTGACGAGCCAAAGGATTAACACGAGGAAACAGATTGTCCTTTACGAGTGTGCTGACAAATGATGTAATTATAACCAGGAGTGGGCTCATTTCCTTTTTTTTGGTGTGTGGGCTACAGCTCCTTTGCGTGGCACTGATCCTGCCAGTGCTACAGCAAGCACATCCTCCTGAATGAAGGAATGGGAACACTTGCAGTGCCTAGGATAGTTCCTACGGGGAATAAGCAACACCTGGCTTCAACCACCCCCTGTGGCTGGGGTCCCCACACACCAAAGCAGGTGCGTTTACAACCTCACAAGCCCCCCAGAAACAAAGCAAACAAGGGGCACAGCACATTCCTCAGCTGAAAGTACCAACATTTGAGAGGTTATTTTTGCAACCAGACTAACCCAAACACACTGCACTCTCCAAGGGTGTGATTCATCTGAAAGGAGCTGACGTGGGAGAGCTGGAAGTACAGAGTACCTGTCACGAATTCATGGGTTTATGCTGGGACCAGAGCCCGACAGAGTTTCTTCCCCAAATATCTGTCAGGAATATTGGATAGAGTGTCTCTCTCTCCCCTTTGGAAGCTGGGCTTTATGTATTTGAGAGGAGATGCAGTAAGAGTAGAGCCTGGCTTTCAGTACAGAGCCAGATACACGATGACCTGTGTACCCATGCCTGCACACCGATCCTCTGCCAGCTGGGCAGAGCAGCTTCTCTTACAGACCCTCAGCCTAAAACCACAAACAGCTTGGAGTAAGTGAGCAAAACACATCATCCAGAGCAGAACACCAACCTACGGTTTCCTTGCCAAAAGGCTTCTCCATACAGAAATATATTTCATTTTGAATGGCAACGCTGGGGCTGCTGCATTTGCACAGCTTACCTAAATTAATATAAATCACAATTGAAGTGCATATTCTGTCAGCTCTTCCATTACAGGCCATCAGCTCTCTGAAATCCCACATAACATTTACATTAATTTTCACAGTTTTATTTCCCAGTGTGTTAATTTATAACAGGCCACACACTAGGGGTTATCCTAGGTACAACCCAATTATCTACTCAGCTTCTCCAAACCTCTTTGAACAATGGTGTGGGTTATTTCCACTGTTTAGAAGATAGCAGCATTTAAGATGTGACTTTTTCATGCACAATTTTAACCAGGGGCTGAGCCTAAAGCCTTACAGGAGCAAGCAGCTCATATCCTCAGAAAAGCCAAACTATTAATGCAACAATAGTTTTCAGCATGAGATCAGATTCTAGATTATTAAAAGCACAAAGAAATTCTTACAAGCAAATTAAAAATAAAACTCCTATATATCCCCACTCTGATCCAACCAAACTCATTTTGAAGTTTCTACTAAGCTCTTCTATTACAATACCTTTCTTCCTGACAATTTGCCTGCCACTCTAATTTCCTTTCTCCTGTGCTTCTCAGTAGGCAGGACAAAAAGCACAGTAAAGACAGGAACAACAAACTTAAAAAGAGATGGAACCAGACACCTCAGAGTTTTTGTTGGTGGTACTTCACATCGATGATTTATGAAATGTGGGTGCCTGTCAGTGGACTGCTGAACTGTAATTTCAGTGTTCATTTTGGTGACTCATTTACCCAAAGTGGGAGTTGGATGCTGAGCTGAGCACTAAGGTAAGTGGCCATGGAGAATGGAAACCGATTAGATGATTCACTGCTGAAACAGGAGGTGACATTTGGGCTAAGGAGCCTTCTAAACACTCTAAACACTTTCAGCAATCCAGTCCCCTGTTAAGCTCTGTGAGGAGAAAAAGAAGGCATCCACAGGGAGGAAGTTTTGCAAAGGTCTGCAAGAGGAGAACAAAGAAGCTGCACTCTGTGCAGAGGCAGAAGAAGAAATCACTGACAAGTTGCTCACAAGAGGAGACCCTGGGCACTGCAGGGTGTAAGGGGACTCTGAAGTTTGTCACAAGGTTCAGCTGCAGAGACATCTGCATGAGACTTTAAGACAGACCTCTCCCTCTGCAGCCCACACAATCACCTTGTGGTCCTGCATGGTCAATATTGCTCATATGCTCAGTACCTGTGCCAGTCTCAGACCTGTCCCTTAGCACAGAATCTGTGCTGGATGGAGATGGCATTGAGACAGAACTAACAACTCCTATCAGTCCAGGTAAGGCTGGAGGTGCAGAGGAGCTCTACTCCCCACTTTTTTGAATGCCACAGTGACAACATACATCAGACCCTTGACTTCTGCCCCGTTTCCCAGTATTCCAGAACAACAACAACAAAAAAAAAGCTGTTTTGACCTGCTCTGAAAGAATCTATGTCTAACTTACCATTTCTCTCATCTCTGTGAGTAAACAGATACACGTGCATATATTATTTTTTTTAGGTTAACAAAAGCAAAAGCAAGAAAAACCCCTCCCCAGCCCCATCCCTCCCACCCCGTCCCGGCATACTCACGGCTCCAAAGGGAATAGGCAAGGCGACAGTTTACTCGGCGATAAAACTGCTTGTTGATGGGCCAGAGGACCAGCGTGCATAGTTGAATGAAGTTAATGATCAGTCCACTCACAACAAAGACGAACCCAATGAGGAGGTGAACTATGAACTGGGTCTTCAGGAAGGCAATGAAGCCCATGATAACCACTCAGAAGCGTGTGCAAGGGCCGTCACTCAGAATAACTGTCCTGAAAGAGGAAAAACAACAACAAAGAGAAGAGTCAAAGGGAGAATGGATTTACAAGCTCTGAGGAAGGACAAAGTAAAAGCCCTGAAACAGTCCAGGCTCGTTCATCAAGAGGAACCCAACCCAATAAACACTCTGCTCTCCAAGCCTGCCTCATGTGGGTCTTCACACAATAAACTGGTGATGGTGCAAATCCCTGCCCAAAATAGGAAGGAATCATTATTTACAATTTACAGCCCACCAGGAAGATTATTGTTTGCTGAAGAGACTAATCTCACACCTCTCTTCAAACAAATACCACATAATTGGGAGTTCATGCTGGGAGGAACACAGAGCCCTGCACTCCCAGTGAGCAGTCAAGGCCCAGTGGGCAAACAGGGGCTGTGCCTTCAGGGTGCTGTCCTGAACTGCAACAGGAGCCTCAGCCCTGCAAAGAGCAGGGCTGGTCACACACAGCATCAGTCTGGCAAACGCTAAGGCAGGGAAATGGGAATTAGGTATTCCCACATTCAAAGCCCATGCTGGAGCAGGTTTAATAACTTCTCACTTTGTCAAGCCGCAGTTCCATGATCAAATATACCAGTTAGCATGGGGGGAAATGTAAAATTATAAAAAAAACCTTAGGCTATGTAGCAGTACAAACTTGACCTGGAAAGGGCATTGGTGTAGAATCTTGATTCCACCGAATTAGCCAGAGCACTTAACTCTGAGTGTGTGCCATATTTACACCAGGTGCAGAAAGACTGGCAACATCTGAACCAGCAGAATGCCACAGGAGCTTAGACAAGCCTGGTCCACTACAAATCCTGTCAGCACAAAGTTAACCCAGCAAACTGTATTTACCAAGCCACCAAATTGAGTTTATTGCAAGCCCCACATTATCCAGCGCTGGCCTGTTTGACCTGTTGGGTACTCAAAGCCCTGCAGGGTCAGCCAAGCTGTCAAACTACAGCCTCGAGGTCTCACCCAAAAAGTAAAAGCTTGACCCTGATTTTCTGCCACAGCCACAGCTTGCTCATGGTTTTCTTGCTTGGCTTTTACAAGTGTGGCAAATGACCAGATGAAGCAGTAGATGGTAACAAATGCTTTTGACAAGTCAGGCATCCCAAGGTGATGTGGACCCACTGTCCAAAAATGAAGTCCCTGCCAGCTGTGAGGAATCAAATAATTTTCACTCACCACTTGCTTGCAGTGTGCTGCTATTTGTAAACCTCTACAGCAATTTTATTGTGAAAGCTTGTTTTCTATCCTCTCTTCTACCAACCAGGTACTGCTTTTCACGGCACAGAGTGTCTAGTTTTTGCACAATTACCATCCACTTGCATCATTAGTAACCTATGCACTTCAGAAGCACATTAGAGAGGCAAAAAAAAAAAAAAAGAAAAGCCTGGTTGAACACAGTAAGTATTGTGCCTACCACAGAAAGAAAAGCAAAGCAAGATGAATAGTGTGGAGCCTATGATAAATAATCTAAATTCTCACAGGGTTTTCCTGTAAGGATGAAAGAAACATTTCTTCCACTAGTAAATTACTTTATGAACAGCTGTTGGGAAGGAAGGACTTCTGTTTAAAAAGGAACAAGTGGAGCCCTCCTTCTTCTTCCCTCTCCAAAAGGCTGCAAGCTCTGGTTGTCTCACACAGCCAGAACACCACACCAGTGTTCACACACGGCCGTGTGGGAGGCAGCCGTGGCACCCAGTGACTCCCTAGCACTGGGCTGGTTTGTCTTTTCCACTGGCATGCTCTAAGAAACACTGCCAAACATTAAACACCAAGTTCTTCACTTCCAAGACCAGAGTCATTCTCTTCATCTGGTTTATCTCAAAAGCCAGTTCAAACAAACAAGAAAAGAACTATTCCCTCCACCCCCCTCCCCCAGCTATTTTTTGAGCTCTTGCTTGCCCTCTGCACAGCCATGTGCAAGCAGCTTTGCAGATGACTGTGTCTAGTGTCAAACCATTCAAAGGCTGGACTTGAGGATCTTGGAAGCTTTTCCAACATGATTCTGTCTATCACAGTCATTAGACCAGCACTTACAACCTGTCAAGGCACAACTTTCAAGCCCTTTCAGACAGGGGCACAAAGGAGAAACAGGAATGTCAGGTATTATCCACACATAAAATGGTTTGGCTCCACTTCCACAGCCTCTTGGCTTTGAGCAGAGCCTGTGGCACTCTGGTATTTGTCCCTTACATTAAGGGTATTTCTGTTTTACAGACCTCGAAGGACACATCCCTCGTTAAATTGCAGCATATTGTTTCTCCAGCTTTGTTACACATGGAAAACAGGATTTATCACTCTTGCACCAACATCCTGCCCCACATGCTGGGCACCATAGAACCATTAAAGTTGGAAAAGACCTCCAAGATCATTGAGCCCCATCTTTGATCAACCACCACCTTGACAACTAAACCAGAGCACTGAGTGTCACGTACAGTCACTTCTTGAACACCTCCAGGAATTGTAACCCCATTTCCCGGGGCAGTTTCAATGCTTAACAACCCGTTCCATGAAGAAATTCCTCCTGGTGTCCAATCTGAACCTCCCTGGCACAGCTTGAGGCCATTTCCTCTTGTCCTGTTGCTGTTTGCCTGAGAGAAAAGGCCAACCCCCACCTGGTCACAACCTCCTGTCAAGGAGTTATAGAGAGCAAGGTCACCCCTGAGCCTCCTTTTCTCCAGGCTGAACACACCCAGCTCCATCAGCTGCTCCTCACAGGACTTACTCTCTAGAGCCTTCACCAGCTCTGTTGCCCTTCTCTGGACATAGTCCAGCACCTCAATGTCTTTCCCAAAGTGCAGGGCCCAGAACTGGACAGGGGATTCAAGACGAAGCCTCACCAGTGCCAAGCACAGGGGGAGGGTGGGACCCCAGAGCTGTGTGACTCTGGCTGGTGACACAGCACAGCCTCCCCGTGTGCCTGCACTGCTGGTTCCTCTCCAGCACTTTCCTAGCACAGCATTTCCCAATTGCTCCATAAAGCACAGCTGGTTCACTTTGCACCTCCTTTTAAAACAGACAGCAATCAACTAAAAAAATGGGTTAATCTTCTTGTCTGATCCTTCCAGTTTCACTGCTGGGTACAGAACCTGCCAGTCTCCATTTTGAGAATCCCTCACTTAGTTGTATTTAACTTTTAAGATAATTAGAAGTTAACCTTAATACAGGAATTCTTTAGTTTTCTGCATTCCTGCCCATGTAGGACAACCAGGCAATTTAGGGACAGGGCAAGAAGCAGAAGGTGTCAGCAGCTTTTCTGTTGTATCCCATTGTCAGGGTGGGGGGAGCATGGGGAAATCATCATTTGCTGAAATGAGCAAAAGCACCACTTCTTCATTTGACATATGTATTAAGATCAGCTTAGTGAAGCACCTAGGAAGTAAACATCTGTCCTAGTCAAAGACAGCAAGTCTCAGCACTGTTAATTTTTTCTTTTTTGTAAAGTCTACCCATGTTATCTGCATTTTTAAAGACCTGCTGGTAAACTCTTATTTCCGCCCTTGTTTTCCTAAAACACTTTGTAACTTCACAGCATTGACCTTTCACCACAAAACCTTCATTTCCTCCTGCACAGCCACATTGAGAACTGTGGGGAATTTTAGTGCTCTCCCTGCTTTCACATCCGTGCCAAGGACTTGCTTTTCACAGCCACGCTGCCAGACAGCACCAGGGTAAAACCCAGCTCAAACCACAGAGGATTTCCAGTGCCTTTTAGAACCTCACTTCACAGGGCTGTTGGACTTTCAACAGAGACCCCTCCCCAAAGTATTGATCACAGGATCATAGAATGGTTTGGGTTGGAAGAAACCTGGAATATCACCTACTTTCAACCCCCACACCATGGGCAGGAACACCTCCCACTAGACCAGGTTGCTCAGAGCCCCATCCAGCCTGGCCTTGATCTTTTATCTGCTCTGATGAAGAAGTTCTTAAATGCTTTGCATCCTTCAGGGCTCTCTCTTTTATTTCTATGCCTCGCAAGGGCAAGGAGACAAATGTCTTGGTGTGGTGGCTCGACCCTGGCTGGAGGACTGGTGCCCACCAAGGCTGCTCCAGCACTCCCCTCCTCACCTGGACAGGGAAAACATAACCAAAGGCTTGTGGGTGAAGGTAAGGACAGGGAGAGAGCACTCACCAATTACCATCATGGGCAGAACAGACTCAGTGTGGGGAAATCAGCTCAATTTATTACCAATCAAAGCAGATGAGGGTAATGAGAAAGAAAATCAAATCTTAAAACACTTTCCCCCAACCCCTCCCTTTTTTCTTGAGCTCAAGTTCCTGATTTTCTCTATTTCCTTCCACACAGCAGTGCAGAGGGATAGGGAACGGGGCTGTGGTCAGCCCATTACTCATCTCTGCTCCTTCTTCCTCAGAGAGAGAACTTCTCACGCCCTTCCCCTGTTCCAGTGTGGAGTCCCTCCCACAGAAGACAGTCCTCCACAAACTTCTCCAGTGTGAGTTCTTCACCAGCTGCTCCAGCCTGGTTCCTTTTCATAGGGTGAAATCCTTCAGGAACAGGCTGCTCCAGAGTGGGTCCCTCGTAGGGTCACAAGTCCTGCCAGCAAACCTGCTCCAGCCTGGGCTTCCCAGAGGGTCTCAGCCTTCTTCAGGCTCTCATGTGGGCTCCTCCAGGGGCTGCAAATGGATCTCTGCCTCCCCATGGACCTCCACGGGCTGCAGGGGCACAGCTGCCTCGCCAGGGTCTGTGGGGGAATCTCTGCTCCAGTGCCAGGAGCACCTCCTGCCCCTCCTTCTGCACTGACCTTGCAGTCTCCAGGGCTTCTCCCATATACTCTCACTCCTCTCTCTGGCTACAGTTGCTGCTGTGCAGTTCTTTCCCACCTTCCTTCTTCAGTACATTATCCCAGGGGTGGCACCACCATCACTGACGGGCCCAGCCTTGGCCAGTGGGTCTGTCCTGGACTTGGGGACAGATTTGTGTCTTCAGGCTCCCCGTTCACATGGATTCTCTGGTTTCCAAAAGATACTCTGTGCCTCTCAGCAGAAGTCAGAATACAATCTTTCTCCTTTACCCAGCTTTCTTCATTCATGCAAGTCCTAATGATTAAACTCCCTCAAGACTTCTACTTCTGCCAAATGTCACAGGAATGTGCCACCAAGTTCAAAGGCCATTAGAAGGGACAATGATGACAGAGAAGTGTGACTGCATCAGCCCCATTTCATTAAGAAACCAGGTTAAAAAAACCCCAGATGCACAACATGCACATTACAGCATTTCATGAAATGTAGCAATTTATGAACTCAAAATTAAAAATTAAGGCTCTAATCATTTATAAGACAGTATATTCAGTTTGAACTGCAGATTTTAATTAATTTCTTGCCGTCATGTGTGTGCAATCCCTCTGAAGTTCATGATGTTTGCATGAATATGAGCATGAAATTAGAAACTGGTCCACTGATCCTAATATTCCACCCCAGTGAGAATTAATGTGCTTGACAACAACAAAAACTGTGGCAGGTAGTACTTACATGTCTAGACTTTTGCCTTCAATTTTTCTGAGTGTGCTTTTACCATCTCTACTGTGCCGTATTTACCTCCACTTATGAAACTAATCACAGACATCTTTTGCCCTGAACATCTTGTCCCCACTCTGAAATCTGGTATTTTACCTACTTCTGCTATTTGAGAAGTGAGTGAAACTTTCAGATCACTAAATTTTACCTTTCAGCACCACATTTTAAAATACCGTATTTTTCAGATGAAGCTTTCTAAGCCTCCTTGATGTCTGTATAAACTTGGCAAACCCTGTCTGTGAAGAAGGGTTAATGATGCTGCAAGTCAAAGCAGCACATAAAAGGCATTTTGTTGCCCATCAACAGTTTCCTGACGATTTTTCAGAATTTTACAAACTCTGCTCATCAAAAATACACAAGGAAAATAAAACCTATTTTTATTCAAAGTGAGATCTACCTGTTCCATGAGCTGCTTCATGAGTATGGGGACAGATAAAAGCAGCAGAAACCAGAAGCTGAAGAAAATGGCTCTTTTCTCAGTATATTTCCTACCCTCCAAACCTTTCTTATGACCCAAGTCAGGCTACTTCTCTTTCAAAAGCATGAAAATCACCAGCCTAAGTGTCTATTCTCTCACCTCTCCTTCTGAGATCAGAAAACCCAAGAAGACTAAGCAGCTACCCAACAGTCAAGGCAGCTTCCAATGGCTCTGCCTACACCTCTCTGGCAGATAAAGAAAAGTACAGATCCCAGTCTGGTTATTCTGGCATACTTCAGAAATACCACATTGCCACAGGGTTAGCAGGGTTATTTTCCTGGACATTTCTGGGACATACCACACAAAAATATGTTGATCATCGTATGATCAATGCTTAGAAGTAATCAGTTACCGCTAAGAAATAATTTTTCCTTGCAGAATGCACAATAGTTTTCTGGTTGAAAGACAAAACTGGCTACCGAGATTTTAAAAGCAAAATTATATATTCATAGCAAACAACCCTGATAACAGGAAAATATTCAGGAAGACAACAGGTCTTTGATGGAACTCCCACTTCCTGCACTGTACCACATCTCTTTCTGGGATGAGGAATTTGGAAGCGTGTCCCTCACGATGCAGAAGCCACGCAAAACCAATGAAGAGAGTATTTACCCAGGGCTTTGCCCCAGACTTTTAAAAAGCACCCCAAGACTCCTGCCCACTCTGCCATGGCACCACTAAAAGCAATCTCCACTCAGGCCTCATTTAATTTAGAGCCACCACTGGCAACCACAGGTGTCTAAGTAGGCTGGAAAACAGAGCTTAGATCAACAGCAGTGAGTCAGTAGAGAGAATAAGCAAATAAGGTGTAACAACAGTTTTCGTATCCATTTGAACAGTCTGTACCAGGGATTCTCCAGATAAGCTGTAAAAATAGACAGCTACTCAATTGCATCCCACACAGCATTACAAACTGTCTACTACAGAGCCAGCCTTTTAAACCTAAGCATGACAGAAAGATTACCTTATTTTCTCACACAACATAGGTCTAATTTCCCTGAACGTGCCTCAGTGAGATGCAAGGCTGATTCAGAGTTCATTAAAAATCCTGCTTGTCATGAATCTTTAAAATTGAAGGGTATGGAATGGAACCTTAAGCTAAACTCAGGTCACAGAAATGTAAATTTGTTTCTGAGTCATAAGAACTAGGTTTAATATCTCAAAAAGAAAAAGTGTTACTGCGTTACTATCATGAAATCAGATGAAAGCTCATTCCTTGAAATGTTGTCCATCTTGGCCTTGAAACAGCACCACAGCCAGTTTCCAGAAAAGGTCAAGAGTGCAAGATTATCACCACTATCTGTCTGAAATATATTCCTTGCTTTGGGCTTGATCTAAAGGCAGAACAGAAACTTCCACTCATGCCAACAGGTTTGGCTTAGTATCTGTAGAGATTTTTGATGAGACTATTTCCACCAAACAAAAACCCTTGACTCATCATCCTAATGAGATGCCAATACTTTGAGGTAAAATAAAATTTTTAAAAAGAGAGAAAAAGTTGTGCACATTGCTCTGACATTCATGATCATTCACAGGCATACAGAATTAGATGTACTGAGAAGTTTTTACATTTTCTTCTTATCTTCAAGATACAGGTTGCTTTAAGAAAAAAATACCGACATCACCAGTTATTTAACTTGCATTTTGCAGAGAGAAGACCACAGAATATAATAACAACGCAAAGAAAAAAAAAGCATTCAAACAACTCAGTGCAAAGAGAAGGGAAAAAAACCAGTTTTCAATACTACACATCACTGCATGTGAGGGGCAGTTTTGCCTCTTCCGTGCCCTAAATGCAATGTTACTGACATGACTGAGCCTCCTCCACAGCTGCAGAGAGCACTGTGCTTATGCCTCCACTAGGGATGAAATTATATTTTCTCTAACTTGCTGCCACAGTATTACAGCTGAAAACACCAGCAATATTAAAATGGCTGTTTTCCAAATTTAATTTCAACTATTTCCTTGTATTGCACTTGGCACCATGAAAAGAAAGAGCAAGTGTGCACAAATTCAATTTCTCCTCAGCATACACCCTCAGTTAACTCTGCTTCTATTTAAACAAATGGACTGGATAACAAAAATGAATTCTGACTTGCTTAGAAATCTGAGGGCTGCAAGACAACTCCCACAAGGAAGCAGAACTACTTGCAGGATTTCTCTCACTTGCGAGCACCTCTTTATTGACAAAGAAAATAATATTTTCATAAGGATTTTCTGTTCACAACAGGGAAACTAGAGAGATTCCGTCATGAGTTCCCTGGGCAAAACTAGCCCAGACAACTTCAATGTCATGGCTGAGTCTCACCAAACCAGGCTGACATCACTTTTCCCACAAAACAACCTGCAAGACATCACAGGGTTCTGCACTGAGCTTTCCAGGGAAGGCACCCCACAACCTCAACACTTGGTTGTGCACTCAGCTCGTTTTTATTTCAGGGAAGACAAACATTACCATATGTTTTAATAAACTTACAATAGCTTCTATCAGAGTATGTCATTTACAACTGCTGGTAGGTGTTTGTGTGCTGCTTCTCCCCACATTTGTCATCCCTCAGTCTGCAGCCTCACACTTCTGTTTCAGTATGAGCAACACAAAATTAATTTTTCTTAGAACTATAATTACAAAACCTTAATTGCATATTAAATTTATATCAGATAATATTTGCGAATTTGGCAAGTTTGCCTCATTTCTCACAGGTTCAGATGGGTTTTGTGGGTATATGCGTATTTACAGATACTCGTGAGAGCTCTTGTAGAACTCAGCCTTAACAGACCTTGTCCCAAACTCGAATATTACTGATCACCAAGGTTTACCCAACTGCAAGCATTTGAGCTCAAGTTTTCTTTTACCTGCTTGCTATCAAGAGGAAAAATAAACACTCTGTAAATTATGTTGTTCTACAAAGCATACAATCATATAATTAGCCTAATTTTGGAAACCAAAATCAGGTAGACACACATTACTCCTGGTTTCATCTTTAGTGGAAGGCACAGAGACGTGAGCCAGTGACCCAGGGCAAGGAGGATCCATACTCCCACCGGCACAGCAAGACACAGCAGGATGGAGCAGCAGAAGATAAGCTAGACTGCAATTTCAAAGAAAAACTGATTAAAAGCAGGGGAAAATACCAGCCCACTGCAAGACATTTACACTGAAGCGCACGAGCTAGAACACTGTCATATTCTGTATATTTTAAGAAATAAATAGGAACAATTATTCAGCTTTGCAAATTCCTCCTGGCTCCAGACAGACAGCTAAGCGTGACTCACTCAGAAATCGTTGTCAAATACCTTCTGCCAGTCTTGTTCCTTCTCTTGGGAACTTTTAAACTCTTCCCTGGCCTTTTTTGTTTGCTTGGTGGCAGCTATTCTCCCTACTTGGCCACTTTGGATAAAACTCCATCAAGGGAGAAGCAGGATGCTAATCCTTGCTAGCTCCTCAGTTCCCTATTCCTTCCCTCACGTCCTATTCTCCTCTTTCTTTTACACACACCAACAGCTTCCCAGGCCTGTGCAAGAGCCCTGCTTTGTGCCACAGTGGGTTTAACGCCATTCCATCACTGTGCACAGCACTGCAGGCACTGCCTGCCCATCTGGTGTTCAGTTTGTGTGTCAGCCCCAAGTTCTGAAAAACACTGTCAAGTTTCCAGCTTGCTTTGAGAGCAAAAGCAGGCTGGGAGAAACTCTTGGAGAACTCAGTACACTCCAGCAGGTCTAGCAGGTCCAGCATGTCCATGCCAACTCTTTAAAGGCCAGGTAAATATTTTCAGTCCTGCTAACTGCTGCGTGGAATCTCACTCTGAGTGCAATGGCTGGGTGTCCTGCCTGAGTTCATGTCAGGCAGTTTATGGGCAGTACTGGGATGCAGTATCTGCCAAGCAGCACTGGGATGCTCCTGCTGTCAAACACTCCCTTTCTTTTCCCAGACAGGTTCCCTCACCACTGATAAATAAGAAAGAACTTCACAAAATCACAGAATGGTTTGAATTGGAAGGGACCTTAAAGATCATCTCATTCCACCCCCTGCCATGGGCAGGGATACCTTCCACTATCCCAGGTTGCTTCAAGTCCCATCCAACCTGGCCTTGGACATTTCCTAGGATAGGGCAGCCACAGCTTCTCTGGGCAACCTGTGCCAGGGCCTCAGCACCCTCACAGGGGACAATTTCTTCATAACATCTAATCTAACCCTGCCCTCTTCCTGTCTGAAGTCATTCCCCCTTGTCCTGTCACTTCACCTCCTGTGTGGCTTCCGTGCAGATCCTGGAAGGTGCTCTGAGGTCCCCACACAACCTTCACCAGGCTGAACAGCTCCAACTCTCTCATCCTGTCTCCACAGGGGAGGTGCTCCAGTCCTCCTATGAACTTTGTGGCCTCCTCTGGACTCGTCCCAACAGTTCCATACTCTCCTCACGCTGGGGGCACAAGAACCATACACAGTATTCCAGGTGAAAATCTTGGCTGGAGAAGCAAGCAGAGCACCTTTGGTAAACAAAATGCAGCCCTTTACCCCTGTAGACAAGGGGAGGGATAACGTGGAGAGCCAGGAGCCAGCTGGAGCTCCCTGCACAGCCCAGCAGCAGCTCACACACCATTTAACACTGCACTTGCAGTGAATAAAATCACCAGCAGCACCACAAGGTGTTCAAGCAGTTTTGAATGCTCATCATGAAAAACAAGCCAACAAATCTCCAATAACCACAGAGTTCTGCACACTTTCTACTCCCAAAGTTATACCCAAGGCATGGGAAATCCTTTTCTTAATGACAACACACAGATTTAGGATGTTGCAGATGTACAACACATCCCCAGAGGGACCTGTTGGTTGTCCACTTGCTCGTGTTGCTCGTGCTCTCTGCAGCTAAGCCATGACTGACCAGTTTGTGCTCAGCTTTAAGGTCTATGGAGCTGTGGATGAGGCAGCAGGAAGCAATGTTTCTCCCTGGAAGGAGAAGGATGGAAGGGATGACCAATTTTAGCCAGGTTTAGTGCTCACAATGGGGGTACTCTGGAGGTCTTATAGATCCAGTAGGTAGCACTGTACTGACACACCAAAGAATGCCCCTTGGCCAACAGCAGGTCTCACTATTAGGGCAGAACTCCCTGAATTTGAAAATCACTTTGCTTATATATAAATATACACACAGATACAAAACATGCAGAGGTCCAGCAATTTCCAGCATAGTAATTGTAGGTCTGAAGGAATTTAATTTTAATATATTTGTCATCCCTCAGTCTGTAGCCTCACACTTTTGCTGTGGAAATGCCCTTCAGCCAATAGCAGGTCTCACTATTAGAGCAGAACTCCCTGAGTTTGAAAATTACTTGTCTTACATACACATATACACACAGATACAAAACATGCAGAGGTCCAGCAGTTGCCAGGATGGCAGTTGTAGGTCTGAAGGAACTTCACTGTAACCCAGTAGTTATGCTAGTTTTTAGTAAGAAATGGTCTGTAGAAAACCAGCAGTGTAATCAGAAAAAGGGTGGGAAGTGGAAGCCAGGAGAACATGGATTTCATGATTGAAAAGTAACGCCACAAGGCTGGGCTGGCCAGAATCAATGCCCTTCTCCAATCAGCTCATTATTTATTCCATCCCACTGCATTTTGAACACCTATGTAAGTGCTACTGGATCAGCAATCCCACAAATCTGTGATAAAGTTTGCATTTGGACAGGAGCACAAATGTTTCTTTTTTACAGGCAATGTGGCAAGAGCATCAAATTTCTTCCCTCCCTACAAAAGGGATTGCTGCCAGTTGAATTTTTCCTGTTAAATCAATGCATGGATTAAGCAATACAGAGTAAGAAAGTTAAGATGAATATTTTATACATGCTCTTTTCAAAAAAGACAGACAAAAGGAAGCAATTCTTCCCGGTTCTTAACTGGCTTGGAACAGACTCCTGCCCTGAGCTTAACTTCTCAAATGCTAAAAATGTGACACATATTTAGTTTCTCCACTTTTGTTCCCCATGCAGGTTACTGTTATTTCTGCACAAACACCTTGAGTATTGTGAAACCCTGACCAGGCTGGCTGCTGACACAATTCCCAGGTCAGAGACAGGCCTGGAAGAGCTACAACCTCCCCCTCCACTTGACAGGAAGGTGGGCAAAACCAACAATATAAGCACCTATTATGAGTCAAAAAGGACAACCCAGGATTTTAGTTTGATTAAAAAACAAAACAACACAACACACCAGACATTAAATAAGTCAAACAAACTCTAGCTGCTTAAAATGATGAAAGAGGACGGAGACCAAAACTTACAAACGTGATATTTCACAGAAATAGTTGGAGCTGTAAGTTACCTCTACAAGTTCTTCTCATATAGCTGAAAAATGGGCACTTTTATTATTTTTAAGAACTCAGGACTTTTGCACCACTTGACTGGAAATCATGTCAAGATTTAACCACCAGGAAATCACATTCTGCATCTAGCAGCTCTATTATTTTCAGCCTTTCCCATGGAGCAAATGCTGATACTGACATTTTTCCCCTCAAATGTAAGCATTTTTCCATTTTTCTTGCAAAGAACGACTTTTAGCCTTAATTACTTCTGCTTTTGATTGAGCTAGCAGGTGTAGTGAGTATTTTCTTCAGTTCAACTAGTTCATTCAAAGTTGAAAACCCAACTGGGAGTTGAAAAAGGAAAGAGCCTCTTGCAATCTCTGAATAAAAAGCAGGTGGGAAAAAATGAGGTCTCTGAATTATAAAGAGGCCAGACTTTCCTTGGCACTTGGATCTTGTTTTTTCCCTTACATTCTGGCTGTGGCTACCCTTTAGGGAAGAATATTATCCAGAGTGGATTTTCACTGTAACTCAATCTCTTTCCAAAGCCTTTCATTCTTTTTGAAGTTATTACGACATAGAGCTGCACGGGTGAAAATGCATTTTTATGAATACAAAAACGTGAAGCTACCACAATTACAACTGGCACCATAAAACAGGATTTGATCAGATTTATGTCTAGACCGTGATAGTGTCACTTTTTAAGCATTAAATGAGTGCTGTGGGGAAAATACTGACAAATATTTAAAGAGTAATATGCTTAGCTAGTATATCATCCCCTTGACTCCTACTTTCCAACTTGAGATTAACATCTGCTTTGTATCTGGTATTTAAGTCTTTCATTAGGTCCCAAATTCTGAAGTTTAATCAGGTTAAAAAAGTTTTCTTCATTAAAAAAGACAAACCAAACCAGGTTGAAACATAACTATTTCAGGGAGAAACTTTAGCATTTCTAGCTTTAGCATTCTTGTATTCATATGCAGGGCTTTTCAATTTGACAGTAGATTTACTGAAGTGCCCTTCCCTGAGTCACCTGCTCTGATTTGTACAACTCCCAGGTTGCAAAAAAAATTTCAGAGTTCCTCCACCCTCACTGAAGAGAGAGTTTCACTGACAGCAGAGCCATGTAGCAACCAGATGAACTGGAATGTAACAAATTAATCAGACACAGTAAATGATATTGGAATTTTTTCCTAGACTGCCCCAATAAACTTTGTAACACCACAAACCCATAATAATGGCTTTAAAGAAGTTATATATTGTATAAAAAGGCATCTTTTAGAAAATGTTGCCTGTTTCCAGATGAGTTTATGGCTTCCCCAGAGACCAGAGTGCACAGCTCCAGGTGTGCCCTGTGGTCACACCCCTGAATGGGGGGATGATTTCCAAGGTGAGCCTCACAACTGCTGAACAGAAAACCTGATCCATGGGGCTGCCACTGCTGATGGCAACAGCAAGTGAAATCCAAGGAGAGCACAGGGAGAGCCAAACCTCCTGCAAAACAGCAGCTTCCCCACATCCCTGTGGGGCAAGGGGCCCAAACCTGGTTCACAACTGCTCGGGAAGAAAAGAAAGGGGAAGATAAATGAAGATATCTTAAGAGCTGAGGAACTGAGGAGGAGTACAGACCATGCTCCCCCCTGAACCCACGACATGAACAAGTCTTCCATCCATCACTCTCCACCTCCATGCCAGAATATTTAGAATGCTTTTTTCCTCCCCTCACTACGTGCAACTACAGGAGTTATTTATATGACAGAAGAAACCCTCATGACTTTATTTTCCCCCCCTGCTTGCTAAATCCATGGAGGAAAGTGACGATCTGGTGTTGTGACATCAATCTGATGCTAGCTACTACCATGCCACAGAGACATGGTGCTACATTAATAACCACAACCACTACAATAACTGGATTTAGTCAGGCAAGAGGAGCTTAGTAAGCGCCAGAAAAAACCCCTCTGAACTGGGCTATTTGTTTCCCAGCTCACTGGGCACAGAAGGAAGCTGCATCCATCCACACACACTGGTGCAGCTCTGCCCTGTTCATCAGCTTCCTTCCACCAGACCTGCTCCCACTGGACAAGCAAAGCAATCACTGGCTAATCCAAAAATTTCTCAGACGTACCAAGAGGGTAGTAAACCTAAAATATCCTTGCTTCATCTCCTTCTCCACGTAAACATCTATTTTCAGAAGTGTAGCTTCTATTATTGATCTCTCGAGAACAAATGATTTGTTTTTAATTCTCTCCTCACCATGGCAATACGTGCACCAAGCAGAAAGATGGTCTATTTAGTGGAGTGCATTTGATGCTATTTCTGAACTCAAGACACAAAACAGTATCCTAATGGTTTGCAAGTTTTATTTTTACAGCACTTTCACAAGAACTCAAGTAGCCATTAATTTTTCTGACGTTACAAGCCACTTCCCCAGATGTGTCTTCTGGTAAAGGAGTTTTGAACATGGCTATTATATTTTAAGAACAACATTTTTTTTTCTGACATTTCATTTCATACCATCATTCTGCAAAGCTTCTCCCTCTCCTCTGTGTTAATGCATTTTTGATATCTGCATTCTGATGGCATTTTTGTCATCCTACCTGCTCCCATGTACGCTGCCTGTTAGTCTCCTCAACCCTTCCCTGGATGACAGTTCCTGTGAGCACTTTATGGTCTTTGATACACATCTCAAAGTTCTGTGTTCAGCTTCTGGTTTTATAAATACATTGGACCATGTGAAAGCAAACAGAATACATGTATGACAGGAGTGTGAGGGAAAGCATCTTCAAACAATTACAGATGAATACATATTTCAGACTATAGGACAAATAGGAGAAGAGGAGTGACCTGAGCTGCTGACAGCATCTGTTTCCCTGGCAGACTCCTGCTGCAGGATGAGAAATCAGCACTTCACACAGATGAGGCCGAACTATGGACACCTGCATTGGTTTCAGTCTCTCCTTTCCAGGCAAAAAAGGCCACCAAAAAAGAAAACCCACAGGCTTCTTCCATGCTTACTTCATTTTCAAAGTCTACCAAACTTCAGATGTCTGCTTGGCATTGTCAACTGGGCCTGTCCCAAGCAGCCACCTCTGGAAAAAGTGACCCATCATTCACTTTTGGACACAGACTAGTTAGATTCTCATTAAAAGATGACACCAATTTATATTACTGCCAGCTGTGTTAACAACACAGCAATAGTGATTCAACACTGCAACAAGCTGTCCACAGAGGCTGAGGAAATGCCATCCTTGGACATTTTCAAAACCCTACTGGACAAAGCCCTGAGCAAACCAATCTATTTCTGAAATAAGCCTGGCTGAAAGCTGCCTCACACTACAATGACACACCCACCCAACTATATTCTATGTATTTTTTTAATGACAAGCCCACAATGACATCTGAAAAAAAGATGATGAGATCTCTCATTTGACCATGTGAAACCATTCTGAGACCTCTCTCCATGACATGTCATCAATGGGCTCTACAGCAAGGCAGGCATTGCACATGGAGCAATAATAATTAAGTCCAAACTGCCTGAGTTTTCATTCCACTTCCCAGGTGGTTTTTGCAGCCTGCAGTGAGCTTTACTTTGTCTTGGCTACTCTAACAAACATTTCACCCCTCCTTTAAAACTAATCACATCCCAACTGCAGTATAGACACACCCTACCAGGTAACTCAGCCACAGATTCATTTTTAACTCTACCAGCTAAATCTGTGATTTGAAACACATTCACCGTTCTTAAGACAGATCTAAGTTTAATTTACAACATTTGTTTCACTTCTCTTAGTCTCTTTGCTAGCACTGAAATGATGGGTCTCTCGCAGTGCCTGCCAAATTTCAGAGTGCTAAATCACATCTCTCTCACATCGCAGTCTGACATCGTTTGTTTGCAAAGGGCAACCAAATCAGCCATGGGGGACCAAGTGCCTGGGGACTTGTGCTGTTGCACATCCTCAGTGGAATGGGAACTGCTGCCTCTCCAAACCAAAGGTCTGTGGCAGAGCAACCACTGCACAGAGCAGGATCAGCCAAATCCCCGAGGTCAGCTTGGTTTGTGTTCAAAAGTGAAAAACAGCCCGTGCAGTGTCGACAGCTGCCCTTCCAGTCTTTCCTCCAGCCTTTAATATCTCATGTTTTATCTAAGCCCCAACTCAGACCCATATATAGGAATCTCTGTTTAGTTCCTGGATAACAATTGCTCTGGTTGCAGAGAAGAGCTTAATTAGCTTAGAGAGCTGCCTGCCAAAGAAAGGAATTTAGCATGTAGTTCCAAAAGCCTGGTTCCTCATGAACTTGGATTTTAGTGCTGACAATGCTCACATCCATGTAGAGACATGGGTAGAAAAGAGCATCCAACTTTGTCATGACAGGCTCTTAGCATCCCCTTTCTCCTCTCCCTGGCTACTTCCATGAAACTTGTAGTATTCCAGTTATTTTGGAGTCACACTCATACACACTCGCCAGCCAAGTGTGTCTGGAAATTCCTCAATGGGTTCAAAACATACCACTGAGGAGAGAAATCAATTTATTTGAAAAGGACAACACTAAGTTTTACTTCCACAGCAAAGCAGGCTGAAAAATCTGCCAAGCTCAACCTCTTCAGCTCATCACATTTAAAGACACAGCAATGCTATGTTAGCCCAGATAAACTCATGGTTTCGGCACGTGGGCACGGTCACAAGCTTTTAGATACTCAAGGTTTCCATATTTTCCACAAGCAGCAGCCACAGCACAGAAACAACCCCCCCGAAATCCACATTGAGAACGCTGCTCAAAGCTCCAGCTTCTCTGCAAACTCCTGATTTAGATGAATACTCCACTCAGAGTGCGTGGTTTGGTGCTACGGGTGTGTTAGGAAGACACAGGCTGTTTTAATCTGCAGGCACTTGTCTCAGAGACAACTACTCAGCCAATGTAGGACACCTATCATCTCAGTGCTTCGCTTTAAGCTGCCTAAATAAAGCAGCAGAGCACACAGTGGCTTTTACACAAACACGCTGATATTTCAAGCACAGCCCGCCAGATTATGGGCACATTATCCACAGATAACAGAGAACACAAACCAAGCCCTAAAGTGACAGGAGAAGGGCTCAAAGCTCACGTTTCACCAGTTTGCTGTTTACACTGCACTTCCCAGAGCACCAAACCATTCCCATGGCCAGGGGCTTTCCCATGGAAACAACCTGTCCCCATTGTCTGAGAATCAAGCCCCCCAGCCTGTACAAATTAGGAACCTCCAGGTTATTGTGCCTGAAATAATAGACAATACATTCAGTCCAAAAACACAATTATGGGAATTGCTAATAAAATCCAAGTGAAGATAGACATCATTAGAGATCACGTGTTAAACTACTGCTGCAAACACTTGAAATGGAGAGAGCAAAGCACAATTATAGTCAACAAGCAGATAAAATAACATGGGCAGTGAAATGATGTAGTTCATTAAAACTTCAAGTCTGTCACAGGTCTCGCCTCTCAAAAAATGTTAAACTACTGCAGCACAAAATACAAGAGTAGCCAAAACTTTGTGACCTGAATTATTTTGTTCTTAAGGTGCATTAATGATATCAAAGCATTCATGGCCAGTTCAGTCATTTGAGCACATCACTCAAGCTACAAGGTAGCTCTAAGAAGGAGGTAAAAAATCACTGTCTCAAATTACCTTCACTTCTAATACAAAGTACACCAATTAATCACTTTAAATACATGTTAGCATTCCAGGCTCCTTTGGTGGCCAGAAGCTGAAATAGAAGGCAGATTTGGCAATAGAGGAAAAAGAAAGAAAAAGCATTTGTTTCAAATATTTTCTAGCTTGGAAATGGTCAATTAAAACCCACAAAAAATAGTGCAGAGGATTCTTATGAATTTATCCTATATATTAAGTGATGACAAGCCTACACAGAGCGAAAAATCCATTATTTATGTGCTTAGTGATTTGTTGATTGGTGAAAAAGGACAATTCTTTTAGGGTGCCACGTTGCGGGGAGAATTTAACCAAACAAACTCTCTGAAGCGGCAATGACTGAGCAAAGAAGAAAATGTGATGTCTCATGCTCTTTCAACTTCTGTGTACTTTGGGTCTGCACTACTGGATTGCTGAGTGTATCCTGTGAGGAATTCACACCTGGTATCAGAACAAGCCTACGTGAGGAGATGTGGCTGGGTAATGGGGGAAGGACCCTCTGGATTATTCCCTGTACAGCTGCCTGTAACTCAGACTGTGGTGGTCCCTCACCCTTCCACTGCTGCCTGAGCACCAGCCCTCACAAATCTGAGAAATGCATATTTATCTTTCTCTTTCTGAGAATTCTTTTTGGGGGGAAGAGGAAGGGACATGCTGATTCCTAAGGCTTGGGGTGATATTGCATCAGCAACGCAGCAAGGGAGCCCCAGGCCTGGAGGGTGCCACAAGTGCCAGAGGAACAAAGAATCTTCACTTCCTTAGATGAATTCCTTAGAGAGAACAAACTAAATTTAGCCCAGAAAGTGACCAAAATACGTCAGGTCCAGCAAGCTAATAAGGGTGCTCCAACCCAGGAGAACCAAAAGATCAGATGGAATTACAGAAAAAAAAAAAAACAACCCTGAGTTAATCTCTCAATATGCAAAGTTGATTCCCTGCTGAACTGGTGATCTCTGATCTTAATCACCCCAGCTCTGTCTGAGGATATTCTAAGGGGATTGCAGCAGCCAAACTAACATATTTAAGAAGAAAAAGTCTCTCCAGTTACTTCCTACAGGGCAGATTTATGTTAAAAAATTAATAAACTAAAATATTTATCAAAGTCAGCTTTCTTCAAGCAACAACAAACTAAGGAGTTAAAAATACCCAAACCAACAAAGCTAAAAAAGCACTCTGAGGTACTCACATTAAGTCTCATCTATATCTAATCAAAGAGGTTTCAATGAGCTCTCTTTTCACAAACAAGTAGGTGATGTAATTAATTTTCTCCTGAACCCTGAGGTTGTTGAAGAAGAGGATCTGACCTAATACCAGCTAATTCCTGCTGTGTGCAGAATTGTAATCTCTCCTGCAAACCAGATTTGACCTGGATTCTAGTCAAGAATTCTGAGAGTGAATAAAATATGAGGGAAAAAAGAGTTATAAGAAACATGTGCATGTTACGCTCTATGCATAATGCACACAAATTTGTATTTGCATCAGTACAAAATCTAACTGATATCAGATGCACACACCACACCCCAATATTGAGTTAAGACATAAAGAATGAATTAAAAACTACTCTGTGTTCATGTATGTATTTACCACATGAACTTTCCTTTGTTAAAAATAACATTTAGCAGGACAACTGGAGATGTCCTCAAGCTCTAGATTTCCTGATTTTTAACATTAAAACTGTAAAGTCACATATGCCTGTTTTCTTGGAACATTTTGAGGACTACAGAGACTAGTAATCATGCACATTTTAATTGGAGCTGCCACACTGTGTAGCTGAGAGCTTACATATCTGCACAGATTCACTGTAAAGCTTAAATGTAAATAAACTCATTAATATTACAAGTGTGTACATACACACACACAGATGACTGCAGGCTTGTAAATAGTAGAGACATAACTGCCTGGAAGAAATACTTGGCAAAATAAAACCAAGATGATCCTACACAGATTTTCATTTCTTTTGTTTTTTAAACACCTTCTAAAGCAAGTAAACAAACAAACAAACTCGTGTCATGCTGGAAACTTGTTCACAGCACTGTGAAAGTTGGAAAGCTTTCCAGTCACAGCCATATTAATTCCAACTCCAGCAAGCTTTTCCTTTTACCGTTGAAGTGATGTGTATTTTTTCCCTAAAACCAGTCAACAGACCGCGCTTGGGTTTCTAAAAGTCGCTGTTTGCTCCAGACACGGCTCTAAAAAGTTTCAAGATTTCTTTTGGCTGAAAGTCCTGGACATATGTGGTGACACAGAAACAAGGCCAGCCCAGAAATGTAAGGCAGCCCTGTGCTGCTCCTACCCTTCCCAAACCCAGTCAAAACAGCCAGGCACGTGTGGGCTCCTGGCTCTGCTGCCCCCAGTCACCCCCCTCCCAGGCCCAGCTACCCAAGGGTTAGAATCTTAATTTTCACCTGCCTGAAACATCCCTTTCCATGCTGAAGACACGCGTGTCCCAAAAACACCCTAATACGTGGTGAGCCTGTCAGCCTAATTTCCGTGTTACGTGCTGAGAGACAGCTATGAAAACACTAAGAGCACAAAATGAGCATGAAAGAAGTCTATAAAGGCTTGCAGAAAAAAATGGAAATACACAGTCACCATCTTGCCCAAGTGGCATCTTTCAGCCACTATGCTCTCAGCTGAATAAAAACATACAAAAGCTCAAACAGCAACAAAATCGAGTCCCATAACAAACAACAAGGGCACCTGAGCAAATCAGAGAAAGTATCTACCCCAGTCACACATTAGTGAGTGCACATCAACCTTCGAGAGCACTTCAAAAGGACCACCAGCTCACCCCAAGGAAGCATTTTAAAGGACAAGCCACCACCAGCACCGTCACAGTACAAAAATCCAACTTACCAATACAAGTAATAGGCTAAAGCCAGGGCAATGAGCGTAGCGCAGACTCCAGCTAATAAGCATATACTTGACTGGTTTACCAACATCTTCCCAATTTGTTATTGATTAATAAACAAACAAACAAGCAAAAAAAAAAAAAGAGGAGGAGAAATGGAACGGCAAAAACACACGATGCGAGTCTTGGCTAGGAAAGCAAATAAGTCTTGACATGGAGGAGGGATTATGGTGACAAAAGCACATCGAGGTAAATCTGGAAGTGCTTCAGCGACTAAAACTGCCCGCTCAGTGGCCCAAAAAACAGCTGGGTGTCCTCTCCATTACATGGCTTTGTGAACCACTGAACTAAAAAAGCCCCTCTTACCTCAGCAATGAAGGCAGGGATGGGGCAGAACTGGACTAATATTTAAAACAGGTAATACATCTCAATAAATGTTACAGTCAGGTGGTGTTGCTGACAAACCAAGCTTTTGCTCTAATCCAGTAAGCTCCTTACAGGAAATTACCAGGCTACAATCGACCGGATTCGCTCGCGTGGTTGTGCGTGTGCTCAGCACTGCCACTTGACACTTTTTGTTCCTGCAGGACATGACAGAAGATTTTAACAAAATCTAGATTTTAGCACAAAGGAACCTCCCACCTCAGGACCCAACAGATGACAATGGTATTTTCTCTCTTCTCCCTGCTCCAAAACCATGGCATTGGGAGGGCACAGAGCAGGCACAGTCCAGGAGCTTGGTTAACAAAAAGGAGATATCAGAGCCTGAAGAGGAAGAAATGAGGTGGCAGAAGCTACACCCTGTGCAGGAACACAGTGCTGATGGGATAGTTAAGGCTCAGGAGCCCATCCAGATGCTCTGCACCATAATCTGGACAATTCAGATAAACAGAGACTTCAGGGCACATCTGTACAGGGACAAAACAGCCAGACTGAAGAGTGATTCCCATTCACCAACACAGCCCCCTATGAAGATGCAGCATAACTCAACTGGTCAGAGTTAGGCCTCTAAAGAAACAAAATCCAAACAAAATCTATCTTAAATGCCAAAAATAATATTCAAGTGGTAGTCACAGGCCCCTTACACTCCCAATTTCTGACCAAACTTTAGCAGCAGCACTACAGAGAGCAAAGGCCTCTTGAACCCCTGGCTGCCCTGGAAGTGGAATCACATTAGAAGATTTCAATAATGTTGAAAGAAGCAGTACAAAACTACTTAAGATGCAACAAATAGAAACTTTTTGCATTCAAAGAAACAGACAATGCTTGCAATTATTTGGCCAAAAAAGGAAAAAGAAAAGGAAGCTGTGAATTTAAAAGTTACAAATAGGAACTTTCATCTGGTTCAGCAGAGCTAAGTGGAAAAGGAATGGGAAAGATGCCTCTGAGTTTAAAGCACACACAAATTAAATACAGTATACTCCAGAAAGTGTGTTGAATAAGGGTCCAGTGGAAAACCAGGACAGAAACCACAGCATTCATGAAATAAAGGAATATTTCAGGTGCTCTCCATGCACCAAGTCAATAGGTCCTCCTGCCCTCTTACATTTTGTACAAAGTCCAGGTCAGTTGTAAAACCTTTTTCAACCTCACCTATAGCTCAACCACATTTCTCAAGCAACTGCAAGATAAAAGTCTTATTACTATCTACATCTTTGTCAGTGAAGGAGATAGCTTGCAACTAAATTCCTTGCTCAGGAATAATCAGTTTCTGTGGGCTCCAAAGGAATTTTTACTGATTGTGTTCCCCAATCTCATTGAGACTGCTCACACTGCTTCTATTCTCAATTGCAGGTGTAAAATTATATTAAATTACATCAAAATAAACCCCAAGAGACACACACACAGTTCAAAGATGACAGGAGGATTTTAGACATGCAGAGTCACTAAACTGGCACTTGCAATGTTTTTGTGGGTGAAGCTCAATCACCATTTTCCAGGACTGCTGATCAATACTTTTCCAATGCACAACATTCATTACAGAAAATGCACATAATGGATTATGACTGGGCACAGGACAGCATCATGATTTTTTAAATGAAAACAAAACCCAAAGTAGCAATTATCAAGAGACCTCATTTGGGAAAAAAAAAATAATTACGATATTGGAATAATTGCCTATATTTGGAACAAGGCTTACTTGGTATTTCTATTATAAAAGCTACTCTAAAATTATAGTGCTGGTATTCAAACAGCAACTCTATAATACCAGCCCTTACATAACAAACAGAAAAGGAGTTATCTAACAGAAGCCCTATTAGTACAAAATTATTTGAGTAATAGGCCTCTTGCAATGTATAAAACAGATCAATGTTATGTAATTACAAAATGCTGCCAATCTTAGCCTCTGACGATTAAGAAAAAACCTCAGTAGTGTCTACCCATCTCTAAGACTACATAAAATGCTCCTCTTCACTCCAAGTGGTTGAATTTTCAAGACAAATGGGAATTCATCCTTTGTATTCAGATAAAAATAAACTACAAAAGAAACTTCAGGAGTGTTAAATGCATTTATACACCAAGCTGTGAAACCTAGGAGCCACCTGCTAGACAGATTGGGTGAATCCAGAAAATGCTTTGTGGCACAGACCCATCACTTGTTAAAACAGGGATGCAAAATAAAGGATAAACAAAAGAGTCTCACCTGCGAGATAAGTGTTATAGGGAAAATGATAAGGAGAACTTTGCTTCTGGATGGAAAATTATGCAGAAAAAAGAAATAAAGCCTCAAACATAAGACACAGAGAGAGCCAGCCTGGAGGCATCTGTCTGCATGCAAATGTGTTGTGGCTGAACAAGGAACTGCTGCTACACGGAGTCTCAGCAAGCACCGTATTCCTGCCTGGGAGCCCCTGCCCAGGTTCAAAGCTTTCCTTTGAAGTACTGAGCACTAATTGGGAAGAAATGGAAACTGTCTTTCAAGAAGTGCTGAGCTGCTTTAAATTTCAGGTATAAAACACTACCTTGTGCAGAAGAGGAGCAGTGTGATTTGCTCTGTGATCCACAGTAATGCAGGATCCCTGATGTGAGTGAACCGGCAGGGGCAGGAAAGCTCCTGGGGCTGTATGGTGGCAAAGCCACCACCTCCTGAAATCAGTGTGTCCAGAGGCAAAGCCACCACCTCCTGAATCAGTGTGTCCAGAGGCAAAGCCACCACCTCCTGAATCAGTGTGTCCAGAGATAAACCCACCACCTCCTGAATCAGTGTGTCCAGAGGCAAAGCCATCACCTCCTGAATAAGTGTGTCCAGAGGCAAAGCCACCACCTCCTGAATAAGTGTGTCCAGAGGCAAAGCCACCACCTCCTGAGAGCCACCTTGGAGGCACACGCAGAGCTCAGCACATTCCCTTTGTTCATTTATGCCTCGTGCCTCTGCTCCAGAGTTTGCTACCACAAGCTGTACTGCCAGGATGGAAAAGATGAAATATGATTATTATTAAATAAATAAGTTTCAGATGAACAGGGTAAAGAAAAGGCCTCAGATGACACCAGAGCTATGCATGTGCTGTGGGAAACACAGATGCAAGACCAAAGAGGGACAGAAGGAAAGTTTTCCCCTGCCAGTGCTCTGCTATACTAAACCTAAAAAAATCCCCAGAAGAGCATTTGCATGATCTCACCTACAAATGTCCCTCCAAACCAGGAACTGCAGAAGCAGAATATATGCCATGCAATTTTGACTTTACAGTCCCAAGTCTTCCTGAGAGATCTCTAATAAGTAAGAAAGACCAACCAACCTCCTGTCACCAGGCTGACATTTGTCACGTGGACAAAGACACTCTGTCTATATATTTCTGTATAGGAAGACTATGCTTTCACCATGAAATTTTCCATAGTTTGACCCTGGAAGGAGACAGAAGCCAGGTGGAGAGGGAGGGAAGACAAAAGCCACCATTCTTCCAAATCCAGATGTTTCGGATCTTCATTATAGGGGAGACAAAGAAGCAAAAAACACTAAAACCAAAAGTAGATGTTCTGCTGAGTGACTGCCACTGAGGTAGCTTCAGATAAAACCCACTGTTTTGGAGTCAAGAACAAATAGCAGGTGAAAAATATGACCTGAAAATGCAGCAGGTACACAAGCAAACAGTTCCTCAGTAAGTTCAGTGAGCTGAACTGGCAGCCTGAATTACACTGGGTGAGGAGCTGGATCCTGCTCAGTGCAGTCACACTGCTCATGTAGGACTGTGCAGCTGCTGTTCACGGCCCAAAGAGGAAAACAGCAAGAAAGGAAGAGCTGTACAGCAGGGCAGGGACCCACATCACCCCCTTCCTCCTTGTATAGGATCCAAGTTTTATTCTCTTTGATATCATGCTGACTGCCATCAGCAGTGTGTTCATTCCTGAATAAGACATCTATTCTTCTTTTGGATTATTTCACTGACAAATATTTCACAAGGCTGTTATCAGCCTGAATCCATAATTACCCTGTGGTCAGATCTCTTTTTGCATATACACAAAAGCAGGTATCTTCCTAAAAAGATAGACCAGACTTATCAAGCAAACTGATAGCAAAAACAAATATATGCTGAACAAAGTTTTATTGTTCTGTGTTTTCTGTCAAGATCACATCAGCCCCTTCTGGTCTCAATACCAATACTGGCAGCAGCCACACACCACACAACCTTTACAGTGACCTCCCTGCCCCAAACCACAATAAAAAACCCTCAAACCCCCAGCCAAGCCACCATAAAAAGAAAAAACCCTTCTCCTGTGCAAATTTGAAGATCACATTTTGAACACAAAGTTGAACTGCATGCGCATAAATGTGCACTTCTGCACGTGGTGAAATCTTCATAAATCACAACCAGAATTCCCTACAAACACAGTATCCCACAATTCAAAAGAAATTAACTTATGGGCAGGAAGGCTCTATGCTCTTAAGGCTCTTGTTGGCCATTCAGCTGGGAAACTAAACAGCAGTCACTCTGTAAATATCCCATTTGTCTTTAAAATCCACGTCAGACAAAGACCTGAAAGAAAACATCTACAGCTCTCACCTTTTAAGATCTCCCATCTCCTGGGTGGCTCTGGTATTCTACTGCTAAATAGGCCTCTAGCAGCATATATAGTTATTTCACATATAGTTAATTCAGGCCATTCTGGATTCTGCAGAGCAGGGGACCCTTCTGTGGTAACTACACAGTCTTTGAAAGATGCTGCCAACAAAGATCACAAACCCAGGACTGGTCAGCCCTGTCACGATTCAGTTTCCCTTGTTCAGCTTCTTCTGAAACAGTGGCCTTTGAATGCAATGTTTGAGAGAGACATGACCTAAATATCCCTTTACTGAGGGCTGCAGGAATCCCAGCAATGACTGGCCCACTAGAAATCCACACTTGCCTTCCACCAGCAACATTCAGACAGCAACGTTGCATGGGGGCTGTTCCACAACTGATAATGCAACTTTGGGAGCTTTCACAGATGCTCTCTGCTCTCTTTTTCCCATGTAAACTGGCCCTGACAGACTCAAACAAAAGGACATTAAAATATTCTGTCACTGTACTTTTTCAGTCCTGCAAGTGCCACAAATACTGATACTAATCTTCCCACAGGAGACCTCTCAGTCATCACAACTCAAGCCAGATGGGCAGCTGCCTGTGTGGAAATTTCTACATCTCCATACCTTCTTCTGCATCTCTTCCACTTCTCTCAGAGACAAAAAATCACAGGAGCAGAGGTTGTTTCCTGCTGGCACAGTCATAAAGCACTGGAAGAAATGCAGAATGTGAAATTACTGGTATAAAAGTGAGCAGCCATTTCTCTTGGAGCTTAGAGTGCTTCAGAACAGCTTGACTGCCAAGTCAAAAAACTGCTCCCCATCACTTGAAAAATTAGAAGCTAATTAGTAAAAAGAGGTGTTCACTGTACCAAAGCTTCATATTCAAAAGACCCTATGTGCCAAAATCGAATTATGGATGTCATCACTGCTAGCTTGGCACTGCTCTTCAACAGCTCCTCAGTCAGCCTGAGTAGTGGTTTGAGAAGCAGCATTTATGCTCTTCTGATTCATTTTTATCTGCCAGAATAACCCTCAGCTCATCTGCAATTATATGCCCAAAAAATCAGATATTCAAGGGTATTACAAACCGCCTGCAGTTCAATGCAATGTGTTAATATAGGACACATTGATAGACAATGAGTCTATCAAACCAGGCTAGCTTCATTTAAAACAAACAAACAAGCAGCCTGGTCTAATTACCAGAACTAGTCTAAAAGAATCAATATTTCTCCAATCAAGACATATAACAAGAACCTTCACACTATTTACTCAGCAATGTATAATTGCTTCTTGAGTCTGCAGATTTTGTTCACTTTTAAGCCCATTAAACATGAACTACTCCTTATTAATTCTATTTAAATTCTTTTTACCTTTACTATAATAAACCAGATTTCGAAATAACTGGAATAATTGAAACTTCACAGCATTAATCAGAAGTATTTTTCTGTAAGTAAGTTCATTACTTCCAGGCAACTGGGAGCTTATTCTATGCCTGGTTTGACTGACTGCTCATAAGTCTGCTCCCGGGCACTACTACAGGCTCACTCTTAACTCATGCTTAAGGTCAGCATGTCCTCAAGGTTTGCTTGTATAACTGCTTTTACAATTATTACTCATCCCACATCTGTACCAATAAGATATAACTTCAGCTAAACTGTTGGATTTGGAGTTTTTTGCTGGGGGTTTTTTGCTTAGGTTAGGGTTGGGGTTTGAGAGGGTTTTTTTTTCAAGTTTGGTTTAGAACTCTTTATCAAATAGATAATTTCCACAGACATTAGGGAACAGTTAACCCAGGGCACACAGGACAGTAACAAGTGGCATTGTTATACTTTCAGCACGGGAAAAACAACTGCACAGGGAGATGCTTAGGCGTTTTTGCTCCCATCTTGCAACACAGATCCAAAACACCCGGATAACTTTGTACTGGACAAGTTGAAAGCTCACAAAGGCATGGCAAAGAGTATCTGCCTTGACACCATCCAGAAGGGACGTGCAAAATGTCCCAGCACAGCCAGGTCCTGCAGGGCCACAAGAGCCCAGCAGCCCCATCACCAGCTCACACTGCAGTGAGTCTCTTCCCCTCTGTGCTTTTCATACATCCTACAGGAGCAGGGCTTGTTCTGCTTTTAGAGGGCTGTCCTTTATCAGCCATTTTCAACCACAATTTGGTTGTGCAATCTTTAACTCCTTAGTGTCAGGCTGATCCATTCCTGTGCATCACTTACCCCATTAAACTTGAACAACTAAGGAGGAAAGGGAGGCTCTCTCCAAAGGAAGACACAGGTGCAGGGATTGGGCAAATGAAGCCTTGAATCAAAAGTGGTCTTGCTGCTGAGGCACAATAATATTGCCCAGAAACACATCCTGTGACAGTATTTGTATTTAAATCTGTACTTTCTGCTGCTTTGGAAAGTACTGCCAAAGGTTCTGAATGTATGGCCTTCACTACTTACACACGTGAAAACAATTGCTCCCACGGCAACACTGACATTTTCAAAACAATTATAAAAGGGTAAGTGCCATTATGGCTTCTTAGAAAGCACTTTCAGTTTAAATTATTTTTTTCTTCTCAAAATAAACATCCCCAGGAGATCAAATTTGGTCCTTGAGTTCCCTCAGCGGATACCCCCAGCTGGAACTGGATCCTGTGCTGGGCCAGAGCAGTGACAACCCTGGCAGGGCTGAACAGTGCTGGGTTCCAGGCATGAATGTATCCAGCACTCTTCAAAAATGCTGCCCTTTCCCTAGGAAAGAGGCACAAAGCTTAATGGGGTGCAGTTTTTGAAGAGCAGGAGAACTGAATGCTACAGAAAAAAACACCGTCATGCTTCCTTCCTCCAAATAAAAGGTCCAACAACTCAGTGCCCTATCTGTTAAAACCAGATAGGAGAGAACATTCCTTCTGCAAGTTGTGCAAAACTGACTCTGCCTAAAAACCAGACCACACCAGACTAACAGCAGGGATCGTATCTCTGGAAGCAGCTTTTCAAAACATCACTCTGCCAGTGAAGAAGCCTCTGTCTTACAGACTTTGAAACCTAACCACAGCCTCCACGCTGGTAAGTTAAATATGAAAACAGGGACTGTGACTGATTCTCCAATATACTTCACATTTGTCCTTGCCTGAACTATAGAAACTCTTGAAACTGTGACTGCCATGACTGCTTTTGTGAGCTGCTTGCAGGTCTAGCCTGATGAATCCAAAGATTATTTTGTTTTCCTCTTTGTGGTCCCAACTAAGTTTATATGAAGATTGACTTTTCCAGCAATTTCTACAAATTATAACATTGACAAGTCTGAGAGATAAATCCCCCCAGGAAGACACCCAGTAAGAACAACGGCAGCAGATGACAGATCACAGAAACACAGGATGGTTTGGGCTGAAAGTGACCTTAAAGATCATCTTGTTCCAATCCCCCTGCCATGGGCAGGGACACCTTCCACTATCCCAGGTTGCTCCAAGCCCCATCCAACCTTGGACACTTCCAGGGATGGGACAGCCACAGCTTCTCTGGGCACCCTGTGCCAGGGCCTCCCCACCCTCACAGTGAAGAATTTCTTCCCAATATTTGATCTAACCCTCGACTCTTTCAGTTTGAAGCCACTTACCCTTGTCCTATCACTCCAGATCCTTGTAAATAGTCTCTCTCCACCTTTCTTGCAGGCTCCCTTTGGGCACTGGAAGGCCACAATTAGGTCACCTTCTCTTTTCCAGAGTGAACAATCCCAATTCTCTCAGCCTTTCCTCATATGGGAGGTGTTCCAGCCCTCTCACCATCTTGGTGGCCTCCCCTGGACAATCAAGAAGGTGAAGGCTGAAGGAATTATTCAGAGGGTTATTCAGTCCATGCAGATTCCAGCATGGCCATCCACTTCACTCAAAACATTTAATTTCCAGATTATTTCTCCTTGCAGGTTCTAGTGACCCAAGATAAGACAAGGCAGCACCACACAAGGACACAGGTAACAGGCCTGGCAGCCTGCAGGGCTGGGTATGAGAAACTCAGATTTTCTCTTCTCATGAACAGAAGCAGAGCTTGAGAATTCAAGAGCTGTCACAATTCAAAATCCTGTCCTGCTCCCCAGCATATTTTAGCTTCTCAGTAACTCATCAATGGCTTTTCAAGCCTTACACACAAAGAAGAAAAGCAAAAATTGCAGCCATGTCAAAAAGTATCCTACAAAACAGCAAATGCATAAAAAAGGGCTTCCTTGTATTTCTGGGGGCATTGCTCCTACACCAGTGTCAATGAGCACAGGTAAAACCATTTTACACACCCAGTTTTGAAAGCAGCTGGTCACTATGACACTGGGACAAGGCTACTTTAATGAATCAACCTACTGGGTGTTCCTCCACACACCCAAGCTGCAGGCAGTCAGCCAGATTCAGCTGCAATAGGTAACTTTTGGGGGGTAACATTTTTGACTCAAAAATATTTTGGGCTTCCAGGAAATGTCTGTTTGCCCACCTAATGAGCTGGGATCAATGCTTTAATTTCCTCTATAGCAGGAAAATATACATCTTAAAGGGATGTAACTTTGCACAGGGTCAATACATGCCCTGAACACAGACTGTGGCTGATCCAGTATGTGCTGCTCTATGAATCAGAGCTTTGAGAAATATCTCACAGAAATCAACATTTCTTGGGGGACTGTTTGTCCTACAATAGACCTTGAATGGTAGCAGAATACTAAAGCAATAATTCAGGTCTTTGCAAAATTACCAAGATTAAATTATTTTCTTACCAAAAAAAAATCTACTAATAGCCCATGAAGGGGCAGGGTATCAGAGATCATCATTAAAATGTCAACATCTGACACTAACCACAGGTTTTAAGATCCTGTCCTGAAAAAATTTGTTCTGCTGCTGTGTCAAGGGGGTCTCATCAGCTTTCCACTTTCTCTGTCACTGTCTGTAGGACAGAGTACAAAAAAAAAAAGGCAAAAAGTAGTTAGCTTGTTGATATACTTAACATTTTCATGCATGGCTACTGGATAAAATTGAAATATGCTCAGATTAAAGGCAGCCTAAGATGACCTCAGTCAGCACTGATGAGACTTCCATGAACCCCATAAAGGAGGTCCTTCAAGCACTGTGAGGGCATGGTTCCCCTTCTTCTACCTTTAAGGAAGGAGGAGACAGATAAGTATTTCTAGAGCCCCATGGAAGTTTATTTGTGGTTAAATCTCTGCTGCAATGATTACCAACAGACACAGCACACGTGAGAAAGCAGAAGCAACAAGCTCAAGGGCTGATTTCATTCCTAAACTAAAATTCTTGGAGTGGGAGATTTCTGACGCCTCTCCCAGCAGTTCATGCAGCTCTAAGAAAAGGACAGGATTTGCACACCCATTTTTTTCCCCAAAAAGCATATTGCTACAGACAAAACGCAAATACAGAAACGTGGGGGAAGATTTCTTTCTTACCACCACCACTGGGGACCACTTCTGGCACCTGGCAACACTCAGAGCAACAGGAGAATCCCCATCTCCTCCCTCCAGGGAAGTACCACTGCTTATGTCTCAAGAGATTTGCTTTCTCATTTGCCTATAAGCAAAAAAGACATTCTCCAGTGAATGAGGGTTAAAATGTTTTGTTTAAAAGCAAAACGCAATGCAAACAAGCAGCTGACAATGCAGGCAATGAATAACTCAAACACTTCTTATTAAAATTATGAGTCTTTTTCCCTTCCCAGAAGGAAAAAACCCTACTTGATCCTTCTTCACATATATATTACTACACTCAGCTCCACAGGTACCAACCACTATTGCTTTCAGAGGGACTAACTGGCACATATCTACGAAATTAAAAGCAAGTGTTCTAAATTTACCATTAGTAGTGAAATTGCAGCTTCTATTCAGACAGGAGCGAGGGCTTGCATACACAAGAACTAGCCTACTTTTCCCAGCTTTCCTAATCAGCATAACAAAAGGTTATTTTATTTCTCTTACCTCCAAAACCCTGTCTTGAGAGAAGTTACTGAAAATGAAGCAGAAGCAATTATCTGCTCTTGGAACACACACTTAATCCCTATATTTTATTAAGAGTGTTTTTTATGATCCTGAAGCAATTAAGCTAATCATTATTTAATTTTAGATTACTGAACTGGAGATTCACTTCAGACACAAACTCACTTTCCACATAATTTAGTCTCAGTAATTAGAGATGTACTTTACCCAGAGGTGGCTTGTTTAAAGCATGTTATCTAATTTCACAAGCCTCACACCATGAAAGTTTCATGCAGAAATCTACAACCCAAACGTCAGAAGTGAGAAAACCCCCAAAGACACTCAGATTTACCATGCTGCAAACCTGGTTTTCCTTTAAAAAAAACGATGAAAAAAATATTCTTCAAACATGTGTCCAGCAAGTTAATGTACCACAAAAGCTAACACAAAGCATTTCTATAACCCACCACGCCTTTAGCAACTTGTTAGAACAAAGAATGCTCCTCTCACACAAATTGCTTCATTTATAACTGATTTTAACCAGGATGCAAAGTCTGCAGACAAATACAAATGTTTCATTAGAATGCCCAGCAGACACCTGCCACATGATGTTACCAGTGATGAAACCTTCAGACACTTAAAGACTTCTGTGACAACGTCATCAGAGGAACAAAAATAGGGACCAGACAGTTAAGTTCATACTGTACTACTGACCCTGGACATGATGCCAATGAAAACTGCTCAATTCCAACCTACTGCAGGCAAAAATTGTGTTGTAGAAACCAAATTGTACTAGGAAACACCAGCTACCCTGGTAGCTCCTACCCACCCAGCTCAGCTCTAGGTCTGCAGACAGTTAATGCCAGTCCACCCAGGCTGGGACATTGCCCAAGGCCAGCTTTATGTCAAAACACATTTCCTGGCTTTTGGAACAAAGGGTATCATCTTCTACTGCTGCCACCAAAGAGAAGGAAAACAGACAGCCAGGCAAACATTTGAAAAACATACACTGCTTTTTGCAACTTTTTGTCTTCTAAATTATCCAACAAAACCAACGCATGCAACTGCTCAACACTCAGTTAAAAGTCAACTGTAGTCAAACCTCTAAAAATGCAGAAGATGCAGATTCATTTCAAGACTTTAGTGCCAGTACTTTTATGGACCAGTTTGACTTGCCACAGACAAAAAAGGCTACAGAACTCCTCAACAGCACATGAGATTTCAGCAAAGACTGATAAAGAAGAACTGGAACGCGAAGCTACAAAGAGATCATAATAGAACAGGATGGTTATAGGGAGTTCACTCAAAATAAATACAAGTAGAGTCTCAGCTATCTGGATATTGAACAAACATACTTTTCCATGTGGTATAAACTTGGAGACAGAGGAATTGTGACAGCAGTAAAGACTCTGCCCAAAAGAGATGGTGCCTGACAGCACAGAAAGAAAAAGCTGCAGGCTTCTTGGAAGTTACTGATGAAAGCACAACCCCCAACAATCGGTCTTCTGGTTCATTTTTAACCGATTAATGGCTTGCATACAAAAAGGAGTAATTATGGCAGCCGATGACTCAGCTGGGAAGCGATGTGAACATGAAGGTGCATTGAGATGTTAACACCACAGGCACCATGGCCATAAAGACTGGAGCCATAGGATTGGGATGCAATCGCTCCTCCTAAGACAGTAAAGATAACCACTAAGAAGGGAAATAAACCACTTCAGGCAAAAAAGGCTGCTGAAACCAGAACAAAGAGGTATCAGAGTCAAGAGTAAGTTCAGGCTTGAACCTTTCAGAACAGCAAAGCTCTGGGAGAAGTTTTTGGTGACAATGAACCTACATGCTTAAGGAGGCCCAATTATGACACATTACCTGCTTTCTTTAGCTCCAACCAATTTTGTAGCTATCCACCTAAATACTCATCAAAGGGTCTATGAAAATATCACCAAAAGCAGCTGGTTCAGTTCTCAGTGCTGGTGGGGGAAGGTGGTACTGTGAGTTACAGAACTGGTTTATAGGCTAAAGTATAAAAAATTACCATGACATTCCTGCATACCTATATGACAAATACTGTCAAATTTTAAAAAACAACATTAACCATTTTGTTTTCATTAAAATCTGCACATGCAACTATGGCAATAAAAAGTGTTCATTATAAAAGGTTCAGCAAGTCACGAACAGGATCTCATCCTGCTTCCCATTTATTCCACAACAAAGGGATCCTTAAAACCAGTGCAACACAAATCAAGCTGCTCCTTGGAACAAGCACATTGTCGGGTCTTGAAGCAATTCGTGAACACTCCCTCCATAGGCTACCAAAGGGATCTCCGCCTTTTTCACTGCCTGTGCACAGCAACTCTCATGCAGACATTTTACTAAAACTGATAAAACTGAGGTCAAAGTTCCCAGAATGAAGGAGTGCAACTGGTAAGAGAATAATTTCTGGTTCAAGATTGAAGCACAGCAGCGTTATGCAAGAGAACAGGATCTGAAAGCAAGCTTTGGTCTGGCACTGTTCTGGTGCCTGCTAAGAGGCACTTGAGCCCCAAAGAATAAGAGAGAAGCTCTTCCCATTTAGGATCCTCATCTTTCTCACTTGAAAAAAAAAACCCATATTGATATATAAACACCATGTACTGGACACTGCAAGCTATATCAAATTGCTTTTCTGATGTCTTCTAAAATGGAACAAACAGATTCAGGCAGTACATTGAGGATGAGAGTCACATTTAAGCATCCACGTACAAGTATTTTTCCTTGTCAAAACAGTCCCACAATTAAATATAAATGTGCACACACTTAAACACTTACAGTTTCTCTCCTGCAGAGTACCTTGCACTGAATTCAATATAACCTTCAAACCCGTGTTTCCATTAGCTACTTTGTGATACCACAGCTTTGAAAATATTCTCAGTGCTCCAACATTCAAGACATACAAGACTCAAAAGTGGCCACACACAATTCTATCTGCAGCACCATCTCACAAGGAGAACATTTCATTCCTTTTTATTTCCTCCACTCCTTCTTTCCTTTTTCTTAAATAATTTATTAATACTGAAAGTATTTTCTGGTCAGTGTTCTTCCTCACTATAGGAAGTATCAATATCTTTGAATCCCTGGTTCCCCAGCTTGGGTCCCCTCTCTAAAGGCCACCTTCTGTCTAACACCCTGATGTTGAGAGAGTAATCTCAAGAAAAAAAGGGGGGGAAACTATAATGTATTTTTAACCACAAATTGAACTTCTCCCTAGATAGCAAAGCTGATTTCATGGCATGCTCCTCTCTCAATGTCTTATGGAATCATCCATCACTGACAGAATGGCTTCAAGAAATTCCTTCCTGCTACCATCCTACAACTGTGACCATCACCTCTAAAAACTAAACCCTTCCCTAAAGATAATGGGGAATGATTGACTTGAAGGCGCTTTCAGAAAAAGGAGTCTTCACTCAGAGCAGGAAAACCAGAGAGGATGTCAGTAAGTTATGATGGGTGTACAACAAACAATCACAAGTGGCTTCCCCCCTCATAATGCTTAACTGACCTGTGAACCTTCTTGCTGTGGCTGTCAGAGGTGTAAGCAGAGTGAAAATAGAACTGGAATCATGAATGACACAGAAATGACAGAGCAAATACCAGTCACTGTGTTGACTGTAAATCCTTTAGTAAGGAAATCCATTACAAGCCAGACTACTGACCTAGATGGACCAATGACAGACAAATTCTTTCCTTTCCAAGGTGGAAATTAGACTTCTTCAGAAAACAAAGCAATTCATTTTCCACTGCAACTTGCAACCAAACCCTTCAATTTTGACCTTCTCTGTAGGATGAGATAAGCAAGAATGAAATTAGTGAATTTATCCGTGGCTTCATAATTCCACAAAGTTCTGTGTGCACTCATCAGGAGAACTTGAGCACCAGCAGCCCATCAGTTTCATCTAACCCTGACCATAACCATGTGGAGCCAGGGTTCTGGTGGACAAACATCCTGGAGCAGGTTCAGCTGTGGCAGCCTAAAACATGACTGCCCCCTCTTGTCCATGCCAGCCTTCTGCCAGGGATCACTGCTCCACAGCCTGCACCTCAGCCGCTCCAGTCCACAGCACAGAGGGTCACTTCAACCCCCTGGTGAAGGTGGGTTCTTATCATGACTCTTATTTATTTTTTTATAGGCAAACTGTAGCAGAATTTTCCAGCTGTGAGGTGCTGGGGCTGAAGCAGCTGCACATGGTCCTTTCTGCAGTGGCTGGCAACACCTGGAGGAGGAGGTGATGTCTGAGGTCACTGCAGCAGGGTTGCTCCACAATCCTGGTCCAAGTTGAATTATTTTTGGTTAAAGAGGCTGTAGTTCTTCTGTTGCTAGAGACCAGAAACAGGGTAAGTCCTCAGCAAGTTAACTCAGTACAGCACTACAGTGTTGGAAAACTTTCATCTCACTCCGAGTTTCAAATGAGACAATTTCAAAAACAGGATGGCCATGAAAATGAAAGCTGGAAAAGTCACAGCTTCCCTAAACAACCAGGGCACAACATCTTTGACCCAAGGGATGTGTGCCCTGTCCTGGGAAATGTAATCCCAGTTACAGTCCAGACAGGATCACTCCCAAAAGTAAATTCTTACAGCCTTGGAATTTCTTACAGCCTGGTTACCTCTGAGGTTTTCCCATGACTTATCCCTGATTAAAGGCCTACATGAAAAACAGCATGAGAGAGTAAATGCAAGAGCGGCATTTGAGCAGGCTTAGGCAAGGTTTCTGTATATTCTTGTGTTTGGAAATGCTTTGGGGTTTAGCTGGGTTTATTAATGAAATTTAAATTGTGAATAAATCTTGAATGTTGATGCAAGCTCATCCATACTTTACACTGGAGTTGCCTAAACTGACTTTGGGGAAGAAGTAGGCTCTGAAAAAGGACCTAATTTTTTTTTTTAATGACCATTAATTGTACACTTTTCTTTTCTTATTGCAATACATAATGTAAGTCTGTCATGTTCAGAGTAATTCCAAGGATTGCTTTTTTCTTTTAAACACTGGAATATTCTTTTGCTTAGAATAAGCCCATTATAGAAAATGTTTATGGCAATAGCAGAACACAGAGCTATGTAAAGCACAGCCTTCCACAGAAACAAGGAGAGGTGCTGTAATCAGCACTTAAATACTACAGAGAGACCTCAGTGGAGTGAGTGCGGGACACATGCACAGGAATGATCTGCAGGGTGAGGGGTAAGCTTAACTTCCTAATTTCTCCTCCTCTTTCACTTTTCAAGCCATAAAAAAAAAAAAAAAAAAAAGTCAGTTGCAAACATCCTTCACTCGTTTCCTCTGGCTGACCTTTGTAACAGCACATCCCTTTCACTACAGTGGTCCTCTGCCACCTTCATTTTGTGCCCTGCCCCAAACCCTGGGGCTGAGGGTCCCTTAACTGCCCCCAGGTGCTGCATCAGCTTTTCTCCTATTGTTGTGACATTTTATTTGGTGTGCAATAGATGCATAGGTCGCTTTTAGAGCTGTAGGCCTTTAAATGGAAATCAGTCAGGAAAAAAAAAAATAAAAAATCCTAAACACAAATCTTCATAATTACCCAGTAACGAGAAGCAATTGATCATTAACTTTCATGCTCTGATCTTCCACCATCAGCCTTTCCAGTTACTACAAATTAATCATTTCCTTAGCAGCTCTCAGGCAAAGGTAACAGGAAGGAGGTTCCTCGTGGGATTTGAGACTTGCAGCGAGTCTTTGGCAGAAAGACCTTTCCTTTACCGGCCTGGAATCCATAAGGTTCCAAAGTGAAAACTTGCAGGTGAAGCATCAGTGACATCAGGATTCAAACTCCAGACTCACCTCACCTTGAGCTCACCCACACCTCTTCCCAGTCTACTTTAAGCCCCCTTTAGCAGGAGACTGTCACCAGGGTCACAAGTCAAGCAGGCTTGGCTAAAAATATCCCCCGACACTGTCCCTCACCTGCCTCACTGTCGTCCACCTCACCCTGGACATCGTCCAAGAGACAGTCACAACTCAGGACTGGGCACAAACCTGTCTGTAGCTCAGGGATCCTCCTCCTCAGGAGTTATTTTACTCTCCCTGGTTAGATTAAACTACCAATATTTCTGTTTATTCACTATTCATAATTCAAATTCAAGTGAAATTAAAAGGCTCTAGAATGGCAATCTAGTTAAGAACTTTAATGAAGAGCACTTTGGAAATAAAATCTATTATAAAGCACTTAAACTAATGATGTTTGCTCCGTGTCCAAAATCCTTAGCATTCTGCACTAAGAAAGTAAAAGTCTTTTAAAGAAACCTTTGAAATTCTTAAGTGCTGCAGGTAAGATCTGAACAGGCTACAGTGAAACAAGCTGCATTTGCTATCATCTCTCATTCCAGGACAAAACAAGGAAAGAACAGCTAAATACACCTCTATCCCGAGAAAAATAATATTATTCTTTGCTATGGGTAAAGGCATTTCATAGTGAATGAGGACAATATTGAATGCATCACCTCTTCAGGCTCTCAAAAAAATTATAGATCTGCATACTCATACTTTAGATATTCATACTTATACCAGGGAACAGTGTCTAACAATAAAAAATTAAAAATACAGTCTTCAACAGAGCTAACAGTGGAGGTAGAGAAGGCCTAGCTCATCTTCTCTAGGAGAACCTGTACACTGGACTTTTGAACAGTCTTGTCCCCTTGTTTACACAGGGAAAATTTGTTAATATCATCTTAGTAATATTTTTAATTAATCAGAAATATACATAAACAATAGATTTCCTGAAGCCTGATGAGGCTTGCAATCTAAAATAACAATGTAATTAATTCCTAAGAGGAAGCATTATCTTTACACTGTCCTACCTTGGTCAAACACAGCAAGAGAGTAAATTTGGTCAAAAGCAGGGGGAGGGCAAAAAGAAACCAAGCCAAACAGAAGAGCGTGCGGCTGAGGAGACAAAAATACTTTTGATCAAAAAGTGACACAGCATGGGTGTTTTATTAATCTTGCAGGAGCCCAGGGAGCAGCCCTGCCAAGGCTCTGTCCACGCTCCTCCCCACAGCCAGGGCTGCTCCACCCGTGACAGGCGGAGAAAACCTCACCAGACCGCTCTCCCTGGGCAGCCTGGGCTGGCACAGGGCCCCAGCTCACCCCAGCCCAGCGTGACTGAAGCAGGTGCCAGCTATTTTTATGTCTAAACTGCAGTTTACATCTGACCTGTTCTCAAGTTCAAAGGGAGAAGCAGCCACAGCAAACCCTCTGGGAAGGCAGAGGGATGTGCTCCTGCCTCAGCGGTGGAGAAAAGGAGGCTGTGGCTGAGCAGGTCGTGGCCCTGCAATGGTCTGCAGGGATGGTCTGCTCCAACCATCATAAATCAGCATCTCTCTGATGCTGCACAACCTGTGAGATGCCCAAAAGGCCTGACCCCTCATCCCCCATGCGCTACACAACCCCCCCTGGGCAGCACCAGGCGACGGGGATGAGCTTGGGCTGATCTCAGTGTTTCTGGATACTGAAACGTCTGCACAGTTTGTCACTACAGGAGTGTGGCACTGAATCCATACATTTGGAAAGGCACTTAAGTTATAATCTAATCTTAAACTGATTTCAAAGTGTTAACTGATCCACCAGTTGACTCTGACACTCCAGATCTCAAAGGACTGTTTGGAAGGGAATCAAGTGACCAAGTATGTGCAAGGAATCGTGTCCACAGAAGACCATCTGCAAATTGAGAATTACTTAAAAATCCACTTCAAGTAAGTCATTCCCCAGCTACGAAAATCTCGTATTAGAGACCTTTTGGAAGATTACTCATACCCTCATCTCACAGTTAAAAGGATGCCAGAATTACCATATCCTGCACCGTAACTGAAGCCATTCAGTGAAAGCAGCTTTCCTATCAAGGGACCATCTATTCACTGAGATCCATTACATATCTCAGGGTTTGATTGAAGTATTTTGTAGCCTTTTTTTCCCTCCATAAACACAAGAGCTGAGCAGTCTCCTAATCGTCAAGATCGTAAATGCCCAGCTTCTACAGCTGCAGTAATTAAACCAACTTCTCATTCCATTACCCACATCAAGTCTCTTCCTCAGCATCTGCTCTATTCCCACACTGCACTCCTCAATCAAACCAAGATAAGCTATTTTCTAAGATCAGCTGACTTGTCTGTCCCTCAAGACATCACTGCAGCCAAAAGGATTCTGAGCAGATATGTTGCATCTTGCTAAATATCCAAAAGGTCTCTTTTAAAGGAAAAAAAGAGTAGACGTCAGTGCAAGTGGTTATTTTTAGCACCTGAGTTGTTCTATATTTATTCCTTTATGTTTTTCTAAAAAAAGCATGATCTCTGATGAAGCATTACCATAAAATAGTCTCTATTAGGAAGTCTGCTTTATGACTCCTGGCTACTGAGCACTGCAACAAGTACATCACAGCACCCATTGAACCACACAAGTTTAAGGGTGCACACAGAACAACGCTTTCTCAGTTCCGAAGAAATGCTTAAAACAACCCAAACCCAATAAAAAACCTGACTCATCCACACAGAAAGCAAACTCCTCAGTATAATCTGTCATTCTGATTAGATGCCACTCTTCAGATTCAAGCTTAAAAACTGACACTTTAAGTACTTCTGATTGTCTGACCCCCCCAGAAAGCCCTCAAGACACCTTGTGAGTTACCTGTGAAAAACAACACAAACCACAACCCCAAACTCCAGGACACACCATACTGCAACAAACCCTCAAGTCAAGCAGGAACAGCAGCAGCTCAGCTCATACAAATACTCAGACAATAAAAGACTACTCACCTCTTCCTTATTCTCCTTCCCTATAGCTTTTACCTTCTTGCCCCGGAGACTCCTGCCCCTCTACCTCCAATATATTTACCTCAATAAACTTGCACCTCAGATCTTATGCAAATTATCTGAAGATTTATTTTCAAGGACAAGATACAGTTAATCAAAGGTATGGTGTGGCTTATTTGTGTGGGAAGAGATATGTCAAATAAACAGGAAAAGCAGAACTGTGTCAAAGAAGCTTCTGCTAGTTGCAGTAAAGTTTCATTAAAAAAAAGAAAGTTTTTTAACAGTCTTATGTTGACAGAATTGGGAAGAAAACTTGCATTTTGAAGGTAACAGTATTTTAATTTCCTGCTCTAGAAAGATACCTGTTATCTACCCACAGTTATTTTAGATTTTTGCACTATGCTAGATCTCTCAACACACTCATTGAAACAGCAGAAGTTGGGATGGGGTGGGGAAAGAACACATACCTCTGTGTATTAACTTGAAATCTCTCTCCTCTGACCTTGAAGGACTCTGTCTTCCTTCCAGGTATTCCCTACCTACAGGACAGACACATCCCATCACTCAGCCACACCCTCGAAGTATTTTACTAACTGGCATTACCTACACATTGACAGCTCTCTGATCCCAGGGCAAACAACAGATGGTTGAGGGACTCCAGAGGATGAAATCACACTCAGCACACACACTGATATCAGAGGAAGAGGTTTGGTCAGTGGCAGGTTATTATTACCTTCATATAGTGCAAATCACCCAAGTCTGAGATTTTCCACAAGTTAAAAGCATGTATCTTCGAGAAATTATAGACTTTCAAAGTTAAAAACATACATGACCCAATTACCTCTATCTCAGACTGACCTTTGTGTATTTGTCTTCAAAGACCTTGCACTACATCACTGTTGCACTACGAAAGCCAGAATGACTCCAGGTTAACTTTAAAACAAGGTGTTCTGAAAGCTTTTTACTGAGCAAACCCACCTAACTCTCCTAGCTTGTTGTGAAATATTTTCCCTAGTGATTAAAATGTTTCCCATGCAGCTGTGATTTCATTTTAGTCTTCTGCAGAAAACTGAAGACAAGAAAATATCTAGTTTGAATTCAAGACTCTTTTCCTTGTAGCCACATAAAATTCACCAAAAAAGGCAATTCTCTCACTGTTGAGCCTCCTTTATTACCAAAAAAAATACTTTCTTTATCATTGTAAAGTACCCCAAAGCAAGGCAGCAGAAGCATCCAAAAGCTTAGAGAGAAATCACATGCTATATATCCTCTCTGATTATTAAAAACAAACAACAAAACACGTACACTAACCAAAAAAAGTTATGTTGGCTTACGAAAACTTCATCTGTGGCAGAAGGATCACATCTGATTTATTCTTACTTCCTAGATTAAAAGCTGTTTAGTTCACATGAAAATTCTTTTTGAGGCAGCTTGTCTACCTTTTGTGAATTGGATAATCCCTTTTTCAAAATGGATTAAATTCCAGAATAAGCACGCCAAGAGAAGTTTGCTCAGAAACCTGCACTGTGAATGAAGTGGGTTCTGCCTTTTGGCAATCTTCACTTTTGCTCTGTTACTTAATGCCCAAATTTAGCTGTTTTACGGATTTTGTTAGTATTTGGGTGTCAAACTGACCACACACAACCTGTGCACTGAAAGGCCAACACACAGCCAGGTATAACCCATTTGTAATTAGAGTTGCTCACACGCCCTTCTCAGCTCCCTGATGTGCTCCTCTGAGCAGACACCCTGCAGACCCCACCTGGTTCCTCAACACAGGCCACAAGCACAAAGCTCCCAAGGACACAGACAACCCAGGGGGTTCACTCCCTGGACAGCCATGCTGTAATCAAGAACACACCAGGGACAAAAATAGCTTCTTTCAGAGGAATTAAGATTGCAACATGACCTCCAGCACCTGCCCCTGCTATGAGAAGGTGGAAAAAGCAACAAGAAAAGTCCAGCAAGAACATGTCCAAGTCCCAGCTATAGCCAGCATCAAACGTGGTAGCTAAACAGAGGTCTAAGTAGCTCTCTTTGCAACTTTTATAAGTAATGCACTTTAATATTTGATGTTAACCATCATTTCTGCAGCTCTCAATCCTTTGCAATCTGCTTTGCCTTCCGCTGAGGCCTCTCCAGCCTCTGTGCCATTTCTCTTTCCTCAATATTTGCCCTGCCTTCTATCATCTTCCTCATCACTGCTGAATACCACCACTGTTTTCAGCTTTATTTTGTATCATTCTGCTTCAAAACGTCCTTTCCCAAGATAAAGATCAATCCCCTTCATGAGCCCAGAAGCATGAGTGTGTTGGTTTACAGTGTCTTCCAAACAAGCCTGGCCTAAACCCCCACAGGCACACTTGGGATACAGGACACCTGGGTGGTTTGTTAGTCACTGGCTAACATCCTAAACTGGCTCATCCTAAAAACTCTAGGCACCACTGCCTTCCCTCAGCAACTTCTCCCCTTGAGATGGCAAAAGCTAATAGAGGTTTTGCTAAATCTGCCTTCCCTTCCCCAGACCAGCAAAGGGCAGAGACACCAAGTTCAGTGTCCCAATGTCCTAAAGCCCACTCCCCTTGAGGTCTCAAGGAACATGACAGTGATGCCTTTTTCTCCTGGTTTCAGGAATGAACACTGGACACGGTTGGAGGTCAGAGGGTCGAGGGTCATTTACCTCAGTATTTTAATAGGATTCTGTTCTGATACATCACATCACAAAGCCCACCATGCATGCATGCTCTTCCCTTTTCTCCTCTTCTCTTTCTCTCCTTCTTTTCTTCTGTTCTTCTGTATCTTTTCTTCTTCTTTTTCTTCTCCTGCTGTATTCTCTGTATCTCCCCACCTCACTCACACACACAACTTACAGACCTAATCTCCCCGGGGGGCCAATAAGTTTACAGAACATGTTCTACTGAGAGGAGCCATGGCTCTTCAAGACAGTAGGATGTTTGGTCTCCTGGCTCTACAGGACCTTGGAGCTATGCTGAGTTATCAGACTTAGAGAAGTACAAGTATGCATGCAACCAAAATGCTGTCCAGGATAATCAAAAGGGACAAAAGGGTGGTTGATTTCAGTGCCACCAGGAACAGAGTGCACACACAGGCATGAAAACATGGGGAGGGCATGTTAAGCAGATTCAGGGTCCATCAGGAATCTCTTGCTTTTTATTCAGCAGTGCTCACACACTAGTAAGACATAGCACAAAGTTTTGTTCCCCTGTTTCACTATGTCCGTTCCAAGACAGTGATCACAGCAGTTTTCCTCTGTGACAAGCATCTTAGATGAGACCCATGCTGGGTGCTCCAACTTTTTGAAGCAGATGTGGGAAGCTGAAATTACATCCTCAGTGTCCACAGCAGTCCCCTGTGACCCACAGGGCCCTGCAAAATTTGCATCCAGCCTTTTGTGCAGGCAGAACCAGGCAGCGGGTGCCACCTCAGTCAGGCAAGATATGAGGTCCTGGCCTGGAAACATCCTGCAGTGGTCTGCAGTCAGCAGGACAAGCTAAGAACTGCCCCCACTGTTCATTTAACAGTGGTCCTGGTCAAGGCATCAGGCTGGAATCAATACTGCTCATGCTGCCTGGGGATCCACAGAGGGCATAGGCCCAGGTTACCTTGTTGATACCTCCCACCACATGGAGGTAAAAGGTTTGGAAGACAGCTTTGGAAACCTTGACCATACATACACCCAGACCAGACTGACTCACCCCACATCAGCTCACCACTTTTAGGTACTGAGGTCCACGAGACTTTGCAGGTGACAGTGGCTCTTTTGAGCAAGGCCTGAGCTGCTAAAATTCCATTCAGGGACAGCAGAGATGCTGTACCACAGGGTGGAAGAAGGCTTTGATTGTACCTCTCCTCACAGCAAAACTCTGTGCCTGTTCCTTGTCATTTCACATATTGAGAGGAATGGCATCCAACTGGGCCAAGCTTCTTCACTGGGCCAGAGAAAAAGCAGCTGCAAAACTTGAGAGAAAGCTCCTTTTTCTGTCTTCTCCAAACAACAGGATGTGCAGAGAGGTGAGACCCTGGTTTTTGGGGTGTGCTCCTGGAGAGCTGATGGTGAAAAACACCCACCCCCCAACACCACCCTAATCTCAGGAATCAAGCAGGGATTCAGGCAGCAGGTTGCATAGGTCACTCAAATGAGCAGGAAGAGAAATATTATTCCCACAAGTGGCTTACAGAGACACCACTGACAGGGAAATGACACTCTAGCATCATCCCTGTAAAACAGGGAAGAGGATAATTTGACATTCCTGGAGCAACAGTCCAAGGAGTAGAGATCCAGGGAACAGGCTTCCTCCAGAGAGCTCTGTAGCCCATGCACAGGGAAGATGGTCAGGGAGTAGGATACCTCAAATGTAAAGAACATGAAGTGGACAAAGCAAGTAAAACTGAAATCTGCTCTCCTGGCCTGCTCCTACTGCACTGCACATGGGGTTAAAGCAGATACAGCCAGTCAACTCCCCTGGCAAAGGGATTCCCTCCTGTGTGGAGAAGAATTCACAAAGAACAGAGCTCCAAAATCCCAGCCAAAGCCCAGCACTGGCACTGAGGGGAAGAGAGGACTTCTGCTAAAAAGCATTATGAGAATTACCTGCCATACTGTGGTACAGTTCTGTTGCTTGGGGGTTTGTCTTAAAATTTTGCCTCAGATATCTGATGGACAGGTAAATTTTCCATCTTCCTTACCATATGTACCTTTCTCACTGTGATTATAATCCTCACAGCCACTAGAAAAAACAGGGATTAGCACATCTATTTGAACTACTGATAAAGACAGAAAAGCACACCATACAGTCCTTTCATTTCCAGTCTGAGCAACATCCTGAGTCTGAACATTTCACATGGGTGTATTTCCCCCCCGCTTCCTCCTCCAAACACGACATTCAAACACCCAGAGGTTATCAAACACAGAGCTAGTATTAACCAGCCTCTCAGGATCTGAATCCCATGGGCTCAGGGCAAATTGCTGTAGGAGCCTCTTTCTTCTTCAATGGACTCTGTGCTGATTCACAAGCCACATGAAGAGCTCAAGGCAAAGGCAGGACTCCACTTTGGCACGCACCCTGCCAGGCAATGCAGCCACTGCTACTTGAAGCACTACTCTTAAACTTGACCAATGCTGCTAAAAGAAAGGCCAGAAGGCCAAGTTTGGGCCAAAACAGGTCAGGGGGGTAACCTACAGAGTCTAAGCAGGGTGGGTGACAAGGGTCAAGACCTCACGATCTTTTTTTTTTTACTTTTTTTTTTTTTACAGAATTGTTCTCTTGGGTCCCACATCAGTCAGAGCACTGCAGCAATTAACACCAGCAAGAGCTTCATTGGCCCACCACTTTTCCAAACATTTTTCCCTTCTACAGCCTGTCATGAAGCATCACCAACTCCCACACAAGGTCTCTGCTTCAGACATGCACTGAAGATGTCTCCTACCCTGACCCTTCCTGTCCTTCACTATCGTGGATGAGTAACCAGAACTACAGAAAGGAGGTATCAAAGGAGAGAGGGAAGGTCTCCTCACATCCAGGCTCACCTTGACACGAGGGACATGAGGAGCAATATTTTAACTCAAGTGTGTGGGAGAAATCCCAAATCTTTATGATTATATTAGAGACTTAAATTATTTTTCAGTAATTTCTTGTTCTGGTTCTTTGCTTGCTCTGCTCCTGCTCTCTATGTATACATGCTGGCCCATTCCCCAGCCATAAGCACTGAGCCACTGAAATCTGAGAGAAAGCAGATTTGACATGCACTCATATTATCATGACCTAGATGTAAATCCTCAGTGTTGGCCCCCCATTAGAGAAGAACCAGCTGCAGAACAAAAGGAACATATCTCTTTATCAGGCAAGTTCACTTCTCTTATAGGGGCTGGACAACAGGGAGCAGCCAAACTGGGAGGACAGGGATGAAAGGAACCAAAAAAGGTCAATGTAGGGAACAGACTAAGCAGATCTGGCAGCTGCCTGCAAAAGGGTACAAGAAATGGTTCTACTTCCAAATGGGGTAACAGAACCCTCAGAAACACAGGATAAATCCTAACCAGAGCTGTACACTAATACCTAGTGCCATCCATCCCTGTTCATGTCTGGACAATACTCTGAAGCCTGGGGAAAGGACTAATTTGAGCACAGCTCTGCACTGGGCTGATGAATCAGCTCACCAGTGTGCATTCTCCTTAGGGAGAAAAGGGAGAATTGGCAGAGGGCAGTGCTGCAGAAGACAGCAATACAAGGAAACAGCTGCTGAATCTGATGCAGGAGCAGCCCATCATGTGGGTAACATTTTGGTGCAGTGTTCTTGGCCAAAATCCTTATCCCCAGCTGAGTACATCCTCCAGCGTGAAAGGAACAAGCACATTCCCTTGGGAAATTCACAGGCGTTCCAACTCCAAAGTGCTGGCACAGCAAAACCCAAGGCTGTTGGTACCGCACATGCAAGTAAAGGCAAGACAAAAATATCCTGTAACACATGTCAAATATCAAGGGAAACACATACCCATGATACTGTCCTTGAGAGAACTGCAATCATGTGCACCCAAAAGTGATGAGCTTGTCACATGCCCACATCTGTATTTCATGAAACCTGTACCAGTCTGAGGATAGTTTTTACAGCACCTTGAGGTCCACTGGCCTGTACTGTTGAGGTCTGTATTGTTCACTTCACTTTCCTTAACTCACTAACCTTTCATAAGATTAAATGCAAAATGAACTTCAAGTCTTTTCTGTAAAATTACGTTATAAAACCCTTAAAAAGTCGTCAGAATAAAATAAGAGTACAAAGCACCAGGTAGGGCCTCTATACCCTATACACGCTCACTTCCATAGGCAAAAACACCTCCAGGAGAGGCTGCTGCAGATAAGGGATGCAGAATAAGCAGTTAAATTTCTTCCTTTCCATGCAAAGGCAAAGAACCATCCCTGGAAGTGTTCAAAGGCAGATTGGACTGGGCTTGGAGCAACCTTGGATAGTGGAAGGTGTCCCTGCCCATGGCAGGGGAGTTGGAACAAGATGATCCTCAAGGTCCCCTTCCAACCCATCCCATTCCACAGTTCTGTGTGATGATTCTATGAACCATGTAATGAAAAATTACAACTGCAAATGTACATGTGCTCCAAGGGCTCTTCACACAATACAATCTATTCCACCAAGCAGTTTTTATACTTTGAGGAACAGAAGTGGGTTTATATTCCTACACCAGACTGACTGGTCCTCTCCTTTTTCTAGGAGGCAAATAAGACCTTCTCTCAATTTTGTCAGCAGAGAGATAAGGATCTCACTTCAGAGAATTGCAAGTAACCCGACCTTTTAATTTTTCCTAATGCTTCACGTGTGTCCCATCAGTAGCAGACTAATGTTTTACTTATTTGTTCTTTTCCTGCACAGAAGAAAAGAGCTTTCAGTCTATGTGAAAGACGATGCCTTGGGCGCTCCCCACGGGCCTCTTATTGTTCACTGTAACTTATTTCTCCTGCTGGCAACTGGAGACTCATTCACCAGATTTCCCTGGTGACAGGTATAATAAGAGACCAGCAGATAACTTCTATTGCATCTCTGGACACCTGCTCTGAAAGGGTTTTCTGTTCCTGCACGCTCTTATTTGAACACACGAATGACCTTTCCAAGGCAAGCGCCAATTTTCCACAGAAAAGGCTTGGTCAGACTGTCAAACTGAAGGGTGGTAAGAAAGCACTTGTTCTCCTCAAATATCTTCCAGCACTACCTTCATGAATTGAAAAATCAACAGCCTCAAGGACTTATTTCCAGTCCTTATTTCCAGTCCTAAACACAAGGCTTAAAGCAAATAGGGTCTTACTGTTATAATACAAATAAAACTATGACACTCTGCCTATCTATCAAGATTGTAAAAATACAGAGTCCTGTGAAGGAGTCCTGTTGTTTTTTTCCATGTGACCAAAAGGTCTGCTTTGTCCCACAAAAGCCTTGACAGGAACCTGGAAAAGCAAAGCAGCAGATTTTTTTTAATTTTAAATGCTGAGCCATTGAAAACCAAGGGAGGGCTCTATGTACACAGCAAATTCCTGAGCCTGGTGAGACTCAGGACTCGAGATCATTGCTTTCTCCAAAGTCAGCCTGAAGAGCAGAACCACACATACTAACAGTCTTCTAACATTCACTCAATGGCTCTACCCAAAGGGCATAAAAATTAGGTCCTGAAGAAATGGTGAAGAGGAGAACATGCACATCAGATTTTGGGACAGTTCTTGAGCAAGGGGAAGAAGAGCAGATAGAGAAAACTCCATAGGAGAGGCAGAAGAAGCAACATGAGTGAATAAAGATGCCGGATGAAACTAAAAGACAAAGAGGTCACAAGCCACATACTCAGCAAAGACCAGCATCCTCTGAACCAACTTATCACAGGCCAGGATAGTCTTTAACAAATCATTTTTTTAAATCAAGTTTGGAAGTTTTCCATGGAGGGAAATTACAGTTTACATACAGATTTATGAGACATGGGGTTATCCCTGAGATAATTCCTGCACCCTCTACTTTTGGCTTGTGACTTGAGAAGCCAAGGGGTGGCTGCACAAAGGGATCAGGGAATGAAAAGGGGGAAGGAAAAGAAAGTAAGACAAAGTACAGAAAAAACTACAAAGCGAAACAAAGAAACCATACTGATAAAGAAGAGGAGTGAGTAAAAGCAGCCTAAAAAGAGAAAGTAAAAGTATGTACACAGTAGTGGATCTCTTTTAGTAGAAGATGCATGGAAGAAAATAAATGGAATAAGAGAAAACAATTCTGTGCAGGAAACAATCCTGGGGCTGGAGAGGGACAATCAGAGACCACGAGGAAAAGATGACAATTTTGTTTGTTTGTTCTCTCAGATCACTGAGTATTTCAAGGATGACTCTTCCATGCACAAAATCTGCTGTACCAGAGAGCCTGGGTGCAGCTGGCCATGCAACACTCTGACCAGTGTTGTGCTGTGCAGTCAGTACACAAAGCCACATGATAGCAAGCCAGAAAAATGCTACACTTTCACCCTGAGTCTGACTCTTCCAGGTGACAAATCCTTAGTGATCCCCTGTCCCAAGCAAAATATGGGAGCAGATGCTCTTTGAAACTCATTTTATTCCTTTCCATGCTACCCTGATCAATACAGCTGTTGTTCATTTACTTGTTTCGAGCTCCATGACAAGGGAGAGCGGCGAAACTTTACCTGGACACCAGCTCTGGGGGGGATCAGATGTGTGCAGGCACTGTGATCTATGCAGAAGGAAAGGGGACACCAGGAACACGGACACAAAAGCAAGGGACTGCCCAGCTGGGCTCCTTCTACTGGCTTTAAGCAACAACTACAGGATCGAGTAACAACAACCAAATTAAAAGGGTTTGCCACATAATGGTGTAAATGCAGATCTTTATAGCCAAGAGTAGCTGAGGTGGAAAACTGTATAGGACAGATCAAAACATCCTGATTGATTCATTATGCACAGAGGCTTTAAAGCAGGCTGGTTTGTCTCGTTTACAGCTCTATCAATGAAACCAATCAGCCTCTCTGAACACTGCAAGGAAGTTTATTTAGGGCAGCACAGCAGGCTGCTCTAACCTCTGCTAGGCACAGGATGGTAACTTCCAAGGGGTGCTGGACAGAGGGATCAATTCCCTCACCAGATCCAAGTTTACTCCTACCTTTGCTCTAAAAATCACATCCAGCAAAATACACAAACAGGAACTTCCACGTGGATAAACACTGCATAAAAGCTTACACTTACTGCAGCTGAGCACTATCATAGGCAGAAGAAGGCAGGAAATGCACACAGCATCATATGTACACAAAAAGCCATAGACAAAAACTAACTTAGGGAAAATGAGTCTGCGAAAAGTCTTAGGGAAGCAAAAACAGGCAGCTTCACTACATCCTCTTTTGCTTCCACTATATGTTTCATCCACACAACTTCTGCTTGAGATTGAGAAAAACAAAACACAAAAAAAACCTTCGCAAAAGACAAAAAAAAACCACAATAAGCACAAAAATTCAAAGACATATTTCCCCTCCCATCAACCCTACAGAGTCTCTTTACAACTCATGCAATACTACTCTGGATCAGCTCAGTGATCCTCACACTGTACAGGGTGGTCCCAAGCAGTGTTCACTCTGGAGGAATCAGAAGAAAGAGAAAAAGCCCTGTTCATGTATAGATAGACTTGAATGACTCCAGAATGACTCAAGGAGAAGGGAGTAATTATTCCTGAATACTGAAGACAGCTGGCAATTTACCCACACCACATGCAGAAAGACTTTCGAGCGTTCAGCAGCACAGTCAAAGAAGATTTATTCCTTCTTGCGTGTGCCTCTCTCCCTGTGCTTCCAGTCTCTCTGCTCCTGGGAGCTCCATTATTTGTGTTAAAGTGTATTCCTTTTTAATCTACCTGCTGCTTTGCAGATTCATTTCACAGCATGGGTTTTAAAATTTTAAAATCAAAGAGAAAAAAAAAAAAAAAAAATCACAACATTTGACCATAGGAAACTAACACTGCCCAAAGAAGCAAGTTGACTTTTTCTTTCTTTCTCTGTATAAAATTTCTAAACACAAAGAAAAGCAATGGAAAAAAAGATAAATGAAAAGTCAAAATCCTGAGAAAACAGATTTCTCCTTTTCATTTAAATTTGACAGATCTGGTCCTGCAGTAAGACTGACTGCCTTCAAGCTCCACCAAAAAGACTCAATTGCATCTACATGTCAGAAGTCTGTTTTCACACCTCCTTGTCAGCCTGAGCACAAGGTTAGGCTTTGCCTGAGTCTTATTTTCCACGTGCCACAAGAGGCTAAAATGGAACAGCAGAGCCACTTCCTACCCAAAGAAATTGAAAAGAAGTGAGATGCTTTTCTTCAGAAATTGAAAAGAAGTGAGATGCTTTTCTTCATCTTTCACATTCACTTATTTCCATATATCATGGGAAGCAAAAGATGTCTCCTTATTATCCTCAGAGGGAATAGAAATACATAAGTAAAGACAACTTTTCCTAAGGGGATGAGAATTTTTAAAAGTAATTGCTGTTTCAGGAATATGAAATCCATAAAACAATATTAGTAACTAAAGGTTAAAATATTTACTGGCATGTGGGAAACAGAATTCCATGCTGACAGAGCATCCCAAGTACAGCACATTCAGTGGTAAATAGATTAAGACCTCATACACACTCCAGAGGTGACACGTAGGGGAATTGTAGCGATAGGACAAGGAGTAATGAGTACAAATTGAGAGAGGAGAAATTTAGGTTAGATATTAGGAAGAAATTTGTTACTGTGAGGGCGGTCAGGTACTGGAACAGGTTGCCCAGGGTGGTTGTGGATGCCCCAACCCTGGAAGTATTCAAAGCCAGGCTGGATGGAGTAACCTGGTCTAGTGGCAGGTGTCCCTGCCCATGGCAGGAGGGTTTGGAACAAGATGATCTTTAAGCTCCCTTCCAACCCTTTAACATTCTGTGATTACTGCTTTTCTTTAATGAGTTCCCAGCTTCACCTTGCCCCCCAGCACAGCCACCACTTCAAAATATCAAATCTCAAACCACTTTTAGCAAACTGAGAAACGAGGCTGCCCCATTCTTCCCACACAACAGGGAACCCTGCAGCACCAAAGTTCTGCTGTGGCAGAGACCCACAGGAAGCCTTACCCACTGCAGGGAAAGCTGCTCCAGGAGCGGAGGAACCACACGCCGTCCACACGAGGAATTCAGGCACAGCCAGAGCAGCAGCTTCCCTGACTTCACCAATACCTTCTCCTCACACAGCTCACCAGAGTTCACCTCTGTGCCCCAAAGGCACAGCCAGCTCCACGTTCATGCCCTCTCCCTAATCCAGGGATCTTTTGCCAAAGAAATGCCCCACAGTATCCTCAGCACAAGGCACGGCTGGCCAGATGCCTGCGTGTTTGCACACCCTGCTACCTCCAGATGTGTCCAGCTGCACGTCAAAAGATGAGGAAGGCACTGCTGAAACGGCCTGTGCTGCTGCAGAGCAGGCTTGGAGAGGAACAGCCGCTGTGTTCTGCTCCACACATGCACACCTCCCCTCACGTCCTTCACGGGCCCAGCCACAATCTCGTGTCGCTTAAAATATAAATACCCCTTGGAAAAGTCACACAACCAGGGTAAAGTGCACAGGTAAAGCAAACACACAATTGCCCTCTGGACCTCTGACCGTTTTTTTTATGGTCACAAGGGTTATGATTCCTCACGAGCGCATTTTGCCAAGAGCCAGAACTGGCTTTTCAACCCCGTGTCCTGCCCCACTGCCCAGCCCCGACCACAGCGCTGCAGGCTCTGCTGTCGCCTCCTTCCCAAGCTAAATCCACCCCCTGGCCACTGGTTTGTCACACCACAAAGCAGCATTTCACTACAACCCTCAAATGTAATCTGAAATATTCAGAAAGCACAAACTACAGCACTCCTTATCCATTACAATTCTATAACACACTGTCGTGAGACACTTTGCTTTTCAATGTACATACTGGCAAACAGAATATAATTTGACCCATATTCAAAGTAGTGGCTGAATTTTAGACAAAGAAAAACAGGTAAAAATAAGCAGAACACCTTCTGAAATCAGACACATTAACCACTACTGCAATGACTATCTGATGCACTTCAAAGGAAAGAATGTTTGCTTTCAGCAGGGCAATAACCTGGATGAAGCATCATTTTAAATGCTGGTCACCACAGAGATGGGTGTGAATTACTGATCTGGAGGGAAGGTTTCTAGTTATTAATTTCTAGGTTTAAAGCTCTGCTTATTGCTTGATTCTTGAAAAAAGCCAACTCTGCTCCTCTCTTTCTCTTGGACATGGAAAAAACTAAGAGAAAAGAAATATATATGTAACCCTCCTCCCGCTAACTTCTCCCCTTCCATTCTATGCCTTCCCTCTCAGAAAGGTATTTAAAAATAGGAAATACCTTACTCAAAATACTAAACAACTGAATCTATACAGACCTATATAAAAGGAGTCATAACAAAAATGGAGTCTTAGCGACCAAGTAACCTTAATATCTGAGAGGTATTCAGACAACAAGACATACAACATTCAGAGACTCCTTGAACCTTACCCCAATTTGCACCATTGATGTGGCTGCTTTTCAGAGACTGGACTTTCTCCTACTATCTATAATCATCTTTCTTTCCACAGCTCAAGTTCTAAGGCAGTTCTATGGCAGTTTGCAACAATGGCTCCTTTAATAAGTCCATATCACTCTTTAGGAACGATGATAAAATTAAAAATAAAAAAGCAACTTCATTCAGGACACTTGGGAAGGTTGAAAACAAAAAGACTTAAACAGATATCTGAGAGTTCCAGTGGATAACAGAGGACTGGAAAGCACAGAGGTACAAGTAACTTTTGCTAGAAAATGACTTCGTTCTTCTCATGACAAATATTTTACCAAAGCTGGTTACCTCTGGAGATGTTTTATATTGTTTCTTTAGGTCATCAGAGCTACTACAAAGCTGTCACACGGTGTTTAGCTTGCAAGTACTGTGTTAAATGACAATGAGAAAGTAGGTGAGGGGGGAAAATCTCACCATACCAATCACTACCTTACTCCTTCTGCCTTGATCAGAGCAGAGGAATTGTGTTTCACTGAAATGGGTGTAACACTGGGGGCCAGAATAGAGGAGACAGCAAGCAACCAGATACTACATTGCTCAGCTGGCTATAAACCAAAGCATTATAAAAAACTTGATCACAACAATAATGCAAATCTCAAGGCTTACAGCACTTGCAGCTCCATAAGTATCTATTCCTGAAGGCAGAGTATTCCTACTCCTATGCACCTGCATTTTTGCAGTGTTCCTTTATTAGAGATCACTCAGACACCTCAATTTCAGAGTGATTTTAGAGTCTTCTAGCCATGAAATTACATCTTCAAGAGAGTCAAATAACCTCAGACTGAATCCATGCACTGGCCTATGGGTGTATTTGCATATTGGCACTTAAAGGTTTTGGCTTTGAACACACTGACACTGAGGCAGGGAGATGAAAAGATGGCTGAGGTTTGAGGAAAAGGCTTCCAGATTAACAGGAAAAGAAAAGTTGCTCCTTGAAATTCTTACCAACACTTACGGAAGAGATCTGGGTTTCCAAACACAGCGCCAAGAGATGTTTTTAGATGTTTCCAAGACACATCCACAACATCCACACAGGACTGACAGATGCCCCACGAGACCACTGGGAAACAAATGCCCTTTGAGAGTGGTGGCTCCAGGCCAGGAGAAATACCCTAAATTACCTAGAGAGACGTTAGATGTTCAGCTATCCAAGTTCCCCCACAAGACTCTGCAACACTTAATTAAAGCAAGATAATTATAATCAAGTTTAGAACCACTGTGGTCCCTCCACCCCGTCCCCTTCCAGCCAGTTCATTTGGTGGGTGGACACATGACTGCAGTGTGCAGAAAAAAAGCTGCTGTCTCAGTGTAAATATTTCGAATACTTTGCATGGTATCAGTTCATCTGAAGAAACTTTTGAGAATAGTGACCATGAGGGAAAGAGCACATAATAAAAAACCTGAGCTGCACAGGAGGAAAATAGAAGGCAGGAACAGGAAATGTCTACGCTTTCACAACACATCAAGGGATTTGTAACACTCTTTTCCTCTATTACTTGGTGTGAGATCATGGCAGTTTCTCTCTGTCTTAAAAAAAATTAATAAATCAAGCTCCAATATGAAAAAGCATATGTTATGAACTCAAAAAACCCCCAGGTTTTAGATACCAGACATTAACTACAGATACTAACTACCTGATATGCACACTTCACACTTCTGGAAAGTGTTTTCTAACTTCACAGAGCCATCCTGTTCTCCAAGGCCACTGTGATTGCTGATGGGAACCACCAGGATAAGGTGAACAAAGGTGAAAATTGTCTTTTAGACTCCAAATACTCTGCCTTAATTTACTTGAGTGTTTTATAAGTTTACTCTGCTCAGTGGCAAGAACTTGAAATTTAAAGTTCATACTAGCAATGGAACAGGTGAAAACAAAGTATGTCCATGGCTGATCTACAGAAAAAACACTATGCCAGGAGGAAATGGTTTTGTTCCCCTTTGGACTTTATTACTTTCCCCAACACATTTCTGTTAGTCAAAAGTACATTGAATATAAAACAGAAATTAGTGTTCAGAAGTCTGAAATGCAACCATGTCAGGAAAGGCAATCATTGCCAATGGGAAAGACCTACTAAAAAATAGTTTTAACATTTCAATTCTTCCAACTTCTATTGTGAGCAATGCCCAGCAACCAAAACATGCCCATACAAAATGAATCAGCCCTGACTGCAATTTGATTTTTGACCCGATTACATTCTTCCTCCCAAAATAACCTCTCATCAAAGAGCTAAAAAGGCTGCAGTCAAGAATTGGCCAACATAACCAGAATCTTTAGTGAGTTAGCACAGCCCCCTCCACATGCAGAAACTATCACTTCCATCACAAGAACTGCAGAGCTGTCTGTGCTAAGTTAACAACTGAACAAGTTTCAAGATAGGATTTCTACATAAATTAGGACTGCGTCCAGACCCGAGGCAGAAAACTAGGACTCCTGAGAACAGGAAGATAATGCATCCTAAGAAAAAAGGCAGCAGCTCTTAAATGACTGTGAGAGCCCTCCAGAGAGTAGTCTGAGCCTCCCGGCCTCTGACGAAGCAGCACAAAGTGCCTCAGTGGGACTTAGGGGGGAAGAAGCAGCAGAAACAACTCCATGAATTCCCAGTGGAGAAAATAAAAGAATTTGACAAACAGCACATTCAAGGTGTGACAGGTCACAAGGAACAGTAAGCAAGGCCAGGAGAGGTGTGCTACAGGAATTTAGAACAGGCAACAGGAGTCCCAGAAAGCAGCAGGCTGAGCAGATGATGTTGCACAGCTGCTCCAGCATCTCTCCCTACACACTCCTCCCTTCCAACCCAGGAGCACCCCCTAGACCTGTTGGATCAGTTCACAGAAGAAATAATGGCAGTAGCTGCCCAAATGTGGACCTGTTACATTCAAGTCTGCTGGCTGCCTACAGACAGACTTGGCAGAGAACACCAGTCCCCACCCCATGGCAACATCAATGTTACACCCAAGAAAACCCAGGAATAAAGGCCATTTGCACTCCATGCTCCTCCTCTTACCCCCACATACATCTTGTACCAAAAAATGGTTAGAGGTGCAGGAAAGAAAACCTGATCTGAGTACACTGAAAGCACAAAAACAAAAACCCCAAAGATGAAGCACTGCCACTACAATTACTGCATCTATCACGCTGTGCAGCATTAAATTTACCTGCTCCTTACTGTAATTTCTAAATGCTTAAAAAGGGTCCTGACGAAACTCCCAATAAGTGGGATGAAACAAGGAAGAGGAGGAGGAGGCGAACAAGAGAAAATTATACCAAGAAAAGTTGGAGATGCACAATTTCACCTTTCTGAGAAGATCCACCCTCCTCTAGAGAAGATATTCAAGTTGAAATTTCAAGCAAAAAAAATTCAGTGCAGGAAAAAAAATCCCCAGGCTGTATGTGCCTGATGCTGCTGGAACTTGTTAAACATGATTGCTGTCAGCCAGACACCCCTGCAGAGAGGACCTGTATCAGTGCAGTGGGGATTTTAATTTGTGTAACAACTATTTGCAGGTTTAGAAGCACACTGCTAATGAGGACTCACTGGATATCCAGAGCAAATATGTACTGTGGAGTGCAGGTAACTGGCTGTCTGCTGTTCATACCCTCTCTCACACATGTAATTCCACCAGATCTGTGTACTCCAAACACTACATTACCTGCAAAAGACAGTCTTCCAAGACAGAGGGTCCATTTACATCACAATAACATCCAAAATGCTTCCAGTGGACAGAATCACATCTTAATGTTGTTCTGGAATTAAGGCAGAAACATAGCAGGGCTCCCCCTCTCAGAAGAGCATCTGGTATTTTGAAAACCAGCAAGTTACAGACTCCCCCGACAGCTATTGAGTAATTCAGTGGAGGCTCAGTTTATCTTAGTCCTGTCTCCCCTACCTAGGCACAGGCTCCATAATGAGAGACAGGAAAACTGAATTTCCTTGTGGTCAGGAGGCAAGTTGTGCCTCATTTACATTAGAGATACACACATTTTGGATGCATTTTTCCGACACAGCTGATGAGAGCTCAGCACTGCCAAGGTCACACGCTGGCCATTGCTGGGAGGAGAACTCCAAGAACAAGATGCTCCACACTTCCTTGCGTGGAGCATCCCAGATCGCCTGTGTTTTCCCAACACACAAAGACCATATGTCCTGCCAAATAATTTTAGGCTCACCAGGCACCAAAAAAAAAAAATCAATTCAGGAAGCTGGATGGTATTTCTTTTCTGCTCACACAGAGTGACAGACCATCACAGTCCATAAATTTTCTGGTACTTCGTCTCAGATACTCACTAGCGAAGCGTTTGCCGGTACGGGGAGCCAGGAACTTGACTCAGATTTTAATTCAGTGCCTGTGGTTCTGCAAAACTACTTCAGCACCCACCAGCTTCGTGCAAGGGCTGCAATTCCAAAAAGGCAAGCAGGACTGTGGTGTTGAGAGAACCAGCACCTGCATTTAAATTCTGCGGGCACTTACCCGGCCTTTCAGCTTTTGTTTAGTGCCCTCCATGCATTCCTGGTAGTTACGACTCCACTTTGGCTGGTCATCAGGAATTAATCGTGCCACAGAAACTCACTGAGAGCCCAAGGGCTGAACAAAATAGCAAACTGAAGGCACCATGGTCTTTCTGGTAGCTCGGTTCAGGTACCAGTGTTGAGGCTGATCTCTGAGGTCACCATCTTCAAGGCTTTGCTCCACCTGCTCCATGGAACACACACGGATTCCAAGTGAATTGCTTCACATTCTCAAAGAGGAAGATAAGAAGCAGCCCCTATCTGAAAGGACCCCTTGACAGAGAAGCAAAAATACCAATATCCTTCCCAGAGTTATTTGATCTGACGCTCAGATAGATCAGTGCTGCCCTGTGTTGGAATTCACAGCACGTGAGGCTCCAAGAGTGGAGCAGGGTTGGAACACGGGTCTCTCCCAATATAAAACTGCAGTGTGTGCAGCTAAAGGAGATTTCCATAAGTCACCTAACCCAGCTGTCCCCAACCTTTGACAGCAAAGCTCCTCCATCACCTTTTACTTTTCTTCATCATGACCACTAATTTCTTGTCCCACAACCCCCTCCTACATTTTTTTTTTTTTTTTGCACAGCAACATAAGGGATGAGCAGGGAAGGCCAGAACTCACATTCTTTGGATCTCCCCTACTGCTTGCCCACATCTCATAAGGGTTCATTCTCACCAGGGACCAGGCACCCCTGTCCCCAGTGCAGAAACACCAAACCCCAACTCTTCTTCAGCATCTGCCAGGATCTTTTCTTTTTCAGTTCCTTCCAGCAACATCGATTTTACAACTCCTGCTTGGCAACAGAAGGCTTTTTCCAAAGTTTTGCAGCCCTCCATTCTGCATCTTAAATCCCTAACTTGTCCTCTCTACAACAGGCACAGACAGCAGTTCACTCCCTTTTGCTCCTGCAGCAGGATTTCGGGTGTTCTCTACATAGAACCATCTTGATTCTTTAAACCTTCCCTTTACTAATTTTTTCTAGACATCCCTGTGAATTTTTTCCCACTTAATTTTTCTTACATCTTGGTCCACAGCAAAAGGTGCCTTCAGCTACATGCCACAGTCCAGCTCATGCCAAGGAGAACCATTTTGCAGGTGTGTGTGCATCCCTGTCTAGGGTGTTTGATTTTTTTCTTTTGAGGTCAGAGAAGAAGGGAAGGGTTTGGGGTTCTTGGGGTTTTTTTTCCAGTCACCTAAGACTGACTCACATTCTGGTTTCAAACTGCTAAGTGGAAGCACTACATTTTTTGTTATCAAAACAGGTATTTAGTAGGAATACAAGAAATCCTGGAGCTTTTTTTCACCTATAGTTTTGCCAACCTTGCTGTGTTAATGAGTAGCATTAAAAAAAAGCCTCCAGAGTAAATACAGAGGCAGAAATGAATGCAGGCAAAGGTATCACCAAAAATTGAGGCTGTTGTGCTTGATCTTATTTAAAGGGAGGGTTCAAGAGTTCCAGCAGACTCCTCTGTTCCAGACTAAATGGCAATCCCACTAGAAATGATGGTGCTAAGCTTTTTTTGCCAGTGTTGATATTCCTTCTACACTGGGGAAGAGCAAGGAGCCAGCTAGATAGGAGGTAAGCAGCCAGTTTTATCTGCTCAGTGACAAAATGCTCCTACCCAGGGGTACTCCACTATTCCCAATGCTGGATGAGGTAAAAACCTAAACAGAAGAACATGGATTTTTTTTCCTCTTTAGGGATCCAGGACAGTTAATGCTGGCCAACAAGAAAGGACAGGCCTGCAAGAGGAATGGGGGGCAGGAAAAAAAAAGGAGAAAAACTGTAAGTTGGTTATTTTAGGTCACCCAGTAAAACCAAGGCATCTGTGCAATGCTGCAAGGTTCATATTTAGAACTAAATTTATGAGGTTCAGAAAGGCAGCTTACAAACACTTCAGACCATTCTTAATGCTTTTTGGCCTGAACCCATCACATTAAAAGCCAGCAATTTTTTTTTCCCAAGCCTACCCCTCCCACATACCTCCCTGCCACAGGGCAGTGATACAACAGACATTCCTCTCCAAATTAAATCCACTTCTTCTTGAAGGAAGAGGGTCAAGAGGATGAGGGCACTACACTTTTAAAAAGGGCATTAAAAAATAATTATGCTAAACCACGTATCAGCACAAATTAAAGAGAGACAGTAAAATGCCTGCTTTCAGCTTGCTTAAATATTCAATTAAAAAAGCCATCCAGGCAAAATTTTATTAAAATAAATCAACTGAGGAAATGCCTGTTAATCCAATGTGAAACCACATTCTTTTGGACATTCTTTCACTGAGAAGGAAGTGATCTGCCATGATCAAGCCAACCATGTTCTCAAAGGATGTGCCTTCCTTCACAGCAGCAGTGGTGTGAAGAGCAACCAGTGCTAATTTCAAATGCAACTCCAAGTGCAGTACAGCTTCTCCTGGTTCCCCTCATACAAAAACACCTCCTCCTCCTCCTCTCTCAGGCCCAGCGAGCCAAGATACCCACAGATAACCCTTCACAGCTTCATTTGGGATCCATCAAGACAGATTTAGGATCAGTGATGGAAGAGTTAGTGTTGGTGTAGATGGATGTAAAGTACAGCCTTTCCACTTGTAATGCCTTGCAGGAAAACCAGAGGTTCAACCTCCAGACCAGAGCTACCATTTGGGTGCTTGACAAACATTGAGATCACTGCATTTGTAGAAAATGTTTAAGGCTTAGGACATTAAAAAATTAATGAAATAAAAACAGTGCAAGGAAAAAAATAAAAGGAAAGAAAGGATTATACCACATGCTCATTACCTGGACAAGGTAAGGCTCATAGTGTTATTTCAAAGATGAACCCTGCCTACCTGTTTTTTACTGTGAAGTATAACTGAGGTGATGCTGTGAACACCACAAGACTCATCACCACCACTTGGGCCAGCTCTTGTTCTCCAGAATGATATTGCTTCTTGAAAAGCCAACACACCACTGCAGCGGTGCACTGGAATACACCAGAAAAAACCTATAACACACAGACAAAAATTAAACTTTTCCTTATTGGAAAGTTGTTGGGAAAAGCTTCAAAGTTCAAAAAAAACAGAGAAGTACCACCAAGAGGGCTTTGCTGTAGGCACAGCTGCACCCAGAAGAGCTTGCCAGCAGTACACATCTAACACCATAAACATACATATTTAATAGACATGTCTTCATTCTCAGACTCCATGCTCCAAAAAACTTTACCTTAAGTTATGGTCCTCAGTTCACAGCCACAGCTCCAGCTGCACCACACAAGCTGAAGCAATGCCATTCTGAACCCAAGTTTTCAAAGGCAAGGCTGAATGCCTTTTCTAGGGGCTGAGCAGGACCCAGGCAGCAAACCAGCACATCTGTACCAGGTCAGAGCCAAGGTCCACCCCATCTCGCCACACATCCCTGGCAGCAGACAGCAAGTGATGGCCAGGGAAGAGCAGAGGACCAGGGCAAACACGCTGTGACCCTGCTGCTGCCTAACATCCTGGGGATCTGCAGCCAAGGCACTTCTCTGCTGCCTTCTAAGCTCAGCTTAAGCCACCACTGCTGTTAGGCAATGAATGCAAACTCAGTCCTTTCAGAGCAGGCAGAGGGAGAGAGCTCACTGAGTGTTTTGTAATGAATATTTGGTCAGGAGAGCTTGAAAGGAATCCAGCAGTGTTTGGCAGCAATAGGTCTTGTACCATCACAGAAGACACTGGGGGAAAATGCAGCTGGAGTGTTAAGCCAGCCAGTTCAGCTTCCATCAACAGAAACAACTCAACTTGAGACAATAAAGAGCAAACTGAGTTACTCAAAGTACATCCTATTTCAGATTAAGCCATCTCAATTCCTAAAAGATCATCCAAACAACATCCCTGCCACAGTGCTAGCTGTATATGAAACGCATCCACTTTCAAGTAGTTGTCTTCTCCACAAATAAGAGCAATACCACAGGCAAAATTCAATGTGAAAACCATTTACAAGTTTCAGAAAAGTTGGTTATGAGCAGAGACTGCAAAATGGCATGGCCCTGTACCCTTGCCATGGGGTGGCCAGGAAAGCAAAAGACAAGATAAAAACCTCAAAACACAAAAGTCCAAAAGCTACCTCAATCCTATGATCCCAGTGAAGACATTTCACTGGAAACCGAGATCAATAACAATCTGCAATCTGGCCCAAATTCCCATTGCTACTTATACTTTCAGCCAAATTTAAAAAATTAAAATCCCTCAAACAGAGAGAAGACTCCTGTGCTCCCTAGGAAGAGAGGGGCTCTGACCCTCTGTACCACGAGTAACCTCAGGAAGCTGTCTGAGGAACGAAAGCCATCATATCTGCTGTGACCACCAAAATGAAAAAACACTGTTCAGGGGGTGATGTGGGTCACAGCCTCTTCACTGACCTCAGGAAATGAAAACCTTTCTTTCACTTTGGCCTCAGCTCTCTTATAATTCAAACCTGGCTGGCTACATGGTTGATAACCCAAGGGCTATCAGCATCAGAGAGATGCAAGAGGAGAAAATTCAGCTCAGACACACTGAAGTAAGGAGATCAAGACTTCAGAAAGGTATTTGGAGCAAGGAGCCCCAGAAAAGAAGACGCTGTGCAACATAACCCTGGGTCAATCAAACACAGCTGCAACTGGGAGTCATGCTCTTGCATTAGGCATCGAAGAAGTGTCAAAGCTGGAGCTGCACATCTTTGCTCAGATGGCAGAACAACAGTCACACTGAAACCTGCTGGAAGGTTACCTCCCTTTATCAAATAAACTGATGATGGTTGTGCTATTTAGCAGTATGTCAGCTGTTACCAAAACCTGGCTCCATAAGCAGTCTAGCCCATATCACTACCAGGAACAGGAATGCTGACCTAGCAAGAGAAGACTGAAAACTGGTAACACTAAAGCATAATGTGAATTATGTCAAGAGGAAAGACAGGCTGCTTTTGAACCAGCACGTAAACCACACATTTCCTCCATCGTTCCCCTGAAAAGACCAAATCTGCATTTGAAGTACCAACAATTTTGAATCTCCAGGGGGAAAAAAACCATGTTCTTTGTGCAGAGTCAAGCTTCGGCAAATCTTGCAGCAGTAATTACAGGCACTGCCTCCCCAAGCCATCTGCTGTGGCATTTATAACTCCTGGAAGGGCAGCAGGCAGAGCTGGTGGAGGAGAAGAGCAGACACAAGTATCTCAGCAGCCAAAGCCAGGCTGCACAGGAAAACTGCGACATCAGTCTGACCCAAACAGGAACTTATGTCCTGGTTATGCAGACCTCTGTCAGCTGGCAAATACAGCTGGTGTTCATGTAGCAGAGGGAACAGTGGGATCTGCACCCTTTTCAGATCAAAGGGGATTAGGAGACCTCCCTCAAGGCAAACTAAGCAAGCCCAAGCTGGCAAGGCTCCAGCAGGAAGTGTCTGACCAGAATCTCATCCCACGAATGAGCAAACTCGTGCTCTGGAGTCAGTCTGACCAACCCAGCTTTCACATTCAGATGGACATCCAGATCCCAGCACAGCCAGCAGCTCCACACACCTCTCCTCCGTCAAGAAGTGATGCCAATGACACGGTCAGAATAATTTAGAATGAGCCAAATCCATCCTTTATCAGAGCATGTAGACTCCAGCCTGATCTACACACCTCCATGCTGATGACCACAGCATCTGTAGGTTGTTTCATCAGCACAGACAGACAGAAGAAGAGGCAGCAGGACAGGCTCACACAAACAGGAGTTCCAGCAGCAGGCCAAGCCCTGGGCACACACAAATCCCACTTTCTCAGTACAGCTGGAGACAATGCCGATTAATTGTTTTGCCATCCATACAAAATTACTACAATACTCACTTCATAGGGTTGTCACAAGGATTATTTAACATCTCTGAAGAGCTTTGAGGAAGAAATAGTGGCTATTGTTCTCAGTACCATAGAATTGGGAACTATCTCACATGAATTTTGCATGACTGTGCATGTGTGACAGTTGCAGCACCAATAGATTATTTTTCTTCACAAAAAAAAAGGGCCTCACAGTAGCTCATTTACTCTGGGCAACATTTTAGTCAGAAATGTATTTTGTTTTGCTTGTTAATATATCCTAAATAGAGATCAACTTTGACTATTTAATTAATAGATTCAGGTGCTGTTTCTAGTCTCTCTTAATTAAGGCAAACACTGTGTTTTTTACAAAGAACTCAGTTTAGGCTGTCAGGGCTTCTAGCAAAAACACTATAATTACCTAAGTAATGCTAACACACAAGAACAACAAGAGCGGAAAAAAAGGAACTAAAAATGCCACTGAAATCTCATTTCATTTACAGCAAATGAGAAAGTCTGCATGGAGAAGAGCTGCTACACATAGAAAGAGTCCAATGTCATACTGCTTACCCTGACCATTAAATAGCTCTTAGCATTGATGCAGAACATTGTAGCAATTTAAATAGATTTTATTTTTTTTCCCTGAATACACAGAAGCTGTTGGATTCTAAATGTTCTGCAATACACTTGGATCCACTTCATTGGTATGGAAAACTTCTACCATTTCAGTCCAATTGTATCAGGAACCTATATGCCTTTCCTGTCTCATAAAATACAGGGAAATCAACGCCTACTTCAAGGATAAGCATTTTCTTTTTTTTTTTTTTTCTGGCCAATCTCAAACTCCAGCAGTAATCACACAATTAGGCAACAAGGTTGCAACCCAGGGCACAGCCGATTTGGCAGAGAAAACTACCATTTCCACGGCAGAGAAAACTACTACACCAAGCTTCAAATGATCTTTAAACTCCGTGGGACATAAACCACATCTTTTGTTTGGAAAGCAAACACCACGTTATTGATACTACTGCAAGATAAATGACAGAATCAAGTCCAGTCAGCACACCAGCTTTCATTCACCATTCAAGAGGGAACAGAAAGCCCGTTCTCTTTATTCCATCCTGGCTCTCTACAGAGGAACTGGCACCTATGGGTGCACAGAAAAATGCAGCATTGCAGCAGCAAGCCTCACAGAGCCTAGGTCCCAAGTTCCCCAATTCCCAGGAGAGGCATGAGCCCAAAATTGCATGCTTGCTCTGCCTACATTGTATGCCTTAGAATAGCCACAAGGGCAGGGGGGAAAGGAAAAATTTTTACAAATTAAAAAAAAAAAGCGAGAAAAAAGCAACAGGAGCAACTGGGTTGTTTTACCAACAGCAAGGAGATGCACTACTAATTTCTGCTTTCCCCAGGTTTGTCTCATAGAGACCAACAACATCGGAAAGTTCAAGGTGCCAAGACAACCCTGACCCCCTCCCAAAACAGGCATGAAACAGAAAGGTCACTCTGATGGTCTCCCCTGCCCATCAGTCCAGTGGGAAGTGTCCTCATGCAGCCTGAGCTGTGCATTATTTCCATACCTTCCAGGGAAAAGGCAAGGAAAGCTTTATCATAATTGCCACGCAGCACTGCCTCAGTCACTGCACTGTCCTCCTAAAACTGTTTTACTTGGGTTTACAGCAAAAAGGAGCCCCTGAGGCTCTCAGTTCTTTCTTAGAACACTGAATACCTGTTTGGATGAGGACAAGAACCCAGGTCTCCTGCCTCCCAAGACAAATGTCCCATCCAGCAGAGTTGTTCTGGCTAAAGAGCTACAGACACCTGCACAGCAGAAGGAGGAGCTGCTGCAAAGGACTGGATCCAAAAGCAGCACTTGTAGATTGGTCTTTACAAAAAAGAAACATTTCTTTCACCTTTGCTATGACTTATATGTAACAGCCCTAAGTGTTCATCTCTTCTCATCACTGTCATGTCTCGCATACTCCTAAATGTGTCCAGACTCACAGGCACAAGGAAATGTTACAGATAAATCATAAGTATACACTGATTTTGGAAGCAACAACAAAAAATACATAAGCAAGGGTTCGCTTCCTTTGTAACCATCTGAAATTTGGACCTCTGCAATTAATAAACCAAGTTGAGTACACCAGCAAATTAAACACTTCCTAGACTATCTTGATTTTGCCTACAGGTGCCTGTGTCCTAGTGATAATCAGTCCCCAACTTAGGTGCTGACTCACGCCTGGAATCCTACCAGGATCATGCATCAGATGGCAAACTGATTTTCATGCAACACATTTAAGAGTATCTTCATCAAGCACGCAGCAGAGACCTGGGGATTAGTGTTCCTTTTTCGTATTTTATCTTAGTTAATATCATGGGTAAAGAAGAAATTTGGGTAACGCCTTCATATATTTCTCTATTCTCTCCCTTTTAGTTTTGGTTAAAAAAATGTTATCAGTTACTCATTAAGAGCTACCCACAAGCAAAAGCTCCCTGGCCCTAATGTGGAATGCAAGCATAGACAGAGAATACTTATTACTGATGGCTCTGCACCAGAAGGTAGTAGAACAGTCTGAGAAGCAATGAAATCTTGGGTTCTCTTTGGGTTTTGTCATTTCTTTTGTTCTTTATCTCCCAGCACTCAAGGTACCAATTGCCAAGTCACCTGGTCTTTGTTCAGGCACCGACCACAACCAGGCTATGCATGCACCAAGTCAGTATGAACACTAAAAAAACCCACTGAAAGAACAGGACAATTTTAGCCACTGCAGATGATAATTAAGTTTCTTCATCAGTACCTTGGCAATTCCTATTGAGAATTATGTTCTCATAAGCCAAAGAAGCAAGACTGAATGCAATCTTTCTTGGGTTGTTGTTTTTTTTTTTTTAATTTGCATAGAGTGTAGAAGCAGCCTCCCAAAATTGATGGCTATCATAAATTTAGAATAGGTGAACTCGGTACAGTTAACAGCAAGACTTTATTCACACTGGTTCCCCACAAAATGTAAGCCTCAAATCCAATTATTCTGTAACAGTTTTGTAAATAAACAAAACACCATTTAGGATTTGAAAACAATGCATCTTTCTGCTAACAGAGGCAGAAAGGGGAAAAAAATGAAGCTAACACAGGCCTATGCAATAATTTCATTTTGTAAGAAGATTAACACAGAGCAGAAAGCTTTAGCTCTGGCTGGGAAAAGAACATATACTTTGTACTAGTAGAGTTCCCTGGAACTGTAAGTGGAATTTGGTCCAGTTTGTTAATGCACCTCTTCAGAGATAAAAGAAACCACAAGGGGAAGAGGAAATAACGTTCTTTTTTCTGTCCAACATTACCTCAACTAAAGCCCATTCTGATTTCAGCTCTCGTGAGGCACAACTTGAGCACTCTCAGCAGAGCAATCTGCAATGCCTTGTTAGACTGCACTACAAAGTTTTGATAAGTGGTCCTGCCATTTTAATCATGCTCAGCAGGGACAATCTGGTCAGGTGTTTTTCCTGTGCTTGTTGAATTCCAGCTATATTTGGAGACCAACTGTTCTCTGTCCTGCTTTCTCCAATTAACTGTGTGTATAAGGGTGGAGAGGTGAAGGTGGGAATTAGGAGAGAAAGAGATAATGAGACTTTCTTAAGAGTCCATGAAACTGTTCTTAAAAAAGGCTGGAAAACGTACTGAAAGTAATGAGCATAATTTTAGTCATGAAGGCTCAGTAACAATAGATGTGAAAGGGAAGAAGACTAGTGCACACAGAAGGGAACCAAAAGCCAAGGCTCCTTTGAAAGTTACAGGAAAGAATAGAACAATTTTATGTTTAAAATCCAAGGGTCAGAACTGTTCGCAGCACAAGGAGCTCTGTAACAGCCCAATGCTCAACTACAACTTTATTTAACTTCACCATCTCCTACACAGCTGCAGTCTTGCAAGAAAATGAATGGCAACTGTACAAGTTCTACTGCTTGTAGAATCACACTTGAAAGAAAAATACATGTATCTACCTGAGATTATACTGAACTTCACCCGAATGACCTGTGGTTCAAGCCGAGTCTCAAGTGAAGAGCGTCACCACAAAAGAGGCAGTGCCAACACAAGCGGAGAGCTTTGCCACTCTGCTCCCAAAACATGCTTGTCACATCAGCAAGTCACTGACAGCCAACATGTCATCTTGGACTCCAGCCTATTTCCCTTGGAGGAGGAGAGGAGGAAAGGCCATGAAGTTTATTTTGGACTTGAAATTAATGAGTAAGATAACACGATGAGCTAATGAGATTATTACTGCTTTGAAGAATGAGCAGCAAGATTACTGGAAACTCTGACACTTTTGTTTCTCATACCACACCTGCTCTCTGCCTAATCAATGAGGAAAGACGAAGATTCAAAGAGGAAAAAATATTCGAGGGGAAGAACATACAAGTGTGGCATCAAACAGATAACAATCTCAACACAAAGACTTGCATCAGAATGCAGTGTATTAAAAGCTGTAATAAGCGTGCTTTTTTATGTAGATGCCTATACATTAGGCTAACACCTTAATACATCCATCAGCATCCTCTGAACGGAATTCAGGCACAACAGCATCCCATTTGGTTGCCTCTCTCAGATCAATAGGGTTTGCTCTTCTCCATCTTGCACTCGCAAGCCGTGCACCCAGGTACAGTCCGGATCTTCCGAAACGGGTTCTCCTTTCCTTCTTTCTTTTTGTTTCAAACCGCTCTCCCACTTTTTGCTCATCCATCCATCCACCCATCCATCCATCCATCCATCCATCCACCCATCCATCCCTCGCACTCGGCGGGGAGCCCAGCCGCCCTCCTCTCNCTCGGCGCGGCCCCGCCCCCCCGCGCCTCCCGGGACGGCGTCCATCTCCGCCGGGATGGGCAGGACGCGTTCCGGCCGGGACCACCGTGCCCTTCCCCCGCCCCGGGTCCCGCCCGCCGGCGCACAAAGCGCTGCCCCCGCGGCGGCACCGGCACCGCCGGACCGAGCCGGGCTGGGCCCGGCGCGGCTCCTCCCGAGCCGCCGCAGCGGGGGCGGTGCGCCGGGGCCTTTCCGAAGGGGCTCCCTCTGCCGCGCCCCGGCCAGCGGGGGATGCTGCCCCGGCCGCCGCGGCTNGGGGCCCCGCCCCCCGCCTCCCCCCGCATCCCGGTACCCGCGGCTCGCTGCCGGCGGAGCGGCACCAACCTGCAGTCCCCGCCGCCGCCTCCTCCTCCTCCTCCTCGGGGAGAGCCGGCGCTGCCTCTGCCCGCTTCAGCCTCCAGCCCCCGGCGGCGGCGGGCTGGCTCGGCGCCGCTGCCCTCGGGAGGCGGGGAAGGGGCGAGCGGGGCGGGCGGCTGCGGGAGCGTCGCTCATTGAGTGCGGCAGCCCCAGCTGTCGCCGCCGCCGCTCCCCGCAGCCGCTACTTCCTGTGCGGCGATGGTTCAGTTCC
>VZTJ01001761.1:691828-706077 GCA_013397795.1 Orthonyx spaldingii | reverse complement strand
CGCCGCTCCTCCCGGCCGGCGCGGCTCCGCCCCGCAGCGCCCGGCCGGGGCTCCGCGCTGCCCGCGCCGCATTGGGACTCGGTGCGGTGCGGTGCGGTGTGATGAGATGCGATGAGATGCGATGCGGCGGAGCCGCCCCCCCGCGCCCGCCCTCCGCGCCCGCCCTCCGCGCCCGCGGGGAGATGGCGCAGCGCGGCGCCGCTCACCGCGGACATGGTGCTGCCTCCCGCCTGCCCCGCAGCGCAGCCCGCCGCACGCAGCGAGCCAGGGAGGGATGCAGCGAGGGAGGGAGGGAGGGAGGTGCCCGCGGGCCCGGCCCCGCCGCAGCCGCCCCGGGGGCGAAGCTCCCGGGCACAGGGATCTGTGTGCGGGAAGGGCGGAGATGGAGCCGTGGGGGATCGGTGACGGGAACTCGCAGTAAGGCAGGGAACGGGCACGTAGCGGGGTTAATAAATGGCACAGTCCCGGGGCGGGATGCCGGAGAAGCGGTGGAGGGCGTGGGGGCTCGCCTGCAGACGCTCCGTGCGCTGTAAATCCTTGCCCTGCCGCGGAGCGGACGAGGTGGGAGCGCTCCGTGTAGGGAGCAGGATCTCACCTGCGCTATTTGATTGGTACAAATGTGACACCAGCAGACTGGCAGTGTCTTTTAGTGCCTACATGTAACCATAAAGGAGCAGGTCGGAACACATCGAAAGCAGGGCAAGTTCGGTCCGTTTTTCAGATAAAGTTTTAAAAGGTGATGGTTTTGTTTGGAATCCTACTCGTTCTCCTCAGGGTGTGACGGAACTGCATGCAGGGTCTGTCCTGGCCAGAGAAATTGAACATGATGAGGCTCTTTTGGGCGATAATGAGCTGGGATAGGGAGCACTTCCTCTCCCTTCTTGCATGCAGCATGAGAAGTCTCAAAGCTTGGAAGTCAAAAACCTTTTCTTAAAAAAAAAAAAAAAAGAAAAAGAAAAAAAAGAAAAAAGTTAAATCAGAACATTTTAAAATACCAGTTTTTAGTGATATTCTTCAAACACCTTACTGATGCCACTAAATAATTTGGTATAATAACCAAGACAGTGAGTGCTTGCAGCTCTTAAAGCTTTTTGTTCAGGATCACATATGTTCATTACCTCTGAAAGGCTGTTGCAGAATGCAGATTTTGAGGAGACTAAAATCAGGCAGTAACATGGAAAGACAGGGTCATAGTGCTCTCTGAATCTTCACAATAAAGCAAATATTACCCTCAGCAGCTATGGTAGACTTATATTTTAAAAAGTGTATTTAACTGCGGTTCAGGTTCCAAATGTCCCCCTCATTTGCCTGTGATATATGACATTCAGAACATCATAACTTGACTTACTTTAGAAAAGTACACACAAGGAATATCTAAATATTTATGTTCTGTGTTTACATGAAGTGCCATTAAATCCCTTTATTGCTGTGCTTTTACTACTATCGCAGAACTCTCGACTGGTTTCCAGTTGTAGCTGAGTTCCAGCAGGAGGCAAAGATTCTGCCCTTAGGTCAGGTGGGTGTGTGGCTTTTCCTTCCCTCTCCCTCCTCCAGCACAGCCTCTTCCTGGCAGCTCTGATCGGCCTCACCTAACGCTGCTCAGCCCACGCTGGCTTGGCCAACCACAAAATCTTTGGCCAATCTCCCGTGCTGGTGTAGCTTTAGAGGAGGCTGCCATAAATCCCAGCAGCCTCTGTGGCTTCCTGGAGAACATCACAGGTGTATTTCAGTCCTCCCATGGACTGGAGACAGGACTTTAGGCTTCCTCTGAGGGTCCCAGTGCTGAACCTCCTGTTTGTCTTCATTTTCCACACTGGTAGGTATTTCCACACTCAGGTATTTGCAGCTCATTTTTTTTCTGCAACTTCTAGGTTTGGACAAGGATGCTCATAGAGTAGTGCTTCCATTTTTATTTTTTTTCCTGTGTGAACTTTAGTGTACCTCATAAGTCCTTCTCCAGATAAGAAATAGCTCATTCAGAGAAAAGATCTCATGGAAGTAGCTCATGGCAGTTTGACTGCAGAAATGGAGCATGATGTAATTTTTCAGTCAGCAAAATACTCAGATTGTGTCACCAACAGGAGGACAGTTTAGCTTGCCTGACCTGTTTCTGGTCTACCCAAGTTTTAACTACAGCAAAGTATAAATTCCCTATGTTATTCTATATTGTCAGTTCTACTTTGCAGTGCTTGTAGTGTCCAATGAGAGTGTTGTGCATGTAACAGTCAAATGATCAAAACTAAAATTTGAAAGGATGGTGCATTCACGGGGTATTTTAGCATGAGAAAGATAAAGAAGAAAAAGAGAAAGTAAAGGAAGTACATTCAAAGTTTAGAAATAAAAATGGTGAATACAGAAACTGCATAAAAAATCCCAAAGATAGCACTTACAAAGTTTGCCAAGAAATGAGTTTTCACCTTCCTGCTCAGCTGTGTTCTGATATCTTCTGACAAATGGCATCTTCTCTTTCTCAGCACTTAAGAGAGCTCTCTGAAGTTCTGGCCATTAGCTCTGGGGTGAAACTGAGAGCAACTCTCCTGATATTTATCCATTATCATCCCCAGGCTTAAAATGAGCTCTTCCACGGAAGAGTTTGCTATGTGCATGAAGCAAGATTTCCAACAAAGCACTACTAACCTTTTCAATTGAGCAAAATCCACTTAACACATCAAAGCAGTTGAAATCTACTTAAGAACATGAGTGAAGCAGCTACTTCAGAGCACCCCAACAGGTGTGCAGGGTATCCTGGAAAGAAAGTCTCCTTCGCTGATCTTCACTTGTCAATTTTTCTGAAAGCATGAGTATAATCAGAAGCAGATTTTTTCTCCACCTGAAAAGACCCTCTAAGTTGTTGAAATGTACTCCTTTGTACCCATCTCACCTGCTATAGCCCCTCCTTCCTCGGATCTCATTCTGACTTTTCAAACCATTGGTTAGAAATCACTGGAGGCCGTTTCCATATTAGTTTTCAGTACTGAGCTGTGTCTGGGTTGTGTTCAACACCCCAGTGCAAAGGCAGCTCCTCATTGTTTCCAGTCAAGTGCAGAGAAGCGCCAATTCCCTTCTGGAGTGAGCAGAATCCAGGCAACCACTTGCATGTTGGTACAGCAGGTCCTGCACGAGCTGCTGAAAGGTCAAGGAGACTTGAAGCTGACACTGCACTGGGTCTCATCTGTTTTTAAAAATTCAGGGGTGCTCCAGCAAGCGCAGACACACAGCCTTGGTCACACATGTGAAAGCACAACAGCAACAACACTGTCATTTTCTAGTGTTGACACATCCTGTCCTAAATTTAAGCTCTAATTAATTTGATTTTACAAAAACCACGTGCTGGAACAATGCATTAACATGCACGTGATATAACAGATAGAGAAAGGCAGAATTCATCTCCCGAAGTGGTTAATACTTTAAATCCAACCTAACTGAATATCCGCTTAGCTTACCAAATGTTCAGCATTGCCTGATACTCATTACTGCAATATTCCCTGCTTTGCTGTGTTCTTGGCAGTGTTGTGCTGTTGATAATGACAAACAAACAGAAACCTGTACTGTGGGCACAGCTTTCTACCAGCTACCTGAAAACTAATTGCTGTTAGAGCTGAAATTTCTCAATGCATAAAACTTCCTTTTTTCTTTCCTTTGGAAAAGTGTAGTTGGCTTTCACTTGGCCATTTTTGAGTTACACAAGCATTAAAAGAAGTCCTATCACCATAATTACAAAGACTTCCAGTATGGTAGAAGAAATGACTAGAAATAAAGAAGCTGCAAGCTAAATATATATATATATATATAGGGCATTTCAGAAGGGACTGCTGATTTGGAGTGCCTGTGTATACTTCAAGGGCCCAGCTTTTCAAAAGCTGTTGAGTTTGTATAAACAGTTCCCTTCCAGATGTCTCTGTTATATATATGCTTGTTATTTTTCTCTCTCTCCCCTCTCAGATTTAATGTTGGCTCAATTAGGAATGAAGTCAGAAAGTCTGATAGACAGAGTTGCTTATGAGACTGAGACACAAAAATTCGTGTTTTAGGACTGCCAGATAATTTTAGCCAGAGGTGACATACCTAGATTTTCATCTCCATGTGCACAGTTTAAAAAACTTCAGGCAACTAAGCAAAATTTAAGCAGAAAACTTAGGCACCACTGTGAGCTGGGAGGTGTGGAAGGCAGCTTAAATTCCATTTGTGCACTTTAGACGCCTAAGTGCTTAGCTGCTGTTGTGGTTGGAAATGGACTTTAAATCATATTAAATCCAGGTGTAGTCTAATTTGGGTTTTCCTGATGCCTTGTACCTTTCTTTGAATGAAATCTTAATGAAACTACATATTGCCAGCAACAGATAAGTATGTGCATATGCTTTACTTGTCTGTATCTTTCAAGAGAAGATGAAGTTTTAAAAAATACATAAAGGGAAATATAATGTTAAACTGTTTCATTGGTCAGAACTAAGGAAAATCAGTGTTGTCTCTTTTCCACTTGAGAATTAATTCTACTTCTTTACAGAAGAGTCTTCCAATACAAAAATCACATGATGCTGGGAAATAGGTCATGCTGCTCAGCGAAGAACTAAACCTTGCACAATACAAACACACAATACACGTCTTGCTGTAACTACAATCCCTACACTTTCTCTCAAAATTTCATTTGTTGTCTTTGGCTGCCCTGAGGTGAATTTTAGTTCTGTTCTTCTCACATGGCACTTGGAGCTGAACCAAACACTCTTGATTTATACTGAAATTGCATATTTTTGCCTGTAGTCTAGGGGCTGTGCTTTGTACATCTTTTTAAGGAAAAAAAAGTACCCATTAATGTTAGTGGGAGCTCTTCTGTACAAAGAAAGCAGAATCACAGTCCTATACATAATTGAATCTGAGGAAACGCTGGGTAAACACTGTTTTGGTTTAACCCCTCACAGAAGTATCTATTCACCCCCTCTCTCTGCAGTTTATTTTCAGCCTCAGGAGCCTGAGCAAGGCTCGCTGTCCCAGCCAGGCCTGCTTGCCACTGATAACACAGGCAGCCCAGTGAGTGTAAACATCTGTACTTTAGAGGCTGAGTGGGGAATGAACCCAGCACATGCTGTGTGGTGTGGCTGCAGAAGCGTGGACCTGGAAGGGACCCTGGAGGTCCCTTAGCCCAGTGCTCATTTATCTGGCCCAAGTGCTGCATAACCACTTCAGATAAAATTAAGGGGTCTTGAAATGCACTCATACAGGTTTTCATTTACCACTAGAAACCTTGGGTTCAGCTTTGAGTGTCTCCGTACCTGGTTTCCTTTCATGAACTGATTTTCTTGCTTGCATGCAGGTAGGTTTGATCCTGAGTTTGAACATCCTGTTCCATCAACCACCTTCTGACAGATTTTGAGTTGTGCACAGTCCCCAGATCACAGAGTGACAAAGAGTTCACCTATAGAAAACATCTATACAGAGAAGTAGGATGGGGTAATGAAAACCCTACTAAACACACATAGTCAAGGAAACAGAGCTGAGTTCTCTGGGGATACTTAATTCTGCATTTCCTGGTGTTTGCCACAGACATAGGAAATTGATTTGACACTGTTTGAGTCTCTAAAGTAGTTCTGGAAGCCTAGTCGATTGATTTCCCTTCGCATTGCCGGAATGGTGGACGAGGGCCAAACTGTGAATGCAAATGAGGTCCCTCAGCTTTGGGAATGCATCAGGAGAGGTTCTCTGCCAGCCACAGGACCTTGCTCTCAGAGGCACTCACACACTGCTCGGTTTTGCTGTGTTTATAGTGGTGGTCAGCACTGCAGGCACTGCTCCAGATTTACAGCTGAGTGTTGACAAACCAACGCACCTATTTCATGCACTGCTCCAGCAAAATCCTCCTCACTCAGAGCTAAGCTGTCTCTTCTGGATTTGGCCAGAGCTGCTGGCAGGCTGCCCTGCTATGTATAAACATGTAAACCACAAAAAGATAAAAGACTGCAGCGTGCCAGATCTCTAATATAGATGAAAACTTGATTTCTTACCTCCGTGTGGAAGAAGTTGCTTTTTCCTGGCTTTGGAAGCATTTGCAGTTCAGTACATTGCTGTTACATGGAAGGGGATGTGCTTTCCCACTATGGTTTTCATTTACTTCAAAATGCTTTTCTGGAGTAATCGATAGCTTTGCCAGCCTGAAACTCAATAAACATGGTTTTAAAAGGGTAAGGATTTAGTGGTGCTGCAGTCTGCACCATAAATCTCAGTTGATTTATTAATGAATGAACGAGGCTAGAGATGATTGTCCAATATTATCTGCCATCATTGTTTACAATCCCTGATTTATGGACCTGACTCCTTGTTTTCTCAGGTGTGGTTTGGTGATGCTTGTGGAGTCAGACTGGCATTGTGACAATATACCCAAGAGGAAAGCCAGACCCTGTTTGTTCCATCAATTAGCACTGTAGGTAAAGAAATTAGATAAGCCTTAGGTGGGAACTAACATGCAGGTTTGTGGAATATTTCTGTTAGTCAGCCTTATTTGTATGGTTTTCTGTATGTGTTAATCTCCACACATGAGTCATTTTACCCAGCTAATGAAATGAAAGTTGGATGTCACGCTCTCTGTTTGGTCTGTACATCTGTTACTGGTGCTCTGGTTTGCATAATGGTGAATTTTTGTGCAGTTTAGAGTACACATGTATTTTATTGCAGTTTTCAGTGTCATTGTCACATTTCTGAGGCTAAGTGGAGAAGAGGAAGGATCCAGTGGACATCCCTCCCTGCAAGAGCATGAAAGGCATTTGTAATTCACACAGCCTCAGAAATCCCATGGCTGATGTATTTCTGCTTCAAAATCTACATCCACAAAACACAAGTTCGGAGAAATGCCAGTTCCACAGTCATGTTACAGCCTGGACTTGCCAGAGCTGGGAGTGATAGCAGGGTATGGCAGATGTGGTGTCATCAGCAGTGCTTCAGCATGTCTGCAGTTGGGAAGAAATGTTTGGATGTATTTGTGTCAGAAGAGAAAAGCAACAATTACTGACAGGGAGTCTCTGAGGCACATCCAAGTGCACCATCACATGGGGCAGACTGTCTCCTCTCAGATGAAAAAAAACCCAAAAACCAACCAAAAACCCCAAAGTGACCATATTTGAAAGAACCAGGGATTCTTCAAGTGCTGCTAAGTGTAGCTGACATTTCAGAGCTCAGACCAAGCAAATCCAAAGCTACACAGAGGCAATAGGTTTTGAGCAGAGCAGCACCATGGCAAAGAGCTGACTTCTCTAGTAACACCCTGTGAGTCACTGTGAGAGAAAGGACAGGCAGAAGAGAGCCGGAGGCCAGCTGAAACCATCCCAGGAAATCGCTGTGCAGCACAAACGGAATCAAATCAAAAGGATGAGTGGATATGTGCAGACCTTCCAGAAGTGTATTAGCACTCCAGAAGGGAAGTGGTAGATTTGACATGGCATTTGATGTTTGCCAGGAGATACCAATAAAGGCACTGCAAGAAGCAAAGGAAATTCCTCTTCCGTAACACACCCGCAAGACACATCATCTAAGAACACAGACCTTCTTTGTATGGCCCTATTTATAAGCCAGGATTCATCAAATTTTCACTTGAGAATGGAGAAGATTCTAGTGAGAAGCTGCATGACAAAGTTCACTGTCCCAGACATGGAACCTCAATCGGCCTCACCAAAAACCACTGAGAGGAAACTGAGCTTCTGAAATCAGCACAGGAGACGCACATGGATGTGCTGCTTCATGCAATCTCCAGGATGAGGGACCAAATCAACCCTCACTAAAGGCACAGAAGCCTTGGATTCAGCAATGCTGTGCTGCACTGGAGTATTGGAAAACTGCTGCTGCTTTCTTCTTGTTTTTCTGAAACACAGTCTTGAGCAAGACTCCCTGACAATAATAATAACAACAACAGCAACAACACATACTCCCCAGTGAGTGGCTTTTGGGGTGAGACACAGCTTGTACGTGTTTCTGCAGTCAGCAGAGCCTCGGGAGCCCTGCTGCTTACAGACTTTTTGCAGGCTTGGATGTCAGGGGACTTCCCAGCAGGAGCTGTGGCATCCCCATGTCACAGTGGTGTGAAGAGCAGTGGCTGGTGCCTCTGGGCACTGTGAGACTCTTGCCTGTGCCAAATGTGGGTGCAGGAGACAGGGGTTAACTCCAGACATCTATTGCCACACAACAGTCACCTGTGTGCCTGGAATAGGTGCTTGGAAGTGAGAAACTGGAGACAGCTGCGTGGTGTGTGCACTATTTATTCTCAGTTAAGGTTTGGAGAAGAAAAATTACAATATTGCTTGAATTATGCATCTTATATCATAGTAGTGCCTTGCAGTATGCATTATGGGCATTCATCAAGAACGAGTAATATTCCATTTGTTTGTGGTGCATTTAAGCAATGAATATTGGCACTTGTATTGCTCTAACTATAACTATGAGGAGTTCAGGCATTTTTGCACGAAATACATTTGTCAGTGATGGGAGGAGGTTGCCATAAATACATTAATTACTGACTGATAGACTGCTACAAAGAGAAGGTGGTTATATCTAAAACAAGGATAAAAATATAGGTGTCTCCAACAAAGCATCTTTAGAATTTGCTGCCTTCAGTGATCCCAAGAGCTGAAATTTCCAAACTTGTCTCACTGGCTGCATGACCCTTAAAGAGTGAAAGACGCAGTGTGCTCTGGCTTTGCTGAAATTGCATTGTCATCTCAACAGAATTGCACATCATCAAAACATGAAACAGGTAAAAAAGTGAATACCTGTGAAATATTAAAATCAGCAGCTGTTCAGTACTAGAATAAGTGTAGTTGAAAGATTTTCTTACCCAGTGACTGAAAAAAGCCTTGGCAAATTCTAAAAATATGAAGAAGTCAAATTACTTGAACACTCAGAATATCTGAAAAATACTGTCTGAAGCTTTTAAGTTGGAGGAAAGGAGTGAGTAATCCTTTGTTTGTCTAATAATTTAAATGCAGACAGGTACCAGAGAAGGTTCTAGGCAAATAAATCACAGATGTGAAATGTTGACTTCCCACATATTTTTCAGTTTCATTCTTTATCAAAAGTGCTTGGCACAAATTCATATAAAATTAAATTTCTTTTTTTTTTTTTTTCTGTCATTATATCACTCAGCACATTAGGAATGCAAAAAATTAAGGATTTGGATAAATGTATGCTAGAGCAGGTAATTAATTTAGTAAGTATATACACAGATCTTGTTTGCAAGAAAAAAGTCTGACAGTGTAAAATTATACTTGATTGCAAAGCGACCTGTTTTAATGGCTTTAATGCAATAATAACCAACTGCTCCAAATGAAAACAGCAAAAGGATGAAGGGTCAAAAAACCAACAAGCTTAAGATTGATTATATAAATCAGTGAATATCCAACTATGCCTTAAATCATTATTGAAGTGATGGTGGATTCAAAATTAGAAGTCTTGGGTACTACAATTTCCAATCCATGAAAAACTTTTGCCTGTAAGGAAGGTCTTTTTTTTCCCTCATAAAGCATTTGATATGGGAATATTCCTTGCAGCAAAGCATTTAAAGCTCTAGCTGTTGAAATGTAAAGATAGGATACACACACAGCCCTGAAAATATGCAGGTACATTTTGCCTGGCTCACAGCTGCCCAGTTACTGTTCAAGAGAGAGAAAAAAAATGTATTTAAGTGGCAACAAAACACAAAGGAGAAGCAAATCCTTCTGGTTTGGAACTTGAAACAAACAAACAAACAAATAATCCCAGTGTCACAGATCAGCCTGCTTTTGTTCCTTGAGCATACAGACCAGCTTTCCAGTTTTAGGACTAACTGTTGAAAGTATGAGAAAGGAACAGAGCAGAAATTAATATCTTGATTTTCTTTTTTCCCAGTCAACAAGATATTTCCTCCTTACAATATATTCCATCCACCACACAGCTTACAGAATGTACTGATGATTAGAGTGTTTCATAAGACAGTCTGAACATGGGTTTTTGGGAAAAATCTCTAAAAGTTGCTGTTTCCAACTGGGAGACAGCTCATTAGAAGGCATGAGATCAGCTCAAATTATGCCAAGAGGGAGAAACAAGATGGTGAAAAGATCCCAAGGTAGGCTGTTGTAAGTATGGATTATTTGCCTTGCTTTAAATTTGAGACACATTTAACAAAGGGGTTGTTTTCTGTTACTCCTTGGAGGCTTAAAAAAAAAATCTACTCTGCTTTCTCTAATTTTTCCTTGGTTTTAATTGCTCAGGACTCCTGGGTTCTGCTGTGGTAGCAGTCATTAAATCAGCGACTGATGCACACCAACACTTCAGTGTTTATTTACCTGCCTCTAAACTTGGTTAGAGGTAGGTAAACAGTTTTTCTAGGTTTTAGTGAGTGTTAATTATTTGATTGTAAAGCACAGTGAGGCATCTGTGCCTGAAAAAAAATGCCTCTTGTGCCTCTGGAGTGGCTTCTAAGTAAATCCTCCCACATCTCTGCAGTGGGGCAGCCTCACCAGTTAAATGGAAAGGCAGTCCTGAATCCACTCGAGGATGTTCAGTGCACTGAACCCACCCTGCCCTTCATTTCTGGCTGCTGCCAGCTGGCTTCTGTCACCAAGCAGTGCCCCACAGCCCTGGCCCTGTGTCCAGTCCATGCAGACAGCCCTTGTTTCTTGGGAAGGGGGGATACAGACACTCTGATGTCTGCATGAAGGGTTTTTTACCTTCCTTTGCCTTCCTTTAGCTGGTTTTTTGCTCAAACTTGCTCCTTGGCATTGACTGTGATTAGGAGGTGCAGCAGGCTTGGGTGGCTTGGGTTTGGGTTTTTAATAGGTTTTTAACAGGTTTTCAAAGCTTCACCACCAATGTTGGACTCTCAAGTGCTGCACCTGTGTAGGGAGTTTAGGGCCATCACCATCAGATGACACAGAGGAGAGGAGTTTTCCTTAAGTTATGCTTTTCAATGTCACCAAGATCAGGAGAAATTCCTGCAAGCTTGAATTAAAGGTTTTTTACACTCAGTGTCTCAAGATCATAGGCATTTATGATCATAATAGATAGACACACTTAACTATTGCCTTCGCAGCATTAAATTTTACAGCTGCTGCTTGCAAAATCTGCTGCTCAAAATAGTCTGAATTTATTAAGTCAAGGGTTTAAGGGCAGCTTCTCTCCAGAAAAATGAAACAAAACAAAGCAACCAAAACCCAGCAGTACAGCCAGAAAACCAGAAACAATTACGACAGGTCTTAAGAAAGCTTAGTTCAGTGTAATTGACTCTCTGCCAGGGAGAGGAAGGGAATGTCATGTTCATGTTGCTTCCTCTTCCCCTAAATCAAGAAATGGAATTAAGTGAAATTGATGCAATCAGGGCTCTGATTCGGCCGTGGTTGTGCAGCTGTGTCAAACAGTGGCAGCTCTAATCTCTGCCTTGCCATGACACAGCACAGGCTGTGCAGGAGGCAGCTCCACGGAGCTCTCCAGTACAACTCTCTCCAAAGAAAATCTTCCCCTTTGTCCTTTTCTTTCTTCTCCATTTTGCCTACACTAAGCACTTTGCATGGTAGTGTTACCTCCTATAATATGTCAGAAAATATGCAAAAATATTTACAGTAAATTCACACAGTAAATGGCAGTTTTGTTGCCATTTCCCTAAATTATCCCACTACTTAAAATTAAGATAAAGTCCACATTAAATGCAAGGGCAGAGGATGCTTTCTAAGCACCAATGTCCTCCCAGATTCGAGGTGGAGAGGAATGAATCACAAAGAGAGGAGGGTGGGGAGGTGGCCTTGGAAGCCAAGGGGACAAGGGGGTGTTTCGTGTGGTGGGGGTGACCAGAGGCCCACATGCTGAGGGAAGGTGGTCTGAGGAATTCTGCACAGCCAGAAGTCATTGTTAGGAAGCAAATAATAACTGGTGATACATTTGATCCAAAAGAGGGGAGGGTGGTATGGGATAAAACTGTTGATTGCTCAGTGGATTGCTCAGATTGCTCACTGTCAAGGGAAACCTTGAGATAGTGATGCCTCTTTTCAAAACAGCAATCTGAGCACCCAAGAGAGGTGATTGGTGTTGCAAAGTTCACTCTGTGAGTAAGGAAGCCAATATCCTTCCCAAGACAAACGCAGGGACCACAGAAGTCCTGCTCTCCCTTTCCTGGGCTGAGCCTGGTGGTGTAAGTCAGACCACACAGCCTTCCAAGGCCACTCAGTTGCACTGGTGCACACCAACAGCAGCCTCACATGACATTTGCCACATTTCAGGACTTTTGAGGAATTTGGAGGCTACTGAATGAAAATGATTTCTGAGTCAGGAAGAGGAGTGCAGACAGCCACAAGCTCTGGAAGCCATGCACACCTAGCAAGTGAGGGATTCAGTTTTGATGCTCCAACTTGCATGGAGACAGAAACCTGTGCAGAGTGGCTTCATTGCAGCTGAAGGAGAACCTGTTCCCAAAGGAAGTAAACCTGGCTGAATTGTTCAGGAAGGCAATGTGGTAACAACTAATGGCAAAGAAGAACCAACAAACAAGCATTGGTTTAGCAAAAATTCACGTCTGAAGAGAAGTTTAATCAGGGCACCAAGGACATGACAGGAAGAATGTCTTGTTTTCTATAAATCAGCACTTGATGACTGGGTAAATAAATGAGATTTGGGATTTCTTAAGTAGCTCAGCCTGTTTAGCTCAATAAGGAGAGAGTGATAATTTTATGATAGGCTGTAAATATCTATTTACAGGGGAGCAGAAACCTGATTAGTGAGGGCTCTTCCACCTACCAAACAAAGAAGTCCAATTGCCTAGGTGAAGCTATAAACTCAAACTAAAAATGACATGCAAAGTCTGAAACATGAGGATAGGTATCTATTACCAAGCTGTACTAATGCTGAATTCCCATTTCTTGAATCCATTGGAAGGCTGTAGCAATGGCTGTGGTGAATTTCCTACTTTTGTTAATTATAAAACAAAAGAAACCCCAAAGGTTGTGTCTCTTTGTTGTTTTGTTGGGTTTTTTTAAGTGGGTTTTCCCCCAAAATACATGGCTTTAACAAGATTTTTGGGAAGGTGGATTGTGTTGCAGACATTCACCCTACATAATCAAAACTCCATGTGATTTATAATCTGCAAATCCCTCTTTTGTGCAAACTCCTCTTTTCAAGGTGCTTAGCAGGGTGTGTCACAAGTTAAAGGAGTAAATTTTTGTAGGAACTACTTGTCAAAACATTGGTAGCCCCTTAGCATGGCATCATCATTAAATCCTCACACAGAAATCACAAATGTGTGTGAGAAAAAGACCCAGAGCTATGCAGAGCACCACCAGTAAAATGACAGTGTTCTGGAGAGATTTTTCTCAAGTATATCTAAACAGAAAGAAACTGAAATGGTTCAAAAGACAAAGGGAAATATCTGCAGTTGAAATTAACTGTCACAGCCATCAAATCTTGGATTTAAGCCTGGCACTTTACACTAAGCAAGAATTGCTTCCAGGTTTCCACCAGCCACGAATTGACAGTCTGGGCTAAACAGACCATAATGTGAGTGCTGAGAGAATTTTGATGAAATTGGACAAAGGGTGAAGAGAATTCTAACAGCTCCACATCTGGTGGTTTAGCAAAAGAAAAGTTTCAGCAGAGAGTAGCTTAATCCAGTGCTGGTATCAGTGAACACATCTCTGGCCTCCTGTGGACGATGCAGCCACACAGTGAGAGGGACCAATAGCACTGCCCAGTCAGTGTGAACCTCTCTGGGATCTGCCTTCATTTTTTAAAAATCAGGGCAGAGATCCAATAAAAGAACATTTCTCTTTCTCCCTCCAAGGCATGTAGAAGAACTTTGCCACAGAGTCTGGAGCCCAAGGGTCTGGGCAAACATGAGTGACCATGGCTGGGATATGAACTGTAGGTCCACATACAAAAATAGACTACCAAGACATGGAGAGCACTCCTTGGGTTATTTCCACATATTATTTTTGCAGCTTTTCAGAGCAATTGAGTTTGGCCACCTCTAACTAACATAAATAGCCTTCTGCTTAACATGGTTTAGGTCAAAAGCAAACTGCTTTTGTTTGTGGCTTTTTTGGGGAAAAGGATTTCACATCTGAATTGTAGGAATACTGATCTGAAATCTCAGATTGAAGTCACTCTCCATGAGATTTGCTTCCAGACTTGAGGCATTGTTGATTGGGTAGCAAGGTTTAAAATTAAATTAAAGGCAGTGATTTGCCCCCAGGAAAATTGTGTACAAAAGATGTTTCGCCAATCAAATCTCCTAAAGTAAAAAAAAAAAAAAA
>VZTJ01001761.1:650567-691795 GCA_013397795.1 Orthonyx spaldingii | reverse complement strand
TACAAAAGAATGTTCGCCAATCAAAACTCCCAAAGTAAAAAAAAAAAAAAAAGAAGAAACAAAACAAAATAAATCAATAAATCCCCATTGCTTAATTAAATCTATTCCTATGTGACAACATCTTTTTCTCTTCAGAGAGAATTATTTTTAACTTTGATTGTGAAGAACACTGCTGGAACAGCTCTCGTGTGAGCCACAGCAAGCAGCAGCAGTGCCAAAAGCATAGTTAGGATTTTGCTGGGTTGCTGGGACAGTAGTGAAACTGCTATTGTGTCACCTAGGAAGATAAAAATGATGCACTTTTTACAAATTCAGACAAAAATGTAATTGCAGTCCGATTTTGAGAAGGAACATTTCCATCCATTGCATCAAACTGAAGCTCATTTTCTACCCTGGTACACCCTGATGTATTTTGGGATATTTTCTAGCATATCTTTTTTTCTCATCTCCCAGGATTGCATCAAACCAGTCAGCTTACAGCATTGTACATCAACAGCCAAGGAGAGAAGAGGGAATAAGACATTTCTACCAGCTCCATTTGCAAAGCTCACATGAATCAAAATCAAGCACTGTGGTGCTTCTAAGCAGCCCTGACTGCTGAACCCTGGAGCTTTAACTTGCCATTTAAACAGTGGGGTTACTGCTTGTGTAAGCAATCGTGTCTGAGCTCTCTGGAATTTGAGGAGGGGGAAAAAAGTGAAGTCAAACTGCCCTTTTTCTGTTTCAATTAGAAACGCTGTGATTCCCAGGGTGAGAGCCTGTTGGGCAGTACCTTCATGGCATTTGCTTTTCATCCAGCACAATTAATAGGTGATTTGCAGCAATCCGTGCTGATGAGGGCAAGTTCCTCCCCCACTCACTGCCCCAAATCTTGCCCCAGGCACCAACCCTGACTCTTGGAGCAGAACATGGATCCTGAGCCCCTAGAGCATGCTGTTGTTTGGGAATGAGCAATACTTTCCAAGGGATATGGGAACCCCTGCCCCAGCTGCCAGAAAATCCCAGCTTCTGAAAGGAGCTCTGGTGGGAAAGGGGTCAGCTGGAGAGGGTTCCCACTGTGGGCAAGGCACAGAGTCCTGTTTGGAGGAGGCCTTGGTAGCAGAGATTGCATTTGGGAGCTGCTGGATGAAGAGAGGGTGAGCCATGAACACACGTGGGGCAGCTGCAGAATCACAGAGCAGCTTGGGTTGGAAGGGACCTCTGAAGGTCAACCAGTCCCAACCCCCAGAAGGGAGGTTCAAAGAGGTCACAGAGGAAGGGGTGGGTGACGTGGGGTGAGATTGCTGTGGCATATTAAAAGGATGGGGAAATGCACAGGGCTTGTGCACAGGAGCAGCCCAAGCCCTTGGCATTTATTCCCGTTCTGTCCCAGCCCCTTTGGGCTGTACCCTCAGTGGGGACAATGCAGCACACCCAAGCAGAAGGCAATTAAACTTCCTCCTGTACAGCAGCACGGACTCTCTTTTTAGCCTTAGAAAGCTGCTCCCCAGGGCCTAAATTGAACTTCACTCTACAATTGAGCAGCACTATGGGGGCTCTGCTCTCGACTGGAGTACCTGGGAATTACTGCACTGTAAATAATAATTTCGTAATATTCATGTAAGCCTGTTGTTGGATTGCAGAGTCACACACTAGAGTTTAACACGCCTGGCATAAGGTTGCTCATGCATAGTCTTGCAGAAGGTTTGATTGGGAGGGCTAAATAGCTATGAAGGGGTTACTCTGACATTTCTTCTCAGGGTAATATGGGTTGCACTGCCTACAACCCAGCAGATCCATATGGAGGATTCTGCTTTAAAATTGGCTTTTATTCAAGGCTCTTCAGAGAATTTCCCTGCTTTGCTTTTCAAATGTGGTCACAAGAGGAAGGGAAAAATGTATCTGAAAAATGTCACTGTTGTGGGATTTTTTTCTTTCATTTTTCTACAGATATTTTTCCCCTCCTTTGCAAAGCAGCTTTGAAGTACACAGGCTAAAAGGGGCAGAGAACATTTATTTTTATTTAGTATTCCTATTTACTGCATAGAGCTTATGATTTGGATAAATTTTCCAGGTGTAACCACAGTCTTACAGAAGTCAATAAAAACTCTGCACTGCCTTTGTGGGGCTCAGTGAAGGGGAAGCAATCCAGTGGTGGGATATTGTTGGTGTCTCCTCTTTTCCAGAGATACTACTCAACCCAAATCTAAACAAACCTTGGCTTGGCTTCTGGTTTGATGCTTGAAGGTCACAAGTCTCAGTTTTGTTTAGGCTGCACATGGACCTGCTTCTAAAAACAGTGGACTCTTCCCACAAGTACATCTGGTGTCTTATCTCTGATGTCCAGGAAAGGAGCCTCCCCCCTTCTATCACACTGCTATGTTAAAAAGGAGGTTTTGTAATATATTGAGAGTAAAAACCATACGGGACTTTTGTTAATTCAAAAAGGAAGACCTTGCACTGAGACTGTAAATGAAATACCCCAACAGGGTACAGTTCATCCTCGTGCCAAGAGACACTGAAGGACTGTTGAAACCAGAGGACTCCAGAGGGCACCAAAGTTATCAAACTGCAAAACTGATGGATGTCAGGATGATACATGTTGGTCTTTTGCTTACCTGTGATGATGAATTTCTGGTGGCAGATATTCCCAAATTTGGGCAGCAAACTAGAAAACCATGCTGAACTGCAAGGACTGCAGCCATAATTAGTGGGATTATATTTCTACACTTTGCTGGTTTTGCATCAAAATAATTCTGCATTAAAATAATTTCGCTGACTGGTTAACCTTTTTTTTCTTTTTCTAATGAGTTAGTTTGGCAAAATACACGTGCACATTCCAATTTCTGCTTATTTACAGCACTGATCGTATAACTCCATAAATGCCCAGCTTAATTTTGTGGTGAGTTATGTGTGGTGGAGGCCGCCACAAGAATTTCATTAGCCTCCACTCTAAAGCAGTGACAGTAATTGCTATAAGGCTATAAAGATTGAGCAGGATGTCATAAAAACACAACAGTGGCAATAAGAAATGTAAATATTTTTGATACCTGGAGACCAGTTAATCTGTGCAGGCAATGTGTCATGTTCTATACATTTGTAATATTTCTCTCTGTGCATCCTGCTGGCTGCAAGAAACTTTCAACTGCAGAAAACTTGATTCTAACTCTCAGCAGGTCACTCATTGTCAAAACTGCAGCGTTAATTTGTACTGCTAATAGTGAATAAATAACTCATTGAAGAAAACAACTATCAACAGTGAAAATGTTTGAGTGGAGGCTGGGTAACAACCCACAGTGACACACACAGTTTTTGCAAAAATAACCTGTCCACAACCTCTCTGGTCAACCTGTGCCAGGGCCTCACCACCCTCAGAGCAAAGAATTTCTTCCTAATACCTATGCTAAACTTCCCTCTTTCCCACTTGTCCTATCACTCCATGCCCTTGTGAAAAAGCCCTCTCCAGCTGTCTTGTAAGGCTGCTCTCCTTAATACAATTTGTGCTCTTCAACAGCCACCAGAATCTCATCACTCCTCACTTAAGAAGGTGTGTCAGTGGTAGCTCTGTACCCACACTGTCCTACACAAGCCCTGACAAGTCAATCTCTTTTTCCTAACGTAGCAAAGCATCCTAAGAAAGATGAAAATGCTGAAACTTGCTTCTAGCTCCAGACCTGCCATCCTACTGCTACTCTGCAAGGGCTAGAATGGTGCCTCCACACACGTAGACAAACCTTGGCAATGTTAGAGACCAAACACCTCCATTTTAATCTGCCTCTGAGTCACCATCCTTGATGAGGCACAGGCTGCGTGGCTGCGGTTCCCTGAGCTGACATCAAGGAAAATAAACACTGCTCTGAGAGAAGCAGAGCTGAGGAAACTCGGTTTTCTATGGTCTTGCATGCTACATCTTTTCTCTCTGCTCTTCACATAATATCCCATTCTATCTCCTTTGTCTCCTGCAATTCACCATTTTCTCTTAATTTCTCCATCACCCCCACATCTCCTCATTGCTGCATCCCATGGATGTGCACATCCTACCTCCAACCTGTTCCCAGGCACTAAGTCAGGGGCAGTTTCTGTTGTGGCCACTCCCAAGTCACAAATGTGCTGATTGTTTGGACATCTGACCACAGACTGACCCTCCCACAGGTCAAAGAAACCCACTGCCTGCCAGCACAGGCTGCAGTCTTTCCCAGAGGAGGACACACATAGGAACTTCACTGTCTCTGTGTCTTCAACTCACCTCTCAAATTTGGGTGAAATTGGTTGGTTTTGAGGGGGAAATTGGCAGACGGGTGTGACCTCATGGTCTTTATGAGACCTGTGGAGAAAGCACTTGGGTTTTTGCAGTTATGGTGGTACAACTGGGCAACACCAAGGCCCAAGGCTGTGGGACATCATGTAGCCAATCTCTCTGGCTTTCTTTTGCCTCTCTTGCTCTCCTCTTTGTTTTAAAGCTGCAGTGTCCATACCAAAACTGCCAGACCTCTGAGGCCATGGTTGCACAAGCTGCCCTTGATCCTCTCTTGTGATGTCTGTCCTTTTGTCACAGCCCCTCAGGCAGGGCTGACTCAAGTGTCCTCCCAGCCTCATGAGAGACAGAAACTGGAAGCTGATCTGACTGCAGGGGGAAAAAAAAAAAAAAGGAAAAAAAAAGGCAAAATGGGAGTAGGCATGGGAGCATTAGAGTTCATGGCAGTTTAAACCAGCACCACTGCTAGGAAGTCATTTCTCTGTTATGCCCTGAATTTAAGGTAGGGGCCCAGTCCTCAGGGCTCAGAGAGGTAAACACCAGCCTAATGCTGGCACAGGTCAATTCCTCCAAAAGAGAAGGGAAAATGAAGGTGCAAGAATTCCGTCATTGCTGCAGCCCCTGAGCTGTGAGAGGCAGGGGGCAAAGCAGCCCTGAGCAGAAGCAGTGGCAGAGCCCATCTGCCCCCTCCACGTACAGCCACAGCAAAGCCCTCTCAGACAAAGACACAGACATCACTACACATCCCAGGCACTGAAAAGATACAAAAATCCCTCACTGCAGCTGTCCCATTGCAAACCCTGCCTGTTCCATTCCTTATTCCTGCCTGTTCTCAAAGGCTTTTTCCACCAAGGGTGTTGTGCACAAAGGCAAACAAACTGCAGAGCCTTCGTCAGCATTGTGCTGTGTCTGATCCTATAATCCTAACTGAGAGACTGAGCTTGGCCTCAGGCTCAGCACTACAGCTCAGAGCGCGAGCAAACTCACCTCACAGAGTCTGCAGAAAGGCTGAGAGGGCTTGGCTTGCAGGGCCACTGCAATCATTGCCTGAAACTGAGGTGATTACCCTCAACCAGGGGAAAAATTCAACCCATGAACCGACAAAACAAACAGAACAAGCCAACCAACCAACCAAAAAACAAAAGCAAAAAACCCACACAAAATACAAGAAGCCCAGGGACTTAGAACATCTGCTAGGAAGTGGTAGAGAAACCAAATGTACACAGCACGTCTGCTACCAAGGGCAAGTTACTCTTACGTGGAGATTTGTAACAGAAATAAGTCTGGTTGGAAGGAAGCATGAATGGAAATGTGTTTTTGAAATCACCAAAAAAAAAAACCCCATCAAAACAAAGGTTGAAAGAGCAGTCTCTGCCAGTAGCCAAGGTCAAACATACAGCTATGATACACTCATGAAGGTTTTTTGTGCCAAGACCAGAAGGTCTGTGCTCAGATAAAAGCACAGCTGGGATGGTTCCTCAACAGCAGATCCCACAGGAGGAGGGCAACAAGATTACAGGTACCTCTAAAAATCCCCAAACATGGAAGCACAGGCAAAGCCCAGCAGGTTCTGCCAACATTCATGAAGGAAGAAATGAACAAAATTCTGAGACAAATGGGTCATACCATAACTGCTGGCTTCCAAAAGGTATTAAAGGCCCGTCCAAACCCAACTGGCCATCACCAACGGAGAGGAGCTGCCTCTTATTCTCCATGTTACAGATGAGTGGTCCTTGGCCAAACTGCTCGAGCTCACAGCTCTGGCTCCCTGTGCATGACTGTAACAGGCTGTGAGTGCAGAGGGCGAAATCTGCAGTGCAAATATCCCTTAAATCTCCCTCGGATACCACTTTGAGCTCTGCTGCTCTGGTTTCCTGCACCTGAAAGCGTAGAGAAAAACAAATAAAAAGGTTCATAGCTCTAAGACAAGCTATTCACAGCTTGCCCCCTCACTCATAGTTTTATGTGCTCCTGAAAGGATTGCACTTACCAAATGATTTTTTTTTTTATTAGCACTTATCTTTATCTGAAGTAGCTGAACAGGTGGAAAGGGTTTAACAGTTGGAGGCTTTCCAAGTCCATCTCTTTCATCTTCCGGGTCTTCTTTTCCTCCTCCTCCTGCTGCTTTACTGGAATGGGTGAGCTGTGTCCCATGTTCCTGCTTCTCCTCCCTGATCCTGGCTATAGACCACTGTGTCTGGGAAGTGTCACAGTAATGAGGTAAGTGATCCTTTTTTCCCAAACATTTCCCATTCCTGCCTTCATCTGGTGACAGCAGCAAAAAAATGGAGCAGCAAGAAGCCAGAATTCCATCAAGATGACTGAAGCATCAGGTTGTGACCCGTCAAATCCCCTGAAACCTTCTTTTACTGTCTTCAAAACAAGCACTTCTGCAGAGTCCCTTCTTATGTTCAGTGCCTACTGTGTTTTGACCTGATTCTCACTAATGCTCAGTGTCATTTCTGATATCCCATAATAGTGATACATAAGACATGAACCCCATTTATCTGGTTATCAGTCATTTTTCTCCACTCAATAGGTACAGAGTAATCATGGATTCAGCGGCTCTTCTGTGTTCTTCAGGAAGTTGAAATTCAGAGACATTAGAGACACAATTCCCATCTTGCTGGGCATCTTCCCATATTTTAATGCAAGGCATGGAAGGGCTTTTACTATGAAGGAGTTAAAGCAGAATCATGGCACACCTGGAGCAGGGCAAAGGTATTTAGCAGAGATCAGAACTGACAGAGTGTGAGATCTCCTCACCTTGAATCCACTGTGCTGGGCCCAGCTGCTCAACCAGAGTGATCCACAGCTCCATGGGCTCTTCCCTCTCACCTCCTGCCTTTGGATGATCCAGAATTAACCATTTTCTCCTCTTTTTTTACTGGAACTGTGCCATCTCCCCATCCCTGCTTGTCCTCTGGAAGACCTCCATGACTGGTTTGGGACCTTGCAGTTTCCTGCCCTGCCTGTAAGCCTGAGCTAAGGGTTCCTCTTGCTGCCCAGTGGAGTACAACAGCGAGGAGCTGAGCCAAAGTCCAGGCAGAAAATCACCTGTGCAAATCCTAATTTGTGTGCCTGCTGGGGGATGTTAAGCTTTATATCTATGCTGCAGCTTCTTGTAAATAAAAATACCAGGAGCAGGGGAAAGCCTCCTGATTTGATCCCACCTTTTTCCCAGGTTGGCTTTGTGATCGTGTAGAATCCAACCCATCTGCCACCCCTTTGGTAGGAAGAGACAAATAATTCAGCTGCTATTTGGTCTGCAACCAGCATGAGCTTGCAGAAAAGTGAGCAGCCTGGTTAAGGGAAAGGTTGTGTAAGTGCAAGCTGATGGTTCACAGCAGTCAGCAAGAAATGGTTTATGGCTTTACTTGCCAGGGGCTTTGTAGAAACAAGTTCTGGCCTTGAGAATTCCTGTCTCTGCTCAGAAGAAGAGGAATATTTCTATTGCAGTGATGATGTGCCTCCCTGAACAAAATGGCAACTTTCACATTTCATCTCAAATATTTATGTATGTGTGATAATACGTCCCTTCAGAAGACAATGTTGATAACTCTTATTAAAAATGGGCTACAGGCAGGGCTCAACTTGGCCAATAATGCTTCTGCAAACTGAAGGCTCTTCTACTTCCTTTTATCTAAACCTGTGTAAAAAATGGAATAGTTCAGCTGCACAAAGTTACTGAATTATCATAATCCCTATTATCACTCTGGACCAGGCAGTCACCTGTGGTAGCTCTTATGCTTCTCGCTAAACTGAGATCTTTTTCCCTCACATATTTTTCATGTTGTATGTAAGGGGAAGAAAAATTCTTTGCTCTTCTCCAACAACTTTTAGAAGGTGAGAACTTCTCTGAGCCACAAAAGAGAGAATCATCTTTTCAGCACTCACATTTCTGGAATAATAGCACGGAGATATTATTTCTTGCAACTGTTTTACACCATGTGTTAGCAAACCCACACAAGAGGAAGTTGCTTGTTCAAAATATCAGAGACACACATGTAGGCTCACTGATACAATGAGAGACACATCTTCTGTGTCTGAGGAGTTGTTTTTTGTTTCTTTCTTTTTTCTCTTTTTTTTTTAACTGGGAAGCAACATTTGGATGCTAAATGGGATGGAGAAGTCTGGACAGAATGTTTTCTGCAGCTGAGTTTTTGGTAGCTTTGCTACTGTAGAAATCACAGTTGATCTGCAGGGAAATGTGTATGGCAGAGGATCAGTGACTTGAAAGGTCCAGAACACAAACATGCTCTGCCTCACTCCTCTCCATGTGCTGCACAGAGCAGCAGAATATCCCACATTCATTTGCAACCCAAATCAGTTTTCTCTCACTGGAGACTCACACGGGTGTTGCTCAATACTTTTTAATTAAAAGGCTTCTTCACCTTCTGGGGGAAAAACGCTCCAACCAAACAACAAAAAACCAAACAAGCACCTGAGCAGGATCTTTCATTTCCAGCAAAACTAAAAGGCACCTATTTCCCTTCTCCCCACTGATTTTTCCATTTACTAAAAGACACTGGTGTGTGCATGTTTTATTTTACTTCAAATAAACCAAACCCATCCAATCTCAACACCTTTTAACACCCACCAGTGACCTGGTCTGAAACCACTGATTTATACCATTTGGCTGTTTCACAGTTTGAACATTAAGTCTATCAGAATATTGCTCAGAAAGACACATACAGTTCTCTGAAGAAAATGAGTACTTGGCTGCTCCAGCTCTCATCACCATCACAGAAAACTTCCCTTTATACCAGCTGGGTTTCATCTGTGATCAGTCAAACTGGCACCTCAGAAAAGTCACCATTCTTTGTAAAATTATATTCTCTGTAGAGAAGATAAGGGGGTTTTCTTCAGGCAAAAGAAAATGAAGAGAGACTCATTACATAACCTCAGAGTGTTTTCTCCATTACAGATTAATTTTGTCTTCTTTATAACGCATCAGGAATTAATTAAAGCCTTGAAAATGAACATCTTTGGCATGGGGCAGGGGGAATAGCCTTATAATTTAGATTTTAAAAAACCCCAAACAACAGAGCAGAGGCAAATCATATATGGTACTGCTGCATGTTATGGAAAAGCAGAACCATTTCAAGATCCTGCTGAGCTGGATAACACCCAGTGAGAGAGAACCAGGCAGGAAGCTTGAGACCCAGCAGGATCAGCCTGATACAGTCCGGTAAGCAAAACACCAGGACAGCTTTCCTCCCTTCTGGAGAAGGAAAAAGCTGTGTCATCACCTTTGCCAACATGTGAAGGCAAACCATAAAACCTCACGCTGTAAATGCTCTTACAGATCAGTGGTGACCTCTGTGGTGTGGCCCCTGTTCTGGCAGCTATTTATTCTCCAGAGCTGTCTCAAACTGGTGAGAAAAGAAAGGTCAAATGTGAAGCAATGGTAAAACATTTCTGCAAAGTTTTTAGACTCTTGCATAGAGGATCCCTGAAGCACCATGCTCCCAAAACCTAAGGCTCTTGGAGAAATTCTTCCAGCTTTCTAAAATCACTTCTAAAAGCATCCCAGTTCCCCCTTCAACCCAGCCCATTGCTGGATTGAACCACCTAAAGTCCTGGGCACTGTAATGTCAGATAATTTCTTTTTGCTTTGCCTTGAGGTGGAATATTCAAAGTTTGTGTAATTTCTTCACCTACCTCAGACACCACTGTTCAAAACATTTATTGGAAATAAACATGCTGAGCCACTTCTAATCAGCTTTCATCTGAGAAATGACAGTCTTCTGCTCCCATTCCCACTAGTCACCCTGCTTTATTCTTGTTTCTATACCTCACTGGTTCTTCTGAGAACAAAAGCAAAATATTTGTATCGTTTTGGTGACAAAGTGGCTGTATTTATTTCCATCCTGCCCTCACCATGTGACAGATCCACTTCTGCACCTTCCTGATGTCAAAAGTTTTTAATGTTGATTTTTCTGTACTTTGGTTGGTTGGTTGGTTTGTCGTTTGTTTGGTTTTTTTTACTATTTTTATTAATATCCTTTGCAACATCTATCTCAGCTTGATTCTTGGCCATTTGGCTGTTATGCTCTGCTTAGCCTTTTCCTAAACAGCCTTTCCCATTTACTCAGACCCAAACTCCCCATTGTCATGAAATAAAAGAGGCAAAAACTTTCAAAGCCCACCCTGCAATTAAGCTTTTAAGCACACCACGACAGCCAACCTCACAAAGATTTGCCCTTTAAAATCAAAAGCGCTGTTGATAGGCCTCTTATTCCTTTCAATTTAGTTTGAAGAAATCACTTGATCCAAAGTTAATTTCTAGATCTAGTGTATTACAATATTCTTATTTTTTTACCAAATCAAAATTTCAATGTATACACACATTTAATTTGTTCAGTAGCTGTGTGTGGGAAATAAGAGGTTAATTTGCACTCACAGGATATCTGGGTCCTATTACAATTACCAAAATGTACCTTAATCTGTCAGGTCAGCAACAGTTCTCAGTAGTATTAACCCATAAAATGCTAGCGAGGCACTTAGCTTCATCCAGGTCTAAACCTCGGGATATTAAATCTGGGCTAGCTAAAGCTCTGAATAAAGGCTCTAAACCTCATCTGAAATGGAATTGTTTCTCCCTTCTCTCTACAGCTACTTTTTTTTGAGAGTTCTCTATGTTTTACATATTAGGTTTAAGATCCTCTAGTTTTTGTTCATACAGCTTTGCTAATTTCTTATCATATTAATACATGAGTTCCATAGCTTCTCTGTGGGAAAAACATACAAAAACCAAAAATCAGTGTGGCTGTAAACACCCACAGAATTATTGGAGGAAAATCTTTTTGTCAGACTTATTTTTGTTTCTGGGCATCCCACAGTTTTTATCCTCAATCTGAAGTCGCAGAGCTCTTAAGAGGCAGCACTGAAATCTGAGAATTCAAACCAAACTTGGTTAAAATGATAACCTGCAGTGTATCTTGGGAACCCATCTGGCTGCTTTTCACTCCTCTCATCATGCACACAGCACTCTGCATGCCCGAGATTGGCCTCATCAGAAAGCGTGAGCATCAGTCAATGCCTGGAAATCTGAGTTTGGACCTGGACACGACTTACAAGTGCTTGCAGCACTGAATGGCACGAGTCTGCCTTTCCTTGAGCTGAACAGAGCCTCAACCCCCACAGAGCCATGCTGATCTGAACAGAGTCCTGAATGAGTAAGGCACTTCTCAGAGTAAAGAGAAATAAGGACAGAAAGGAGATGATTTAGGTTATAAGAGACCTTAAAAATCATCTTGTTCCATCCCCCCTGCCGTGGGCAGGGACACCTTCTACAAGACCAGTTTTCTCAAATCTCTGTTTTATTCACACAACAACGCTTCATCCCTTCCAGCTATGGAAATCTTCATCTCATTTCAGGAGGCTGAAGCAGCACAAATAAAATGTTACTGAATGGAAAAAAACCTGCAGCATGAAAAAAACCCAAAAACCCAAACTGTCAAAACAGAAACATTGATTTCACAACTACACAAGGTAACATTTAATGACCACAAATGCCATCAGACACTCTGCTGAAACAGGATTTCAGATTACTGTTCTTGCTTAATAAAAGTCATAAACCACTGAACCTTAACAGAACAAATGAAAAAGATCTCCTATTCTGGACACAATCTCCAGCAAATATTGTAATGGAAATACTTGGAGCAGTTGAAACCTTTTCCTCAGAAAATGTGTTCTGTCCTCACTGGGCAGACACCACACTGAAAATATGCAGGAAAATCAGTGGTGACCCTGTGAACCATGACTTTGTGGTGGTCACAGTGCTCTTCACAACTCAACAGCCCCAGTTAAAGCAGCACTGAATTGAAGAAGAGGGGAAAAGAAAAGAAAAAAAAAAGTGACCTTTGCAGTCCTGCTGGGAATGACGGTGTAAATTTGTCTGGGTGGGATGCTCTGAGTGCATGGATGTGAGTGGCTGCTCCCCCTTGTTCAGGGAAAGGGCTGACAAACTCACCCACGCCTCTGTGAAGGGGCAGCAGCACTGAATGATGCAGCAGCTGCCAAGTACAGGCAGTGGTCACTCCTTATCACTTCCTCTGTGGTGTGTTTGATTTCACATCCCCTGTCGCACCTTCTCTCTCCAGGTGTCTCTATCAGACTGAACTCTCACTGTCTTTTTCATTTCTGCTCATATAGCAATTGCTTCAAAGCTCTCTCCAGCTTTGCCCCTTTTTTCTCTGATCTTTCTGGCTCTCCTGACATCTTTCCTGTAGTGCCATGAGCAGCCCAACATGAACCTTTCAAAGTGATAGTGCATCGTGGCTCTACAGAACGGCAAAAGATCCCACTTTATTCCCTCATTTCTTTCCTGCTGGTTTCTAATTATCCATTTACCTTTTTGACAGCTGCTGTGGATTTAGCTGAAACTTTCTTGAACACCAAGATATCTTCCTTCAGTGGCAACTCTTCAGGGCCCACCACTGTGCATGTAGAGTTATGTGCACTAAAATTAAATCTACTCCTCTGCACCTGATAACATTGTCTGTCATCCACTGTTTCATTCTCGAGCTATTCAGCACCCTGAGATCTTTCTGGAACTCTTCACAATTAGTTTTCATTTTGATTGCTCCAAGTCACTGAAAGTTGTGGGCAAGTTTTGTCACCTCTGATAATTTTTCAGGTCACTCACAAAGTCCGTGGAGCTGCCATGTGGCCACCACACATCCCTGAGTGACCCTGGGTGGTGACCTTGTCCTGTTGTGCAGACTGACAGGTCTTCCTGCCCTTAGTTTCTTGTCTTTAAACTGGTTGCTAGTCCACAAGACAACCTTCATCCTCATGAAAACTTAGTTTATTTAAGGAAGAGAGTTCACCACAAGCTTTGAGGAATCCAGGTACATGGAGTTTACTGGTTCAACTTCATCTACATGCAAGCTGATTCTCAAAAAAAACCCTTAACAACAGATTTATGAGCCGTGGTTTCCAAGCTGTGCTGACTCTTCTCCATTATTTTGTATTTCTCCGTATGCCCACTACTTTTCATTTTCATAATTCTTCTCACAGATCCCTCTTAAATGAAAACCAAGGTTATGTGTATGAAATTCTTTAGGTTCTTCTAGGGACCTTTTCAGGACTGGGCATCACGTGTCCCACTTCCTCTGACCTTGAGGCTAATTTAAGCAAAGCCAATTTCAGCAGTAGGTTATTCACCACAGTTAATAGTTTGGCAATTTCATATCAGAGCTGCTCTGAAGCTCCTGCGTGAGTGCCATCTGCTCCTGTTGATCTGTTGTTATCTGTTTTAGTGGTTTGCTTTAAAAAGGCTTTTAATGTCACTCCAGTTTGAGACCTTTCATCAGACTTGCCCAATTAAAGTTTTCAGTATGGCAACTCCATTGACCTCCCAAATGGGAACAAACACCAGGACAAACAATCCATTTGGCATTCCTGCTATTGCTTTGCCTTTCTTTTACACTTTGATCATTTATCAGCTATACTGAGTTTCTGACTGTGACCTTCTGTTCTGACATCTTTGTAAATTTTCTTGTTATTACTTATATGCATTTAGTGTGCTGCTAGCAAGAACCTTTTCATTACCCACTGCTTTTTTAAGGTTTTACATTTCCTTTCCCAGAACGTGTATTCTCTTCTATCTTTGTCATTTGTACCTTCCCCTCTATTTTGTAAAATAACTCTTTTCTTGTGGTTTCTTTTACTTTGCTTTTTACCTGTCCTAACTTTGAAAGTATTTTTTGAACACAAAACACATCCCTGCTCTGAACTTCCAATGTCATTAAATGTGTCTGTGACACCTGCATGCATTTTACCTTTTTTCACTGTGCTGTTGATCTCTAAAATGTTTTCTCATTTGCACATTTTTGTCATTTCTGAAGCTCTGCACTGGGGTCTTTGCAGGTTTTTTTGTTTCTTGTGGTCCTGTTGCATTTGAGTGTGCTGTGGTCACCCTGCTAAAATGTTTGGGTGATGCTTGTCCACAGCAATTTTCTTCTCATGGCTCGGTCAGAACCAGGCACCGTTTTCTCTCAGCTGTGTTCCCTGTTTGGGTGCTGCAAAAAACACTTTCTTATGGCATCTGCAAATATAATCTCTGCCTCATCCTTTCTCATCTCTTCACCCACGCTGCAGGACATCACTGAGACCTGCAATCTCCTTTGTTTTCTGCCATTTCCCACTTTCTCACTGCCCTTGCCATTTCTCAGTCAAGGTCACCAGCCCGGTCAGGTGGCTGAGAGCATTCCTCTGTCCTCCCTCTTAGGCACAGTATTCCAAACCACAGGGATTCTTCGTTACCTGTGTGCCACAGATGACTTATTTACCTGGTTTGGTGCCAAGCTTTTTTTAAACACAGAGCAGCACAACGTAATCTGCAATTTCTTTATCAGTTGCAGCCTATGACTGTGCTATCCCATGGCTCAGCTTGTTTTCCAAGTTTCTGGTATGTCCATTGCATCAATATCTTAATTTAAAAGTCCACCCATTTTAATTTTTAGCCTCTAGCCATTTACATTTTGTACTTCCAGCTTTATAGAAAAGCCAGCACTTATTTGTTCTTGGTAATCAAGATTTGGGTTTTTTTATTCATGACTGCTCCTTGCTGTGCCCCTCATTAAATGAATCAGCTTCAGACCCATCTTTTTTAGTCGCTGCTGGGTTGGGTTTTTTTTTTTTTCAAATAGGGATGTTATTGAGCACTGTATATGGTCAGGAAAGATCTTCAAGTAAATCCAGGAGAGCTACAAGACGTTTGCTCACCGATATCTAAAAAAAGCTGGAGAGCATTGTGCCAGTGTGAGCTGTTAGAGTTTTGTGCTGCTACTTATTAATTAGTAGCACAGAACTGGGCAAAATCAGTCACGTTGAGAAGCAAACCAAGCAAAGCAAGGATACAGCTCATGCTGTATCCTTAAAATGGGCTGCTAATGAAAACCTGCTCCCAAAGTAGAGCTGTACCCCCGGGGTCTGTGCTCCCAGCAACAGAGCCTTGGAAAACTGGCATCTGCATGACAGGGACATGGGAAGAGCTGGAGAGCTGATGGCTTGACAGGTCATCATCCGAAACAGGAGTCAGAGTGCTTGCTGAGTCAGGAAATCTCCCTGGAGTTGGGGCGCTGAAAAATAAAAAGGATTAAACATCCAAGGAACCCCACTTAACACCAGAGACATGATCACGCTGCACTTGCTATCCTGCCAGATCTCATTGCCCCAAGGTAAAAACCTATTATTTACCCTTACACGACAAACCCTACAGATTTTAACAGATTACTCTCCTGCAGCAGCAGGAACTTGTTTTGGGCACCATCTGTCGCCTCTCGCCCGTGTGTCAGGCTGCTCTCGCCGTCACCAGCACATTACCATTATTCACCTTCCGTGCCACCACCACAGCAGGGACCCTCCCACTAACCCGAAGCCCACCACAATGGGGGCTGAATAAACACAAAATTATAATGTGAGCCTCCCCGCTTCTGCTCCCCCCAGCCAAGTTTGCAAACTGTGAAGAATTCATGCTTTTTTATGGGTAAGCAGCATAGTGCAGCACATAACGCCCTTTAAATTATGCAGCTTGTTAGCTGGCCTTGACCAAACTCAGCCTGGGATGCAGGAGGCCCTGAGAAACTCACCAAGAGCTCAGGGTGGCTGAACCACACGAGTGATGTGGTTGTTCTGCTGGGGGGTAGCAGCACCAGCAGCTCAGAGCCAGCGCTGCTGTGGTCACATCGCACCCAGCTGAGAGCACAACGTCCCCCCAGGCAGCTGGTGCTCCATGGTCACACACAGGGTGAGAGAAGGCCACCAAACACATCTGACAGTCATCCCTGAAGGCCAACTATCTGCTCATTGTCCAGTTCATTTCTGGCAAAGGAGTCTTTGCAGAACACGGAATGCATTTGTGTGTGTTTCCTGGGAATGATTCCTTATTGTGAGGAGAGGTATGGGGGAAAAAAACCACACGAAGTGTGTTTATAAACTACTGAGATTAGGTAATGTCTACCAGCAAGTATCATGACTCACAAAATTTCATTAAAAATCTCAAAAGTTGGCAATAAGACAGTTTTCTGTGAAGACAGAGGAGCTGAACCTGCACCTTAACACATTCCTCACCCTCCAGTAATGAAGCAATTCCTCCTTCAGGTCCAGACACTTGTGTGAGCTCCACAGCTTGTGAAATTACTGCCTTTTATAGAGTAAAAAAAGACAGGGGACAAAGAGGGAAGAAGAGGGAGAAAAGGAGCTGACATTTTCTCATCCCACCCATCCTATGACAGAAATACCTCCATGAAGAGAAACCACTCCCTGGGAGGATTCCAGCTCAGAGCTCTCATGGATCCGTGTTACCCACAGCACAGCCATGGCTTTGAGTGTGGAGGGGCAGGCTGAACTTTCTGTCAGCACAGAAGGACTCTGCTAAGGAACCTCCTGGAGACCACAACAAGCAGAACTTGCTCCAGGTTTTGAGCAGCCCTCTCTCCTGTGGTGAAATTTCAGCTCTGGAGAGGGGCTTGTCCCAGCTCTGGTGCTGCAGGGGTTGTTTAATCCTAGGAAGATGTTTAACTTCCCTCCCCAAGCCCTCATCCTCCCAAGTGCCTTGTAAAGAGACTCCTTCGCATCTTCATTTTTACGGCCAGATGTAAGTACACATAATTTAGAGTCTTCCAGTTATTATCTCTCATTAGTTTTTAATTCAGGAGAAGAAGCTTGAACAGTCTGTTAAATGCTTTACTCACTGCCTTGCTGAGACTCTCATCTGATTTAGTGGTGGGTTGTGAAGACCTTCTTATTGATTTTTCTTAGCCCTTTCATTGTATTACTCTAATAGAGGAGTAAAAAGATTAACGGGGACTGGTGGGTGGCAGGATGAATGAGCTGGCAGAGGAAAGAAGCCAGGCCAGAAGAAGACAAAGCAGCTCTGGTGCCACCAAGGGAGTTGTCTGAGGCACCTCATGGCTCTTATCATGTACTTTTGAGTGTCCATCAATGACAGGTGGGAGGCACCATGAACACAGAAAAGGGAAAGAGAGAAGCCAGGGACTGTCCAAAACTTCACTTTACTGAAATGAATGATGAAAGCCTGGAAAAAATGTTACAACCCTTTGAGAAAATAAAAATCGGGAGGCTGATTATATGAAAATACACACATACAGAGCTCCAAAGTATATATAATTTTAAGTCTCACAGCTTTGCATCATAGCTGTGGTTGTGAGGGGAGCATAAACCATTAAAATCACCCCCAGTGACAGTCAGAGCACCAACAAAGAAAGAGGAAGGGACAAAAAAAGAGTTTATCTGTAATGACACAAGCATAACCTCTTCCCCCCATTAATAATTCCACAGGTCCTTCCCATGACCCTGACATAGGATTTTTAAAACGAACTTTTGGTCGATGCTGTATCAATTCAGAATCTTGCTGCAAACCTGAGTAATGTGTTAATGCTGGTGGGTCACTGCGAGTACCTGCTAACCATAGATGATTCATAACATAAACTGCTTTCAGTACTCTGTCCTGCGGGCTCAGCCCATCTTCTCCTGTTTTTTGCTTATCAAGCAGCCCTTTCAGTACCTGATGTGTTCTTTCAATTATGACTTGTCCAGTAGAATTATTTGGAATGCCCGTGCTATGCTTCACTCCCCAAAGAGCCAAGAAATCTTGGGTTCGTTGGGCTATATAACCTGACCCATTATCTGTCTTGATTTCCTGAGGCAAGCCCATTACGGCAACACAGCCTCGCCAGTGTCGAATGACAAAACGAGATCCTTCACTTGTTTGGTGCTTATGAAGGACCCACTTGGGGCACAGAAGACTAACCTGGGGCAATTAAAAGAGACACTTCCTCCACCTGGAATAGGCAACTGATCCATACCAACAAATCAGGAAATCAGGGAAAAGGGGGAGAAAGAGACTTTTAGATGGAGGTAAATAAAAGTAAGGGAGTACACTGCAATTACTGAGCTCTCAAATAATATTGTTTTTCCAGACTAATTAGTATTCTATTCATCACAAGTAGCACTGAAAAAAAACCCCCAACTCTGACATGCCCTCCACTTCAAGCTCTGTTTGGCTATTTATAGCCTCTCCGTTTTCAAGAGCGCTCCAATTGCAGCAGTTCTGCCGCGGCCTCCGAGTTTCAGCGGAGCCGTGAGAGGCATCTGGCCAAAACACAGCCTCATGGCTCCTGCAGCCTCTGCTCTGCCTGGCCCCCTCACTGGGGGGCATATTTCCTCCCAGTGCTTTCCTGAGATAAAGGATGCTTTGTCCAAACCCTGCGATGCCAAGGAGGAGACCTGTCCCCGTGGTTTTGGCTCACTCTGCTCTCCAGTTCTCGCTGTCCGTGGCTGAGCCCATCCGAAGGCTGCCAAGCGCAGCTGATGGGGACCCACGCCAAGGCAGCTGCTCCAGAAATCTCCTTTTCCTCCCCGTTTCCCTCTTCACTTCCCTGCACAGCGCTAGAGATGGTGTGGGGGGCCAGGGCAGCTGCTGTGGCAGTGCTTGAAGCTTCATTGTTAAAATAACACTAAAGAGAGCTCTGAGAAAGGCAGGAATTCTTTCTTATCCATACCCCCGGGCCAGAAGTTGGAAAGCATCTTGAGACACAACTGAAAACAGTGCAGAGCTTTATGAATAAAAGCCTGGTGGACAGCCTCATTTTATGAGCATCTTGTTCCTCAGAGAAAAGCAGCAGATAGCAACTAGGGGCAGCAACCCTTCCCAAGGGGAAACCCAACTTGCTTTTTCTGACTTTTGCATCTCTAGACCTGACCTCTGTACCTCAAAGGCAATGAGCCTTGCTGCAGACTCTGTGATTTAGAGTATACTCACTAGCTTTTTGCAATGTTAATATTTTCTAGGGTGGGAAATGTGCACGTAAACACCCACAGTCTGCAGACCTGTGAAAACCAGTTGCTCGGCAGCACCGTGTCCAGCATATCTTGGAAGATAAAATACAGCTGCATTTTGAATATGAGGGCAACTGCTATTTTTGTCCTTCTTTCAGTGCCCAGAGCACCCCAAACCCTGACCGTGAGCATTGGAATTCATCTTTTTATAGTCAGTTTTTGGGGCAGCATCCCAGTCTTCACACCAGGAGGCAGCTTGCCACAGAACCTTGGTAAAGATCACCACAAAACACGCAGCAGCAGTTCTCCAGATGTAATATTTGGCAACAGGCTTTTTTAGCATTCCAGCTCACTTCAGCACAGAAAAATCTGATTCCTTTCACCAAATAATTGTTAATTTGAGAGTGCCTCTTATGCTCACTTCATTCAGCATTTTGTGCGCTATTCACTTTGGAAAGACATTTTTTTTCTTTTTGCAGATGGAGAATCCTGTAGCCAAATAGTTCTGGATATTATCCCAGGCCTTTTCTTCTCCCTTCCGCATTCCCCTTCTTCCCTACGTCTTCCCCAGATTGAAGCAGACTTTGCACAGATTTGGAGGATTTTTAATTTCATCGTGTGTTTGAAATATAGGAGTGACTCAGGGGATACAAAACATATGCAAAGATGTGATGATTTCAACTATAAAATGTTGAAACCCAATGCCTTCTTATACTGTGCCTGCGTTAATTTGGCTAAACAAGTTACCAGTGTTATCTGTAGTCCGGCTGTTCCTACAGATGCCTTCCTATCTCAATTCCCAAAAAAGAGCATAAGCAAGAAGATGAATTTTCATTCATTATTTAATGTACCTGTGCCCATCTCAAATTTCCCAAGGTCATTTCCTGAGACATTTCTTCAGAATGTTTGTATTCCAGGTGCATTTTAATATTTGAAAAGAAAAAAAAAAAGTGAGAAACCATTTACCTATCACCTCCACAGACCTCACTTAATGCCCTTCTCACTCAGTTCCTTGAATATTTTATTCAACCTTCCTAAAGAGTAGGGACAAACAATTTTTTTTGTCCAGTTAACTGCCTCTGAAACTAACAGCCTCTGCTTTCAACTTCAACTTCTTTTTCTTTTTCTTTTTTTTTTTTTTTTACAGAAAATTGGCAAATCAGCCAATCTAGGAAAAACAGACAAAATGAAGGGAGGAGAATGTCCCAGAAGGACAACGAGCCAGGAAACTACTTTTTACTAGAGCATACGTGGTTTTTAGCAGTATGTTACTGACATTCTCTAGCTGTGACTGGAGGACTGTCACTGAGGGACTGACTGTGACCCTCCAAGGAATGCAAACAGATATGTGCAGCATCTGCAGCAGGAATCTTTCTTGGTCAGTCCCTGACTGCCTGACTTGCATGCTATGACCATAATGTTGTCCTCACCTGTTAAAAATCATCCTGTGCAGATATTGAAAACCAACCTAGCAGCACACAGAACACACCTCCTCCTAGTATCTCCCCAAATTCCTAAAAATTAAAAGTTTATCAAATGGATTGAGTACTACTTCTGGAGGTAGGCACTCCCACACATCTGTACAGCTTCCCCCTTTCAGAAACAGACTTCCTCTGAAAGGACATTCCCAGATGCCCCACAGCCAGCACACTCAAAGCCCCAGTCTGTGCTTTCCTTTTTTGTCTTGTTCCCTTATTTTCTCCAAGGGGATAAATTCCTTTCCTTTCCCTCTAGTCTGCTACAAATGCCCTGTCACAAAGCCAAGGTATGAACAGCAGGGGATGGAGACTGAATTCTGACTGGTGCTCTGTCCCAGGCCGTCTGTGCTGCATCAGGAGGTAGAAAAGAGGGCAGAAGGAAAAGGAAGAAAAAGCAACGATTTGGAAGTTACCAGTGACCACTACCCGAGGGAGAACAGGGAAATGCAGGCAGCAGGTTGCTCTTTAGGAACAAGCCTGTTAAGTTTGTCTTGGTGGGAACCCTGCCTAAATGCCCCAAAATCTGGATAGGAGAGAGAGGACCTGAATGTGGATACCTTTAGGACAGAAAACCACCAGGCACTGTAAGGACAAAAAAGATGACACTCCCTAGTTTTTCTCCCTATTTTTAAGTGTTGTAGTCAGTATTCAGTGATTTAAAATAGAGTGTGAGCTACACCGTAAGGCCATTGGCATGAAGTGTGTGCCAGGCACTCCCTGCTGCTGGGATTTAAGTGTCGAGGGTGGCTTCATTGTGTCTTACCAGGGACAGAAGTCACAGGGTGGAGGAGTTGTGGAGTCTGTTGTAGCCCCAAAACAGCGGCCTGCTCACTCGCCCCGAGCTGGGATGGGGGTGAGAATCGGAAGGGTAACAGTGGGAAAACCCCTGGGTTGAGATAAAGACAGTTTAACAGGAAAAGCTGCTCAGGAAAACTAAGCAAAACACAAAATTCATTCCGCACTTGCCATGGCAGGCAGGAGTCCAGCCATCCCCAGCACAGCAGGGCTCCATCACACTTAACAGTGACTTGGGAAGACAAATTAATCACTCCAAACATCTCCCCCTTCCTCCTTCTCCCCCCAGCTCAATGTCCTGAGCTTGGCACCGTTTGGTGTGGGACATCCCTGGGGTCCTGGCTGTGTCCCCTCCCCTCTCCCTGTGCACCCCCAGCCCCCTCGCTGGGCTGAGGGGCAGAAAAGGCCTCGGCTCTGTGTGAGAGCTGCTCAGCAACTGCTGGAACATCCCTGTGCTCTCAACACTGCTCCAGCACAAACCCAAACACAGCCCCTGTGAGGAAAATTCACTCTGCCCCAGCCAAAATCAGCACAGTCATAGGAAATACATCATTGTTATAATGAGATATCACTTCCCAAGGAAGCAGGATAAATCCTGGCAGTCACAGATGAGTAAAAGGGGTGCATGACCTGACTCCCTGTGCACAGCCGTGGCCTTCTGGTGGGGGACAGAGGGAGTAATTCATTCATTTACAGAAAGCCAGTGCAGGTCTGAGACTGAAGAAAGGATCTGTATGGAAAATAACTCACAGCTATTTTAATCAAAGCTTGGTTCAACGCTTGCTGAGCTCTGTGCTGATGAAAAAACAACTTTATTCCTCCTGATGCTGCCCACCGAGGAGAAGAGCAGGGAAACACAGGATACCAAATAATTGTTTCCTTGACCTCAAGGTTTAATGGCAAAAAATAGCTTCTTGAAATGTATAATGCAGCCCTCCTCTTTAGTCCTGCCTTTTAAATTCCTTCAGGCATATTTATCTGCAGCTACTCCACTGATTTCAATGCTGGGGAAAGGTATCAGAGGAATAGCTCTAGAAAATTGGAGAGCAGCACTTGTGCAGCCTTTCCCTCAGTGCAAGAACCATGAGTACACCAAAGGATGGATGAGAACCACCAAGGTCAATGAGAGAGACTCACTCCCTCTGCTCACATGTTCCTTGACTTCCTACCTGAGATAAACAAGAAGAACTGCAGAGAAGCTCTGACAAACAGGTTGTTTCCTCAGGTTGTTTGCTGATAGCTACGTGCAAGAAGCTCAGCTGCTGGAGCTTGCTGTTTGCTCCAGGGAGTCAGGCCCTGGGTTTGCTTTTGGCACTCAGGGAAGCCCTTGTGGGTTTTTTCCAACAACAGCATAGGAATTTTCTGGAAGTCACTTCAAATGCAAATGGCTTCTATTCACCTTGCTAAATATTATAGTAATGGGAAGGAGTATCAGAAAACAGCTCATTCTTAGAATTTGTAGAATTTTCTCGGTTAATTATATAAAGATTCCTGTACCTGATCAGTCAGTTTTCATCTTTCATTGTTTAGAGCAGCATCCATTGAAACAAGTCAGTTTTGTGGAGTTGTGGCTCCAGACACTCATGCAGAGCTTCCTGATCAAGGCAGGAGAGAAATCCTCTCCTTCAGAAAACAAGAAAGTGCTGCCATTGAATCAGAAATTAGGAAATATTAGGAAAGGGTAATTTGAGTTTCCATTTTGTTTTGACATTCTTTTTTTTACTTCTTTTAAATGTGTTGCAAAAACCTCTCCTGAGATACACATTTTTAATCTTAGGAGAACAGTTACCTTTTGTTCTGGTTATCCCTCAGGAGAGCTGAAGGTGAATTTACAAGAATACTGTATAACATACATAAGATCAGCTTATAGTTACAGTACATTTGAAAGACCAATATGCACCACATATGCACAAAGGAGCAGCTCACTTTTTGAAGTACATGGTTTGTTTTGTTTCATTTAGCTAGCTTTCCTCCTAAAGAAAAATCATTTTGTACATTGAAATACCTCAACTGTATTAAAATACAGCTCAGCACTCTGCCCCCACTGAATCCAGTGGCAGATTTCCACACCAGATTATAGATTATAATAGCACCAATATTTCTTTTCCAGGTAGAGAAAAAAAAGATCCAACCAGCCTTTAGCAATCTAAAAACACCTCTGTTTTCAGTCAGATGCTTTTAGGGACTTAGAAGGTGGGAAGGAAAAAAAAAAAAGGTGAATACCAGTGCATCAGATTTATGCCATGTGGCAAAGTGATGAACAAAGCCTGTTGTATCTGAGGCTGGGGCTTGAACTGCCATAAATTCTGCTCATTCACAGCCACTGGAGATGCCCTGCAGAGGCATCTCCTGGAAGAGGAGGAGGGGAGCCTGTCCCTGTGTGAATGGCCCGATGATGACACCTCTTTCTCCAGAGGCACCACGTTTTTAGGAAGGCAGATAGTGTGAAAATGCAGAAATAAGCAAAGAAAGGTCAGAGGAGTAGGCAGGGGTTGATGAGGAGAGACAAAATCCTCTCCTAGGTATCCAGCCTGGCTAAGCAGAGATGTAAAACCCCACAGCTATTTAAAGTATGGCCTGGCAGTGAGGGAAGGGAATTGCCCATTTTACTCCAGAGGACAGAGAATGATAAACGTTGGCTAATGATACCCAGGTGAAATGCAGTGACGTGCAGTGGAGGCTCCTGGAGAAGCTTTTGGAAATGCCATTCTTTGGGAGTTACTCATAGCAGGTCTGGACACAGCCTTGGCAGCCTCAGTAGCCACTGGGGCATAGAAGGGGAGAAGGGTGGGCTGGGGAGGGGATGGGGGCAGAGGCAGAAGCAGTTTTGATGAAGTTTTTGCATTTCCTGGTGAGCAGCCATCCATGGGATTCTGCATCTTTGTGGTTTGCTCTGAGAGCAAACACACGGACTGGGGTTTTTAAAACAAAATAAAACAAGAAAATCCCCGTATTTGGGCACACTGATGAGGAGACCTGTTATTAACCGTACCAGAGCTCACAGAAAAAGGCATTTTGAAGCTGCCCAGGCTGTCCTGTTGTAAAAGCTGCCGGGTTTTTGCAGCTCTGCCTCTGCGACTGTGCCCGAGGCACCACTGGCAGGCTGAGCCTCCGAAGCTCATTGCGGGCAACTTGGCAGTGACAGGAGGCTTCTGGCAGATAAACAAAGCTCTGGTGGTTGGCAGGCCTCTGTCGAGACTGTGGAAGAAAGGGATATAAAAAGAAGGATGATTTTGGATCAGCTGCAGTCACAGGTCTGTGCTTGCAGATGAGCTGCAGGTCACCCTGCGGTGGGGGAGAGCTGCTCCCAGGGAGAGCTGCTCCCAGGGATGCCAGCAGGAGCAGGGTGAGACATCCACTCTCCATGGAGCCAGGGCCAGGTCATCAAGGGTTCTTACTAGGAAAAAAAAGAAAGGAGAAACCCGACACGGCTCTTCCAAAGTAGCTGATGTACCTTGAAAGTAGTTATGAAAGCACTCTTCATTTTATGTAACAAAGCATTTTACTTTAATCTTCTCATTTCAGAGTGCCTGGGGTAAAAATACGAGCTCTTCTGATAAATGCTGCACATTTCATGGCAGCTTCATCGGGTATTTAAGTCCAGTTAATTTCTTACAAGGTAAGAAAATTTCCAGTGACACCTGGATTCCCTTTGTCCCCCTGCAGGCACACGGTGCCCAGTCTGTGCTCTCTCAGTACGAGTTTAGAGCACGTTGTAAAAAAAAAAATATCCTGCAGACTTGTGGGGGAGGAGGCAATCTTTGGTTGGAAAAGATAATTTTTTAATAAAAGGCAGCCTTTCCCCCAGCTGAACCCTGAATCACTTAGTGGTAGTCACCATCCTCAGCTGGCTGAAGAACCCCTCCTGGAAGTGGGTGTATCACTGCCTCTGCATGATTTCTCTGGCTGAGATCATGGGAGAGGCTTGGGATTTCATCACTGAGCAAAGCAGACTGCTATTAGGCTCCTGGACAGATCCAACACTCCAGGTTTTTTCATATGCTGTCCTTTTTGATGAAGTAAGATGTTGAGGTTATTCTAGGTGTGAGGAGAGAGGCAGACCAGCATCAGATGACTTTGATACCAGTTTATTTGTTAACAAAACCACACAAAGTCCTGCTTTAATGGAGAAATTGTCAAGTTTTCCTGCTAGCCATGCTAAATATCCTCTAGCCAGCATCCCTGCCCCTCCCAGGAGGCCTGTTCTTGGGGTTGCAAAACTTGCTCAACCTCTTTTCACATCTCCATGTACACTTACACTTCCCAGCCTCCAAAAAATACTCAGCTGAAAAAAGGTCTGCACAGAGCAGGTTAGAATCCTCAACATTTACCTTAACTAAGCCCATCCAGGGGACCAAACCCAGTTTGGCCAGTAAACCCTGGATAAGAGGGTTTGAATTCCGAGTCAGGAAGCCATCCAGCCTGTAACAAGACTCTGCATACAAAAGGTCTGAGCTCTCCTCTGTTAATGAGCACATGCATCAAGAGGCAGAGCAGTGGCCTGTGCTACTGCCACTCTGACTGCTGCTAATGAACAGCCCTGATTAAAAGCTGTCCTCTTCTGTCCACATTAGCATTCTAAAGGAAGTTCCTCTAGTAAATTAAATCTTAAGTGAAATGATCATTGGAGGGTGTAGGTCGTTAAAGTGTATTGGAAATCTGCTAAAATGGGGGTAGAGTTGAAAGTACTTTTAATTAATTTAGGGTCAAATAGTCCCTGGGATGTCAAAGCGGTCTCTCACTCTACCCCCCAAAACTACACTTGGAAGAGACAGGTGAGAAAGGTGTCAGGATTTAGGGGATAACAAGTGGCAGGAGGCAATTAGCAGCTCCACTTGTGAAGACGCAGCGGGGAGAGCAGCACACAAACACTCACACCAGCAGAAGGCGAGCCAGCGCTGACAGCTGGGCTGTGCCTGCTCAGGTTTCCACGGGCTTCTTGCTTCAAAGCCTGTCAGGAACACTCAGGCTGCCAGAAGCCTCCCAGAGCTGATCTGGGCTCGCAGCACTCACCAGCCCCTTGGGTTGACCACAGCAGTGCAAAAAAAGAGCCTTGGAATGGTAATGAGCTGCAGACCTGACTGTCTGCAGCCACAGGGCTCTCAGCATGGCAAGGGATGTGGCTGGGAAAGGGCCTTTTTCTTGCACGGGAGCCGGGTGAAATGATGGAAAAGCAGGAGCTAAAACTGACCTTTCATTCCCCGATACAGCCAACCCTGCCCCACCTTCTCCAGGTATAAAGGGGTGACATGAGTTGGTACAGACTCCAGAAAATAAGTTCATCCATCCTGTATATTTGAGATCTGAGGAAAAAGTGATTAAAATGCCTAGAGTTTTTGAAATTTGATGAAAGTAGCTAATCCTACATTGCAGGGTAGGTTCTGGGTTACCCTGGGAGAGGCTGGGAGCCTGTCGGAGTTGCAGCCCAGCGTTATTGAAGGAAGGAGGAAATAGCAATGTCTGTCCCATGGCAGGCAGGGAGTGCTCCCATCCTGTGGTCCTTTACCCAGATAACATATTAATCATTTGGGCTTTACAGAACAGAAGGGATTTACTTGCCTTGCACTGATTGTTGGGATATGTTAATAAGTTCTCAGTCACAGCTAGAGAATTGCAGGAAGCATCTGAGACCTTAAGAACTGCATCTCTAAACCCAGATGTTTAGATAATGAGGTCCTCAAGAAACCCAGCTAACAGTAATTAAACAGATAACAAATTTAACATTTAACAGCACCAATTACTTTTTTTTTTTTTCCATAGCAAATTACCACTAAATTTGAAATCGCCATTTCTTTGCTCTGTGGATATTTTTCAACTCAAAATGACAACGGGGGAAAAAAATATAGCAGCTCACAAAGGCTTTACTTCCCTCTGTTCTCACTGTGGATGCAAAGCAGGGAAAGGAGGAAGGCAAATAAATATCACTGAATTAGAAATAAAGTGATGAGTACGTGGATACTGAGAGGAGTATGTGGAGAAGATCAAGTAAAAAAATTCAGGAAATATTGAAGAATTACAATGAATTTGGTGTGGTGACTCAAGGAGCACAAGATCTAAATGCTCCTTATAGGAATGACCAGTGGCTGACAACAAATGCATCCTCAACAGGCAAAGGTGGTGGCACAAGGAGAGAAGTCAGGGACCCCTCAGGCTGGAGAAGCTGCAATACACATCAGGGCACTTGCTTGGTGGCAGGGTTTCAAATCCCTGCCCCAAAATACACACTTGCCCTGGAAAAGCTGGAGGGTGGCCATGGGAGAGCAGGAATATCAAAACTCAGATTTAAATTCAGAATATATCAACATTACAAGAAAAAGGAACAGTATTAATGCTGCTCTCTATTGACAGATAAAAGCAAAACTCACGGAACACGACTTGCAATATTTTCCCCATTACTGTGACCCTGTCTAATACTGTTGGGACCCCTCTGGGGTGTTATTATATCATTGGGGGCTATTACAGGAGAAGGTAACAAACCTAGGGAATTTCATGAACCAGGGGAAGGCTGTGCTGAACAATGGGTTGGAGTTTTTTGCTGCCAAGTATCCCACAAAGGATGAGGTAGAAGCAAACAGAGGCCCCTGAGTTAAGGTTTGAGTACAGCAGGGGCTCTGTTAATTAATGCCTTTAGCATGGCATGATCCACATTTGCCACATGGGAATATCAAGAGGGAATATCATGCATGGCCTGGATACAGGCAGCATTTGTACCAGCTGTGGAGAGCTCTCTCAAGGATTTAATGTGCACAGACAGAGGCTCTCTTCTCTCTAGTTTATCTGTTCCACCAGCCCAGGAAGTCACCCTGCTCGTTATCAGATCGAATGGGGTGGGGTTTTGGGTATGATCCCCCACTCCACCCCAAGGTCCAGCAGTTTCTTCTGTTTTTATACTGAGTTTGGGCTTCACAGTCAGTCTTCCCCCATTTTGTTATTGTCATGGTCACCCTGTTTCCATCTGTTCTTCAGGGGATTTCTCTAATCTGTGCAATGTCTGGGGAATCAGGAGGCTGCACATTCATCACCTCAAGCTTTCTTTCCAACTTGTGTTTTTTCTCCTTTTCTTTCTGTAACTGCGTCTGCAGGTGCCCAATTTTCAAAGGCAGTGATAACTCAGCTGCTTTCCTGCCTTCTATTTCTTCCTTTAGGTCCTGTCCCCTTTTATTATCATTCTTCATGAACTAACAAGCAGCTGTTGGGTGGCTGCCTAACCTGTTTTACAAATAATTCCATTTCCCTTCTTTATGTGGTCCCTGGCCACCTTGAGGTGTTCTTCCACATCTTTCCAATCATGCCAGTCATCACAAGTCCACCCTTCTGAGGGTTCAGGACTAGGACTCATTCCAGTTTTTGTGAGGAATCAGGGATCTCACTTCCCATCCTGCCCACTCTGCCGATTTGTTATGCATTAGTGGTTTCAGGTTGCTCAAAGTTTCACCATCAAAGGTATTAGCAGAAGTAGGTTAAATATGAATTTGTAAAAGTGGGACTTAATTCGATGGCATGGTTCACTCTATTACTTACTACGCTGATGAAGCACACAAAGGAAAATCGAGTTAAAATTGATTTAGAGTGATTTACACAGAGACTGAAGACACAAAAGGTTAAGGGCAACCCTCCCACTGATCAGAGAGAACCCGCTTGCTTTCTAAACCCCTGATAAAGCTTAGGTGAGCCAGGTCCAATCTTAGTCTCAGACTCCATCAACAGTTTATCTCTAAAGGATTTAGCAGCCCTTTTATCATTGACTAAACATTTATGGAGTGAATCAATAGGATTTACTACAGTCACAATAGTGATTTAATTATGGAGCTGAGACCCCAATGTTTATACCATACTTGCTATAGGGATTTAAATCAACTAACACATGCACACACACAGAGGAAAGAAAATAAGAGAAACAGGTGCATAAAGGATTAAATATATAAAGGTATTCCTGTTAAAAATTCCCCTTGAGTTCAGTGAAATACTTCAAATGTCTTGGTATTTCTCAGTGGGTGAGGGCGGAGCACTGAGGGGTGAGGAATTTCATCCCAGGCCTTGCTGTCAGCTTTTGATGACCATCCTCTGAGTATGGAAAACTTGAGGGTTTGAGAACTCCAAGAGGTATCTTGATCTCTGGCTCTTCATGCTAATCTGGCCCACATCTTTAGTTCTTTTATCATCTTTCTCTCAGACAGGGAGCTTCCAAATTCCCAGGCCTTTATCTCCTCAGTATCTTCTAGTTACTCCAACATTCTTGAAGGGTCATAAATTTAAGATCCCAGATATCCAATCTTCAACTCCCCTTGGCTTTCTTTGTTGAAGCTTGCCAGGGTTAGTTGCAGCAAACCCAAGGTTTGGGTGATTTCGTGATCAAAGTAATGACAGGAATCTGTGAAGAAACTTCTAAGTGCACACACACAGGCACTGGAAACATGATGTAAACTGGAATGATTTCTGACTGCTCCATCTTCCCTCCCCAGGGCTTATAAAAGATTTCCCCGGGCTGACCTCACGGTTCTGAGGTGAGGTAAGAGCCTCCAAGAAAACAGATGAAGAAACTCCTAGTGATTTAATCATAAATTAAGACCAAAATCAATTTATAATCACTGAGGTCATGAGTTAATGCTCTGGATTGAGTCTCCTAATTTTAGAATGGGAACCACTTTGCAGATCTCTCTCAGCCTTTCCTCAGCCTTTTGCAAGCCCCCACAGGCTGTGTAGCAGCCAATTAAAAATGCCATTTAGGGATGCAAAAAGGATAAAAGGGCTTTCCAAGAGCCAAGTGCTCTCTTTCTCCCCAGAACCCTCACTCTGTGCTCAGGACAGCACCCAGGACCATCCTGTGTCCTCAAAGCCAGCACTTTGGGATAAGGCCCATTAATTGCTGAACCACAACCTGAAATTCTTGACTACACAGCACCCTAGGGAGAGGTGTGCACTCCATTCCCAGCCTGCCACAGCAGCACCATCCAGGAATTGGGATTTCCCACTGGGGCTGAAGCTTTAGACAAACTCGTGCAAGCTTTACACAGCCAGGTCATACTTGATAGACAGACTCAAGGGAGTTTTCTCAAAAGGAGGAGAGCCTTTTACTTCATTCTGATTTGTCCAGTGTTTCTGCATCTCTACTATAGGGAAAATTGGCCATTTTTAGATTAATTTTGTTTAGTTTGGGGCAATTTCCTCTTATGCCTGGGAAGAGTCATTCACGCTGAGCTGAAAAGTTCACCAGCTTCGGTTCAAGTGTGTGAGACTTTGGGAGCAAGGGAGAAGGGGTAGGTGGGGATGGCCTGGACACACCATTTTCAGCAAGGAGAGGAAAAACTCCACTGTGCTGCTTTGCTTTGGAAGAGTTGCCCAGCTGGGGGTGCCTGGAAGGAGCAGTGGCAGCTCTGAGCCCAGGTACAAGTGCAGCACTACCATGACAGACCAGGCAAATGCAAACTAACTCCCCTGCTACATTTCCCACAGCTATTAAATGTGGAATTTTATTTTAAACATTCAGAAACAAAGCTCAGACTTTTCTTTCCATTTAAAACTTCCTTCTGTTTTTTCCTCCATTGCATTTTTGTCCACTTAACACCGTGAAGATTTTCTTGCGCCATGCCCTTGTTTCAAAAGGTGTTTCTCACTCACCTTCAGCAATTCTGGGTTATTCCCAACCCTCCATCTCAGGCATTAAGGAGCACCCCCCACCTCCGAGAGGGGAAGAGCTGAGCCCAGTATTGGGGGGTCTCTGGGAAGGGGGAAACACAGAGGGAGAAGTTCCCTCTCCCTGGAGCACCGGGACCATAACAGGGAATGCATTCAGCTGCCAGGCTGCTTTGCAGGGCTGGTTAGCCCAGGTTTGGCCACCATCAGAGCACTTCAGCATGGCAAAGGTGAAGTCAAACATTTCCTATTTATCTAATCAACCAGCAGCTGCACAATTTCTCAGCTATTGCATCATTATTATTTCATGCCTTCCCCTGCTCTGCAGGAAGCCATTTAACAGGCAATAAAACAGTGCCTGTGGAGCCTGGTGGGGTAAATCAGCTCCACTCAGGCTCTCTCAGAATATTCCCCAAAGGGAGGGCCTAGGGGACAAGTCACGTCCGTCCTCCAGGATCATTCCAAAATCACCCTGTTCCTGGTCCCAAGGGAAAGGCAGGAACGACCCACTCCTTAACCTCATTTATCTGTCTGTATGAAGTGAGGATTTCTCTGTCTTTAAAAGGCCTAAGCAATTTCTTAAATATCTGCCCTCCTTCCAGCCCTTTGCCCCTGCACTGCTCCTGGCAGCCTGGTGGCTCAGCAGACTGATCCAGGTGAAAAGCAATCCCAGTTTCAGCTAGCTGTGGTTTCCAGCAGGGTCAGCTCCATGAAACAGCTCACCCTGGGCTTCCTTGCCAGCTGAAGGGAGGGCTCTGGGGTGAGGCACAAGGGTTAATGGGGCACCCTACACTGGATCTACCCCCTCAGCTGCTTTGAACCGTATGTATTTAACCAGCAGAGCACTGGGAAATTTCACCACACACCTGGTAACCTCATCTCTCCCTAACCCTGTCACCTTGACCCATCCAAGGATTCTCTGTTGCAACCCACACTGCATAGCTGTCTACTGCAAGAGCCTAAGTTGTGCCAAGGGGCTAAAAAAGCCTCAGGAATACCCAATAATTATTCACAGTTCTAGGGAGTAACACAGGTGACCTCTAAACGTGTGCTTTAGATTATTTGGGCGTTTGCTCTTACTGACAAGGGCACCTAGGTTTTGGTTGTTTTTTTTTTGTAATAGTGATTTAGAAAACCATCATTTAAATATTTAACACAAAGCTCAACCTTTACTAGCATTAGTAAAGTTTCTTTTTGCACTCCAACAGCCTTGTTGGTCAACAAAAGCACAGCCCAAAAAGCCCAGGCTGAAGAAGGCACCTGGATGTGTTGATGCTGCATCATCACCTGCAGCACCTGGCTGTGAAATGCTGGATGCTGGTACCAGTGAAGGGGGATGTTGTATCCCCCCCTGGTTTCCCTGCAGCTGAGGTATTGCTGACAGCAGATTTAATTGCCTTTGTCCTGGCAGGCAGCTAATGAGCATTATGAATAATGCCGTGGCTCTCCAGCCCTCCTGAAGCCATTCACTGGACCTGGCTCATAATTCAGCTCGAATCAAATGGCTGCCAGTGTTGTGTGCTACCCTTCTGTTCATTTTTTATGCTTATTATTCAAGCTAGTCTTTGGAATTAAAGGGGGGCAATGAGATAGGGAGGTTGTAGTAACTTTTATTATTTCCTTAAAATTCCTCTTGGCTATGTGGCTTGCAACAACCTTCTATTGTGTTTGCAACTAAACTTATTCACCAAAGGAAAACAGGGTGAAAAAACCCCACCGGGGATATCCAGCCTGCTCCATGGAGAGGGCTGGGCTTTGGGCAGTCACAGTCCATGGCTGGGACAGGAGTGTGGGGACTCCAGCTCCTGTCAGCCACAGCAGCACTGCTGGAACACGAACAGGACACGCAGAGCTCAAAGGCAGAACGTGGCCTTTCTGTAGCAGGCAAACTCCCTGTTCAGAAGCTGAGTTACACCCAAAATCCTGCCCGAAGTCACACCCATCTCCTAAGGCTTTTCCTCGTTTCTTTTTGTTGCCTCTGGCTGCCTGGTCTCTGCACCACCACAGCAGCGTTCAAACCTGTCACAAGGGGGACAGCAAGAGCAGCGTTTTTCACCCAGTGCCTGATTCTCAGCTCTCCCGGCTGACTCAGGGAAAGACCTGACTGCCCCAGTGACCTCCTGTGTCACTTCTTTTTTCAGGAGACACTCCTTTTTTTTTTTTGGCACATGTGAGTGCCAAGTGTTTCACCTCACAGATCCCCTGGAGTATGTAGATAAATACAGATATAGATAGATCCCATAGATATCATAGAACGGTTTGGGTTGGAAGGGACCTCGAATATCATCTTGTTCCAACCCCCTGCCATGGGCAGGTACATTTTTCACTAGGCCAGGTTGCTCAGAGCCACATCCAACCTGGCCTTGAACACTTCCAGACTGGATGGAGCCCTGAGCATCATCGATGGATGGAGCTGGATAGAGCTCTGTACACATCTCTATATAAATATAGATATATGCACCTCTCTGCCCGTGTGCATCCATGTGAATTGATTGTGGTATCAATGTTATCATTAATCCATAATTCAGTCAATGTTTTCATTGTGGCTAATCCTATTGAGTCACTTTATAAATGTTAAATTATTTGATGATTAAGTGCTGCTAACCCCTTATCTTTTTGTATCCATATCCTTTGCACCCTTACCCTTCTGCATCTCTGGTCTCTGTGTAAATCACCCTAAATTGATTCTAATCTGATTTTCTTATGTTTGCTTCATCCATGCCCTAAGTAATAGAGTCAACTTTGCCTCTGAACTCTATTAAAACTTGCACTTTCATAAATTCACAGTAAAACCTGCTTCCTGCCAACACCTTTGACAGTGGTTCTTTAAGTGGCTTACCTGCTCATTCTCACAGGGCTGTGAAGAGCAAGCAGCTTCAGCACTTTCCCCTAAAATACTCAAATCTTTTCAGACCCTCCCCCAGGTGCTCTGTGTGTATGAGAAGTAGGAGAAACAAACTGGGTGAAGTGGAAGCATTGGGCAGCTCCCAGAGCTCTGATATCATTGGTTTTGGTGAGGCTTGGAATGAATCCCACATTGGGAGTGCTGGGATGGAGGGTACAGGCTCAGGAGAGGCAGGGGAGGTGTAAGGGAGAGGTTGGATTGTACAGCCTTTATAATTAGTGATGATGTGGTTCAGAGCCTTGGGGTGAGGACTGGGGACATGGAAAAGGCAGGAAATTTGTAGTGGGTGTCTGCTACTGATGGCCCAGCACCAATGAATTATTCTATAGGCACTTAGGAGACATTTCTGGACTGGCAACCTTCATCCTTGTGGAAGATTTCAACATCCCAGACACCAGCTGGGAATATCATTCTGCTAAGATGAGCAGATCTTGGAAGTCCTTGAAGTTTGTAGAAGATAACTTCTTGTCACAGACACCCAGTGAGACACCTCGGAAAGATGCCCTCCTAGACTTGCTCTCTGTGGAGAGCAGAGGATTTCTGTGGGATGTGGTGGGGTGTGGCTGCCTTGGCCACAGCCATCATGAAATGGCAGAGTATAAAATATTCAGTGTAATATCTAAGAAAGGACAGCAGAGTTGCTACCCTGGACTGCAGGAGAGCAAACTTTAGGCTATGCAGGGAGCTGTTTTAACAGAGTACACTCAGAATCTGCTTTTGAGGATTTAGGGAGCCCACAAGTGTAGGTCAGACTTTAAGAAACACCTTTTAGAACCATTGGAGCAGATGGTTCCACTGTGGTTTGAGTCAAGCACGAGGAGGAGGAGACCAGCTTGGCTGAACAGGGAACTCCTCATGGAGCTCAAGAGGAAAAAGAAATTGTGTGATCTCTGGAAGTGAGGTCAGGCTTCACTGGAAGAGCACAGAGCTGTGGTTCACATATGTTGGGAGAAGACACAAAAGGCCAAATCTCCATTAGAGTTGAAAGAGAAACACCACCAAGGGAAAAAACCAGAGACCCACGTTTAGGAAAAGAAATGTATTTTATTGAAAAAAAAAAATTACATTTCACTTATACACCATGAAAATACTGAGTTGTGTGCTATTTTCATAAGAAGAGGTCAAGACTTGCACAAGAAAACCACATTCTTTATTACAGCATTACTCCACGAGATGAGGCTCTGGTGGCATCTGCACCGGGCATTTTCACTAAACAGTAGAGCAGGGCTAAATGTGCTTTGGGCAAAAACCCTAAATATTGGCCTCTTCCAGGTGCTACTGCCCGTTGAAGACATGGCACTCATTTGGTCAATACTGAATTATTTCTGAATTAAGAGACAAATCTCATTGTTTTTCTACTCACTTAGTTCCTAGGCAAATTCATAGCTATCCCTCCCCTCCATTGTTAACAATCTTGATCTGTTTTTCAAATTCAGCCAGATAAAAGCATGTTAAAACAGTTAAAATATGCCAAGCTCCCATCTCCCAGAAAGAAAACAACACTGCAAGGGGATACATTGCACTAACAAACACTAACAGCAAATGGCAGCATCATTGGATGGTGCTGAATTCTCCAGGGTTTCCTCCCATCACTGCAGCTCCAGCAACATGCCCAAGTTTCCTCCCCAGCAAGGCATGTATTCACATCTGGCATGGATCAGGCACGTGAATACATGTGCTGTACCAAATACAGGGCAGGGGTGGCTGCAGGTGGCATTCCAGTGCCATCTGTCACAGCCCTGTCCCAGGAACTGTGCTCCAAGCCAGCTGTGACAGGCTCTGTCACACCTCTGAAACCCCCCCGTGAACTAGAGACCTTTGGTGTGGACAGATTTATCAATCTGTCGATGAAAATGAATGCTAATGCCACAGAAATTCCCAGGTAACTGCCCTTATTTATTGATTGATTGATTGATGTCATTTCTTCCTTTCTTAAAGGGGATGGGAAGGAAAAGAGCCAGATCTGGACAATTCTGACACCATAAAGTGCTGTCAAAACAAACTTGACATTTTCTCCACCTGGATCTTCCTATTATATTCCCTACTTAAAGCACTCAATGCAATTTTCTACTTTGCTAGGCACAAGCATCACACAGCTCATTAAGAACAGCCACATCAAGTTTTTTAGGACTGATGTTTTTGAGATACAGGGGATGGGGTGGATTGAGAACACCGAACTCTGATTACTGAATCTCCAGCTCTTCTTTCAAGTGCTTCACTCACAGGTTTCTTTTCTTTACCATTAGCAGTGCAAGTCTGCAATTAGGTCCTGCTCACCCAGCATCTCACTGCCAGGGAAAGAGGCAACCCCACTGTCCCCCATTTTGAGCAGTTGCATTGTCCCAGACCCTCCCTGGCAGCAGCACAAGCACTTATCTGTTCCCAGGATGCGGAGGTTAAGGGAACTAGAGGAGATTAAAACTTCAGGGGTTTTGACTGGATGAATTCCTGATCGATTTTATCTCCTTCACATCCCTTGTTATGGGGACAGGCAAATGAGGGCCAGCAGAGCTGATGGGAGAGGAAGGTCAGGGCAGTTTTATGGTGTTGCTGAGCTGGACGAGTTAGATCTACCACAGCAGCTGATAATTCTCCACCTTTCTTTTCAAAAACACAAAAGCCAAGCCTGAATCATCGGAATAATGCTCTTCCAGATTTTCTTAGTTCTCCATGGCCTGCAGAAGAAGTCTGAGGGAACGACACCATGGCCAGGAAAGCAGAGGGATCTACATCAGGAGCTTTTGGGTGTGCACAGAGTTGTGCTGAACCACAGCCTTGGTACAGCACTGCCAAAAAAACCCAAAGCCCCACACCTGCACAGAGTAACTCCTCCACATCTCCCCCACGGGAGGATGCAGGCAAAACAGTCACTCTGCCACCACCACCACGGGGACACTGCACCCACAGATCCCCAGGGGAAGAAAACTCAGGCACAACAGATCCCCAGCACTGCTGTTCCCTGCCACTGCCTCCCTCCTCAGCAATACATTATTCATCTCAGTGACATTTCTCCTGCTAACTTAGCAAAGCAGAAGTGCTCCTCTTTTAACACATCCAGAAATCAGGAACTCTCGGGAGAAAAACTCGTGATAAATTCTCCTCTGCTTTTTGCAGTGGTGATTTATTCACAAGAGTGGCGAGGATGCTGCCACGTTTATTAGAAGGGACATAAAAAGTGAAGCTCAGTTTTTCCAGATCACCAACTGTTGTGGTAGGAGAGCAACATTTATCACAGGACCACGCTCCAAAAACTCCTTTATGCTGCAGACCCTTGCAGAGACCCCAAAGTTCAACCAAAACAATTAATGTATCTGGACAGTTTTGCTTTAGCCCTGGTCTCCCAGCCATAAGAAACAAAGACTCAGAATGTTTAGCAAGATAAAAAAAAATCCTGCTCTGGTTTTGAACCCTGGGAACAACTTTGCCTTTTGACTGAATGGGATTTTATTGGTAACTCAGCTCTTCTGGAAAGTATTTATGCATTTAAATTCAGAAGACATAATTAAAATTCTTCACACTGTAACAGCTGACAAGCTACAAGGAAAAAATCCTTACTTTTCCTATTTAGTCTACTGCCCTGTCTGTGCACAGGTTTAGCACAAGCTATGAATTAGCTTGGTCAGGCCCATACAATGGGAACAAGCCAGTTTTGCTCCAGTCTCTTGGCTTGCCCATGTATATATTGCCATTGAGCACTTTTAAGACCTCCAAGTCTTATTTAATTAAACAAACAAACCCATCCCCAATTCTTAACCTAACCTAGATGTACTTGAAACTTGATTCCAATGCAAAATTTCAGGCTTATGCCGCAAAGCTGACCTGATTTTAAAATGGATAAGGTAGCAATATTTAGGGTTTTCTTTTTAAACAATGGTTATCTACCATCCTATTGCCTCTCTCTACAATCAAGCGTACAAGCCTTACTGCAGGAAGGATACAACTTGTAATGGCCAACCAGAAAAATACACAAACACTAGAAAGCCTACAGTTTCATCAGAAATTAAATCATTTGCTATTACACAGAACTTCATTGTTTTTTCTGGCATAGAAGTCATTGAATTACTACGCACACCTCAAGGACAATAATTTAAAGATGTGTAAACATATAATAGGTCCACCTAGTCAGTACAAAGCACCACACAAACTTGAAGTACATAGAAAGTTTGCTCATAAATATTTCTTTGTTGAACAATTCAGCACTAAAAAAATATTACTTGAAAAGGCATCTTTTATTAAGTTATTCAGTTTGTCCAGGGCTGGTGGGGTTGTACTATCCCTACTACATTACAGCCACCTGACTCTCTTTCCAAACCGTTTTACTTCTCTGGAAGGAAAGGCTGTGTGTGGCTGGGACCCAAAGCTTCAGCACAATCTATAAAAATATAATTCTTTAAGACCTTCTGCTCACATCCTGAAGGCCTACTCAGCCAGCCCCCCAAATTCTGTTTCCCACCCCTACCACTTTGCAAATAAAGCTTCAACATACACACACACACAGAGTACATAAATTACACTCTTCTACACACAGATTTTTTTTTCTAAACAGCAATGCAACCACAAGGGCAATAGGTAAGTGTGATTTCAGTGGTAACATATGGCACAGCCTTCTCATATTGCTGGTTTTCTCTCTCTGAGTAATGTGCTGCCTTATTCACTGCTCTGCACGTTGGGGGATTTATTACCAATACTTGCACTGTGGAGGCACTGAGTCAGGAGCACGTGCACATTTTGGAGCGTCCCATCTGCCTCGAGGTCCTCTGCTGCCAGAGCAGTAAAAGCACCAAACTGGTGGCACTGGGGCTGTCACCTGGCACTGGTTTCCTGGTGAAGCAGATGGGAGTTTTCCTTGGCTGCTGAGTGCCACACCACACTACTCCCTTCTGGGAAACGGTGAGAAGTAGCTGGGTCTCTCCTGAAGCAGTGCCCTGACAGGAGCAGCCCTTTGCTCAGGGCACACTCCTCCAGGGACTGACTGAACCTCAGGGATTGACCTGAAATCTGCTCCTGCATGCATGCATAAACTCGCTGGTTTTGTCATTTATTGAAAATAATGCACTTTTAAGAGTTTTCATTTATTTGAAGGAGCTATTTTTGGGCTGTGATTGAACATCTCGAAGCTCAGCTTCCACAGCTGACAAATGTCTTTAATGGACGTGTTTTAGAAAGCTACAGAACTGCTCAGCAGGCTCTCACTTCCCAGGAACATGAAGAACATGTGCTTTCAGGAAGAACAGCCCTCTGGATGGCTAATCCTGGGATTCTAACAGGACTGGAAAGACTACAGTCAATAAGCCAGTAAGGCTGCAAGGGGATGGAAAAGAAGGGGTTGTATTTCCCTTTATGAAGAAACATTTTAATCCCAGAGTGACCAAAATTTGTAACATGTCTCATCTTTTAAAAGCATTCTTTAGCTGGGCCAGGACCTTTACTCGGGAGAGGTGGTTTTCTTTAGCATAACCCAAACTTCTCCAGTGGACACCGGTATAATAACAGCACTTTCTGCTCTCCTCAACCTGGATCCCTGCTCTCCTCCTCCTGCAAACCACCACCCTGGCAGGGACACTGCTGAGTGCTGGCAGAAGCTCTTGTTCCCACATGAGGAACATTTGTTTCCCACTCTACAGTCCTGTATTGCTCTACCCTACACGGTGAGGTAAAAATTCAGTGAAGGGGAGTGCAGTTAAACGCTGCACAAGAAAGAGATCTCAAAATGAGTTATGGTTCTTATTCCAAGCCTCTCTTCTCACCCTGTTTCCAGGAAAAAAGAGCACAACACAATGAGGTCCTATATATACAAGTAAGAGGAATGCAAGGGAGTGGTACAGAATGCCAGCAATTTTCTTCCCATGAAACTTTAAGAAAAATAAAAATTAAGACAACAAGGATGTTAGTCACTTCCACATCCATATCTTACAGTAAAATGATTACAGGGCACAAATGTGCTCTCTTCCATTAACTACCCTTTCTCTGTCCTAGGACACAACTAAGGAAACATTTAATTACATCCACTTTATTCAGCAAGACTATCAAACCATTCTTGTGCTGTGTAATTCTGAAGTGATTAACATATTTAAAAATAGGATCTAACAATTTGTGTGTGCACAGTATATTAAACGTAGATGCTTTTATTACAATCTTCCTTGCCACATATTTTAAAATAAAATTAATCAGTACAATCACCATAACAGTCTCAGACAACAAATGAACACCATCCAATCAAGACACAGTTAAGATACTCAAAGGCAGTATGAGTAGCTGGAAACCTTAGTCCTCTGATTCTTTTGTGTAACACATGGATTATGGATTTCTCCCCACTTGAGATAAAAATCAGCACACAAACATTAACAATTCATACTGCAGCTTTCTGAAGAGTTTCTGTTGAGTGTGAATAGCACTGATTTTAGCACAATGTCTTTATGCACATCTCAATTCTCAGCATGTAGAGACTAATCCAGGCCCAGGGTAGATGGTTTGTAAACAACTTTTGGTCTCTCCTGCACAGGTGGCTCCGCAAACGAGTGGGTGGACTTGAGGAGTGACTACAGGCACTGCAAATCACTCCAGGAAAAAGGGATCCGACACAAATTAGTTCCAGAATGGAGAAAGAATGTTAGGGAAGAGTGGACACAAACACAAAGCATTCACCTCCCCCATGCCTCCACGTGCTGCAGCATGAGAAGCCTCTGACCTCACACACGTGGCAGTGAAGCCACCAGTCCCCAGCTGGTGAGTGCTGGGTTACACCTTTCATGCTCTCAGGATGTTCCACTCTCTGGGCTAAAGTGCTTCTCCTGTAATCAGTTAAGATCTAGGCTAGTTTAGATTAACCTTTTATCATTAACTAAAGGTTTGCAAGTGAATCAGACAATGCTGGTCAGTCTCCTCCACGCCCCTAAATAAATAGTGGGCACTGTCTGACACTGAGACACTTTCCAGCTGCATTAGACAGAAGCAGGAACTCAGAAAAAGCTGCAGGTATTTTATGTAGGAAGGAGGAGGGAACGAAATATTGACAGGACTGTGCTGAGTCTTTGAATTTTGTTCATTTCTGCACATGAGCTTTGTGTAACTCTAAACAAATAAAAATGTGTACCTTGACATTCAAAAATACCTGTTAGCCTGCTGTGGCTACAAAACGTTAGCTACAGAATATATTTACAGATAATTTCTGATGTTTGTTCCTGGCAAGAGACGTTAAGCCCAGTTCTTCACTGAAGACATAAACCTGGCCTAATTTAGATCAGGTCAGTGGGAGTTTAAAACAGGTATCACATGAGCAACCCTCAGGGACTCAAGCAGATGAAGCCAGCAGCCCATTGCTACAGGATCCAGCTACTGTGACATAGGAACTTTTGCAAATTGAGCACAT
>VZTJ01001761.1:622495-650521 GCA_013397795.1 Orthonyx spaldingii | reverse complement strand
TTTTTTAAGATGGATATGTCACAGATTCTAAAGAAGATGTGAATTACTGAACTGATCCATTCTTTGAAGACGTGGGAAAACATTACACCTGACAGGTATAAACTGCTCCAACAAACATACCACTTTCTCTTTTATGTGAAGATCACGGCTCATTATGGTTTACAGTTAAAACCTTGTTTGCAAGGTAGCTCCAAGCTTCTTTATTTCAGAGAAAACAGCCCTTGCCTTTCTGTCAATCCTCATGTGAAGTCTGTTTATTCTGATGGCAAAATAAAATTGTGCTGTCTCACACTTACTAAAAGGACCCTGACCATGGTATGTACAGGCAGGGAAGTTCAGGATGCTGATCCCTTCTTCCTAAGAGGATGGTGGGGATTATACACTTCCACATGAAATAGCCTAATTTTAAAAGATTAAAAAACTCAGTAGTTATGTTTGGAATACGGCATGCAGCACTTAATCAATGTTAATCAATGTTAGAAACAGTTAAAATCCTTCTAGTGTCCAACTGTTGAAATGCATCACCAGCTACAGTATTTAAATATCTTTGCTGAAAGCAATTATCTCAAAAGAGGTAATTTTCTTCCTGGCACAGCTGCCTAAGCAAACAGCAGCTTATCTAAAAAGGGGGCAAAATATTAATATGAGTGTTTCCCAGCCCACCTGGAAGTCTGTGTTGCAGGGAGAACAAAAATATTTGCATCAATTTAAAAATCCATTGCTGCAAAGAAAGGCAGTTCAATGTACACAGAGAATCAAGGAATGGCTGAGGTTGGAAGGGACTTCTGGAGATCCTCTGGTCCAACCCCAAGCAAGCAGGGCCAAGTACAGCCCATTGCTCAGGGCCATGTTCAGTCAGCGTTCCAGTATCTCCAAGGATGGAGACTCCACGACCTCTACAGGCAACCTGTGCCAGTGTTTGATCACTCTCACAGTGAATTATATTTCTTTAATGTTTAAATGGTTTTTCCTGTATTTCAGTTTGTGTCACTGCCTATTTATCCTTTCCTTGGGCACCACTGAAAAAAGCCTGGTTCCTTCTTCACTGCTCCCCATCAGATACCTGTACACACTGTCAAGGTAGTTCACACCATTTCACAGGCTGGGTATCAGCCCTGAGCTCATATCCCTGTTACTGACTGCTAATTTTAGCAACTGTTCACAACACCAAAGTTATTATTGCTAGAAAGTTATTTCATGACAGTGGTTACTAAAAACTGTGGCAGTAGAGTCACATTTTGTAGATAAATTCCTGATTTTTTTTCCTTAAAATTCTCAAGTAACATGTTTTTTTTTTTTTAACTTTCAATGCCAAGTGCAGGAGAGGAAATCAATTAGAAATGCAATTTCTATCTCCTTATGCAGTCTGAGACAAGTAAAGCTCATCAACTCAATTTGGATTTAATGTCACACTAGACTACATCTTGGGACAAGCATGAACATGGATCCCATACAGAAATCCTATGGAAGTGTGAGTGGTCAGTACCTGTCAGCAGACCTGCCCTGCTGCTTTGCCTGTGATGCATAGGACACTGATATGATTAAAAATCCCATTCTGAAGCCTTATCAAGCAGAATTGTGCGTTAATAACAACAATAATAATAATGATAATAATAATAATGCATTTCTGTAATCTCTAATTGGTGTTGCTTGCAGAGACATTACGAACAAGTTATTTTTCTATTTCATTACATTTGGTAAACACGTGTAACTTACCAGACCTTACTAAACCAAAACTACTGCTTTTCCCACACTGCTTCATTGCTAAGCCTGCCAGCAGTGCTCACTAATGTTAAATGGAAGTGCCCAAGTAGTTTGTAAGTACATCCACCCACGATGAGCAAACCAAGGCAGCCAACTTTCAGGGTAAGAGCTGCTTTCTCTTTTGTCCTTAGTTAAAAAACAGAGAATCAAGCCTGGCCTCAGAGGTAGAACTACACACTTCTAACCAGTGCTACTGAATAAAGGCATGATCTTGTCAATGAAGGTGTTTCTGGAGCAGCTTGTGGAGGAAAATCATGTGTGCACCCATGGACGTGAGAAATAAGCAGCCAGAACCTGCGACAACTGAAACTGTGCAGCTGTTCATGGACGAGAAACAGGAGCAGAGATCAGCAGCATGAATGACACCTCAAGGTCACTTCAGAGTACTGAACATGCCAAACATCTCCAAAGTACTCCTACACACAACCAGAACTGTGTGTGTAGCTTTAACCCTGCTTAGTTTCATAGCAGCCGAGGTACTGAATACCAGAGTAGGTAACCAGGTACCTACAGGAAAAGGGAGCATGGAGCCAGCTCCATTGGCACTAGATGCCATCTTGAAATAGATTTTCCAGTCAGTCAAGCATTCCATTAGCAAATTCACAGCTACAGTCTTTGGCAAGGCAGGAACATTGCTCTCTTGCCCTGGGTAATCACACAGACTCAGTGAATCTGACAGACATTGGGATACCTGGGAATATGCTTCAATGCACACTAACTGTTCTTAAAACTGAGCAAGGCCAGCACATATGTTTGAGAGTGGATATCTGCCTATGCTGGGCACTATTTCATGAAAGTCAGGTTTCTGTCACAGATCTAAGGCAAATATTACAATTTACAGGAAAGAAATGAGGACATCGATACATTGTGCGTTATTGGAGACGTGGAGCCTTTATAACACGGTGGCTTTCACTATGATCTCTGGGTTCTCTATGTCCTTTTTGCTTTGGACCATTCTCAGTTCCAGCTGGGCTGAGTTTGGTTTGTTTCCTTCTCCAGCTTGCACTAAAAAGATGACATCAGAATGTCATTAAAAACAGCAGTACAAAAAGAAACAAGTTACATTGTTCTGTTACCCCACAATTTTCTCTACCTTCCTCCCTTCCCCAGTCTCCCTTACTACTCCCTGCTAACGGCTTCCAAGGTGGAAAATCCAGGTCAGCAGTGTGATTTCTTATCACCACTGTTCTGCAGCTCTCTCCAGGAAAAAAACATAGCTCTGCTGTTAATTAGGAAGTCACAGAGACATGCTCAGAGAACCCACAGACTTCTGTAAGAATTGGAAGATAGGGGAACTCCAAGGGGAGAGAAGCTAAAAAAATCACTCCTCACATGGGCCAACACAGCAAAGAAACTATTTTTAGTTGATAAACCCCTCTCAGTGCTAAACACACACTCAGAGGGACAGTGAGTGAGCTACACTGAAGCAGGAGCTCTCTGGCACACCAACCTCAGCTCAAGTTCTGCCGGTTCTGCAGAGCTGAGTCAGGCACAGTCAGCACGACTGTCATCCACCACAAGCTAAACAGTGACATCTGCAGTCGGCTCTTGTCAAAAATGGGCTTGGAGGACACAGCAGGAACATGCAGACAAAACTACCAAGCTCTCATTCTGGAAATTCTCTGCCTGCTTCTGCTCTGAGGGGCTGCCTTTAGTGAGGAAACCCAGAAAGTTCTTTAAATGTTTCTTCTGATACAAATCCAGACAGAACATGGGAGTGAGGTGTGGATGAATTTACCTTTTGCACACTTAATGGTCCTCTGCAGAACATGCTGCATGGCTGACACAGTCTTTTCACATGCCACCTGCAGCAACACAACATACTCAGGGTTTAGTAAAACTTCAGCTGCCTACTTTAACATTACTTAATATTATTTAATATTATTTCATAAACACTGCTATTAAGAGGAAAACATAACTGACAAAACAAGCAGGATGACAACTATGTAATGTAGAGTTTCAAAAAAAGAAATTTTGACTTAATTCTCCCGAGACAGGTATTAGCAACTATATACCTATATCAAGGACTCTATGTCCTTAAGGGAAAGAAGCAGAAAAATGGATCTGAGAAATTATTTTCAAAGCTTATTATGTATTGAGGGTAAAAAAAAGTAATTATAAACATACATACAGTCTGTTTCTCTAGAGAGAACAACATCTTATTTGGCAAAATTACAAAATTAATCTAATTGAAAAATGACTGTTTAATGTCCCTTTTGGCAAAAGGGAAATTCTGTGGCTTTTTCTCTGAGGTGAAGAAAAAAAAACAAAACAGAAGACAGTCTTTAAACAATGTCACAGATCAGAAGTTTTACAAAAACCCAAGAGAAACAAGGTCTACACTTGCAGAGAGATGAGTAACTTCTCCCATACCTTCAAATTGTTTGGGTGCTTGTGTGTCCATGCCAGGAGCATAGCAGCAAACAAGTCTCCTGTTCCAACAAAGACAGCATCCACTTTAGGAGACTCCATTCGAATTCTTTGTGTTATCCTGGTACCATCTGCTTTAGCTACAACACAGATACACAGTTAAGTGACAGACCCAGCAACTAATACAACAGCAATTACTAGAATTCAAAAAGAAATAATTTTAAAAGTCATCATCACATTTGAATTCCTTTGCTGTTTGGAACATAAAGGAGGACTCTAAACTTTGTAGCAGCTCTTCTAAAAGGCACAGCCTTCCATAACAGCCATCTTGGGACAGCATTTACAACTTCTTTACTGTACATACTTTATTTAAGGGGGAGGAGGGAGCTACCACCTTCATTTTTCATCCCTCATAACTGTGCCTTTCTCAGGTGGAAACATTGTGTGACAGCCTGAACACACAGTGAATCCTGGTGACAGGAGAGAAGGGGGTATAGAGAAGAAGCAGAAGGGTATTTTATAACCTATCAAGGGAGGAACAATCTGCTAACAGGACAATGTGACTTTTCTGAAAAGCATTCAAACATTCCAAGTTCCTGTTCTATATCCTTACTGCCAGGGTCACTACCAGGGGCTGAAAGAGCCCTGATAAACCTCACCTAGGACATCCTCCTCCTCTGCCCAGGAGCTGCATAGAAGCTCAGGCCTGGGCACACACATCCCTGCCTGAGCTATGTTGCAGATATTCCAGTTACAGCCCTGCTGTCCTGATGTATTATTGGATTTTCCAGATTAATCTCAGACCTGGCTCATCTCCCCTACTCTGGACAGTCACTGGGACCTGCCTGCCACCACTCACCCTGTCCTGCTCACCTTATTCAGGTCCCGTGGGTCTGTGCCCTGTGGGTGGGGACAGAGTTCTGCCTGTGCTATGATCACACTCAGCTCCTGTCTTCCCTCATGGAGCAGCCCCAGTCTTACCACCCTGGAATTATTGTAGGAGAAGGTGTTCATTTGGGGACCTCAGGGATCTGAGCTCCTCCCATGCAGTACAGATGGGCCTGATGAAACCACTCCTTCAAGGAATAACTGCAAGCACAGACAGGGTAGAGGAGAGCACAGGTAAGGAAGGAGCTCTTGACTTACTTTTTCTGTAGCTTCCCAGAGCAATCAGGTAGTCATTTCCTAGAGGTGCCTGTAGATCTGAGCTTGTGATCACCACAGTCTCTGGTCCCATGGCATGGAGCATATCCATTACCTTTTAATGTGCAAAAAGGCAGCAATCAGTGACTGCAATATATGTTGGTTACACTTTCATTCGTAGTACTGAGGATTTTTAACAAGCACCTTATTTTGGCATCTTTTGTAAAGAGAAAAAACCAGTTTCTATTCAATTAATCCACTTGAATTAGGGGCACTACTTTGAAACAGGGGAATCAAAACATCCACATTTAAATGCACACACTTGTTAAAATATACAAGCATCTCTGTGTTATCTTTGGATGCTCCTCTGGAAAGAATACTCTGTTTCAGCTGTGATCAGAATTTGTGCCTGCATGATGTTTTCAGAACATACCATCAAAAGAGTAAGAGAATAAATATACAGACACGTGCACCTGAGCTGGCATCTTGAAGCATTTGCTAGAAAGCCAACAACTCCAGGTCATGAAATCTTATTTAGCTACTACTTTTAGAGTAAGCAAAAATTAAAAAACCTAAATCAGAGGCACAAGTGTGTCAATCTCAATCTTCTTTTCTCATTCTGTTTCAACCCCCGAACTACAGCTGTAAATTACATATATACCTTTGCAGATGTATTTCCACTCTCTGTGTTCCTCACTTAAACTCATTAATACTCTACTTCTCACATCACAATTGGTTGCTACAGACAGAAGTGATTTTGATTTCACAGAAGAAAGAATGACTCCAGTAATGAGTTTAGCATAAAACATGGATAAAATATTAATTCTCCCAGAAGAGTTTAACTAAAAATCCTCTCAGGCTAGCTATGACTCATGAGCAGCTGAATGATAAGGATTTATTTCTGCTATTTTTTAATACTTTATTGCTTTTCTTTCTTGTCTAAGCCTCCAAGTTTCTTCAGCTGTCAGACCTCTTTGCACAGACAACAGCTGGGTTTTAAAGAAGCAGTAAATCCACCAGCATACACTGACACAATCAGTAATATTAAACTAAATTTCATTTCTCAGTCACAGTTTGCCAGGGTCCTAATCTCCACTATTTCTAGTCGTAGGACTTAGTCCCTTCTACATTAATATTACATCACATTTAATTTTATGTTAGAAGACCCTACTGTCATCACAAGTCTTGTTAAAAAAAAAGAAAGCAAGCATGAAACCATGGAAATCAATGCCAGAATTCCTACCACCTCCAAAGGGGACAAATTCCAGCATGGAATATTGCTCAGACCCATAAGTGACATGCAGCTGGAAAGACAGACAAATGAAAACACAATATCCTGCAAACTACTGCTTTAAAAATGCTTCCATTCCCAAGTATAATTCTGTCTCTTTGGGAGAGATTTTTTTAAAGCCCATCACAAATCAGAGCTGTGGCATGAATCAGTCAGCAAACTACCTGGCAAAGCTGTTTAGCACATGAAACTCATGTTTGCAGCTGGAATGTGCAAATCTAAAACTAGTGGCTGCTCAGCTAATGATGTTCTCCTCAAGACTCTGGTTCCACTGGTGAGGGTGAGAACAGAAGAACTGATTTGCACTTAGCAGCCAGTGGCATGAAGCACAGCTCAACACCCTCACCCAGCACAGTGGGGTTACGTAAAACTGGGGCAGTGGAAATTCAAAGAGTTGAGATCTCTGTAGCTGCTTCCTGCTGTGAAGTGATGGTGACCAACCCATGTTGTCTGACATTGCTACAGCAAAAAAACAACAAACATTTGGGCTGACAGACCCCCAGCTACTCTCCAGGGTGCCACTGCAGCTGCTGTTTGTTTAAAGATTTTGTGTTCTTTTGAAGTTCAAAACCAAACTGGAAGGAATAGCATTATGAAAGCACTTGACTAGTCAACAAAACAAAGAGCTCAGCCCTTCTCAAGACATCAATAAGACCAGATTTCTATTTTGTCCTTCACCACCAAGCCCTACAGCTTTTTATTTTCTTCACTTTGTGTGAAAGGGCAAATCTTTACACCTCAATGCAATATATTTGCAGGCCATCTATCAGCTCCATGTGGCAATGACAGTGGCTGTCAATGCTGTGGATTTTTTTGGGAGAATGAGGAAAAGCTGTCCTCACACTGAGTGTGGACAGCAGAGCCCCAAACAGGTTCCTAATGCCCGTGGTCCCTTGGGGTTTCCACCCCAACCAAATAACACCCACAAAGCTGGCAGTGTCTGGGTATTTGCCACATGTGCTGCTGCCACTCCTCCTTCCCTGCAGAAAGCAAGCTGAGAGAGATGCACTCATTACCACTGCAATCCCTTCATCTGGAGCTCTTTTGGGAAGTTTCTTCAGATGTCTGACACTAAACCAGGAAATGTTTTGTGCCTGGAGTGTACAAGCTTTAATAATAAACACAGGGAAAGGACAGAGGCCAAAGCAACTCCAAGGTTAAAGACAAACTGCAAACTGCAGCACTGCAGGCAGGAATGGCAAAAGAGACCTCACACACCCCACTCTTTGCCTGCTTACCTCCAGTGCATCTTTTTCCGTGTAAATCTTCCTGCCTGTTAGTAACCTGAGAATGAAACAGAAAGAGCATGAGTTCTCCAAGCAGTGACTGCTTTGTTTGCCCTTTGAAAGGAGGAAATCTTAGACTGCACCAAACAGGCCTAACCCATCTTAGCTACACGGTCTGCTGGACCAGAGCTGTGAGTTTGAAGGCTACGTGCACAGACACACAGTGCTGCTGAACTGCACTCACACCAGTCCTACCCTGCCTCCTCCAGAGATCCCTGTACCACAAAAATTCCCTCACAAGTGGCTTCTCTCCCTCTCCCATGTAGCTGCTCCCTCCTCTTAAGGGGGACAGCCTGTGCTGCATCACCACAGATTATTCCCTGACCAAAGAGTCACAGCTATGTGGACAGGACAGGCAGGAGGCATTTGAATTCTTAGCTCCTATGAGATGTTGCCATGGTGGTATTTCTCAATCTAATTTTGAGGGGAGGGGGTGAACCAAACTATTTCAGTTCTGATATTCTGGCACATAATAAAAATTTTCATAGTAATGGGTAAAGATAGGAAAGATATTCTTGCAACCTGTCCTAGAAACAAGCCTCTGGTGATAACAAGAAATAACCATGAAAATGAGAGATTGGGGAAAACAAGGAGAATCTTTTCCTCACATAACTCTTGGATTTTTTATTGGTTTCAACATGCAGCAGTTGAGGTTATCTGAAAAACACCACTTGAAAGTAACAGCTAAAACCTAAAACCTGGCACTTACATACGTAAGGCACTATATTGAGACAAATAAAATTAAGGGGTATCAGTCTTCTCTGCTTTTTCCCCCCAGTTTATTTGGCTACAAAAGGAAATAAGCACTTACTCAGCTTCAAACTGGTTAGGAGTGATTATATCTGCAACAGGTACAACTTTGTCCCTGTAGACTGGCAGGAGATCCTTGGGCACATACTGGGGAGAAAAAACAGTGTCAGAAGTCACCAGCAGTGTCTGAGATGTGGGACTGCAACTCTTCTTCCCTCAACCACCACTCCTGCTGCCACTGAGTGACCTGACAGCTCCAAGCTCTGCAACTGCAGTGGCAGAGCATCCTCCAGTTGGGGACACTGTGAGCAACAGCCCTTTCTTCCCTGCAGGTGATGGGAAGCACCATTTTTAAGCAGCATTAAAAGGAAGTGATGCCTGGGTGAAGAACTTGTAAGTTCTCTCTCACCAAGGTGCCACAGCAGCATGAGGAAATGCAGTGTTCTGTGTCACTCATGTCCTTACCTCCAAACCAAACTATTTTGTTCAAAAATTTCTGATCAAAAGTGAATGTTTTTTTGTCAGTGTGCAGCCTGGTATTGGCACACAGAACCTTTCTGTCACCCATCACAGCCCAGTGCCCAACAGCTGTCAGATCCCACATGAAATAACTTGTCTTCATTTAGGTTCCAGGGCTGTGTCAATTCCCAGGATGACTGACAATGGCAGCCAGGCTACCAGCCAAAACACAGCTCTTGACAGATCATGAAAGAACTCCAGTGAGACAAGGATGGGGAACAGGGGGATGTTTTCCTGTGGGCAGGGTCTGTATTCCCTCAGCAGAGAGCCAGAAATAATCCCAAGGCTATGCAGCTGTCATTCTTTCCAGATATCAATCTCATTCAAATACAAGAAAATTACGTACAAACTTACTTGATGTGGGATCCAAAGCCACACTCAGGTAAAGTAGCTTAATTTTGTTGTTTAAAATCTAATAAATCTTTATACATCTCTATATAACAAACATTCACCACACAGAGAATCCGAGCAGAGGAGCACTAACCATAGAGCCTTCTCCATTCCACTTGTCACCCATCACTGGATCACACACTGTAAGAGAACAAATTTAGGTTTAAAAATAGGGTACAGTTATAAAGACCCTGGTGGGAGGGAAAAATTTTAGGTACCAGTAGTGGCTATGGATTCGCACTGAGCACCTCAAAGCTTACATACTCTCACAGCTCTTGCAGCACACTCAGCCTGAAATTTGTAACTGGTGGCTGCCAATTTTGAAAGAGTAAGCCCTGTGTCTTAAAGAATTGTCAGAGAGTTGGAATCACCCTCTCCTACCTGATTCCATACTATTATGTCTGAAGGAGATGAAGGGGCTCTTGTTATGGAAAACACAGAGAGCCTTTCCCTTCACTCCCCAAACCTAAACTCTGGAATGGTGGTATGGTGGGGAGAAACATGGGAGAAGTTAATAACTCTGAAAAGAGTCCTATTTTTACTTTAGTGTAAAAAAAATACATGCCAAATGTACACACTAAAATGTTGTGTGTATATTAAAAAAACCCAAACTTTAATATAATGAAACAATAAGAAAATTCATGCCAAAGTAAATAGACTCATACTTGGTGTAATGATATTAACACACATTTGGCACAGGTTTTGGATCACCAGCAGTATTAACAACACATTCCAAGTGTCCTCAGTGAGGATGGAAACAGCCTAGCATTGCACTTCAAAAAGGAACATTGTTCATTGTATTAAAAGACCTCTAAGCAAGATCAAAAAGAAATACAAATCCAAAGATATCAAACCAATGTCCAATCAGTATTTCAGGAAATTTCTATGAGTGAAAGGAGGGCAATTTGTTTTACATTTTTTAAATATTTTCTTTACATTATAATCTATTTATTAAATATAAAGGATCTTAGAATCCTTGCTGTGATCTCACCACCTGACCACTTCCTTCCTGTTCTACACAATGAGATGTCACTTTCTGTTCATATTCCAAAAGAGTCTTTAGCTTTCACACAAGGCTATGAAGTATTTGACAATCTAATAGTGTTAATAAAAGCTAAAAAGCAACAAAACCCAGAAATTTCTCTGCTGTATTTTGCAAAATGAGACCTGTGCTTTGTTCATCTTCAGGCAGGTATCACTGCTCAGCACAACACCCTGCAAATCCTGCCAATCATTCCAAATGTTTCCTTGCCACAATGTTTACTGAGCCTGAAGATGACAGCTCAAACCATCATTCCTTGCTTTTTATCCCACTAAATCCGCACTGACTTTGCCCTGTCACTCTAAACATTTTGCTCAGCTCAAGCCCATGCTTGTTGTGTTCAAAATTCCTGAAACACTCAGAAGAGGAAGGGAAGAGAAGAAATCTTTTCTCACAGGTTGAAGCCTGATGTGACATGTTAGTGACAACAGCTGCTGGAGCCTGTTGCTTCCACAGGATATCAGCAGAAGGTAAAAAAGAAAGTAAAAAAGAAGCTAAAAGAGCCCTGGAGTTTAAGATAAATCAGGAAGCTTATGAGGCAAAGTACACCAAAGGACACTTCTGGGATGTTACATGGAACCAGGCAGGGCAACACGGGAGAGCCTATCCTGCTTTGGTTGACCTGGAAATCAAGGAGAGGCTTCATCTCTCAGCACACACAGCCTCTGAACTATCAGCAGCAGCAGCTGGCTGGGATTGTTATCTCTTCCTGGATGCAGACAACCAGTCCTCAAGGCACGCTCTCCTTTGGACAGCACAATGCAAGAAACACACTGAAAGGCAGCAGCAAACCAGAAAGATAAAAACTCAACTCCCTCATCACCTAAAGCTGAAATGAAATGTCACTGGAGGCCCAGCTGGCTCCAGCCAGACCAGTGTTTTCATCCCGAAATGCGAAAATGATGAGCACAACCGATGAGGAAGCAGAAAGGATTATAATGCACATCCTTACCATACACCAGGTTGGAATTCTGTTGCTTCAACTCCTGGACAATATCCACCACCATTGCCAGAAATGATGTGTCTCTTGTATACCCTTTGGAAAAATAAAAAGACACCTTTGAAGTCTAATTTCATGAACACTTTTACTGGTTTTAGTTTTGAAAAGGAATGCTGTGTACTTCTCATCCTTTGGATAAATGCATTTTTAGAACAAAGGCATTTCAGTAGTCGACTCTGGAATAATAGGCTGGAAGACATTTTCAGACAGTGCTTGCACAACTACAAGTATAACCTTAAAAATCCATTTACTAAGAATGTTGTATATGAAAGGCTCATATAACTTCAAAATGCTTGAACGTATATAAACAAAGGTCAGGCTAGAAGGAAAAAACATTCCTTTTGACAAAAACAGTATTCTGATCAGTACTATTTTTCATGCAATAAACAGGAAATATTTTAAATTCCATGTACTTTTCTCATACTCTGTCTTGAAGCAATTTATTATTATTATTAATGTTCATGCTGATAGAGTCCAACACATTAATGCAATAGAGATTTAACCTTGACTATTTTAGAGCAATTTCCAAAATACCAAAAAGTCCCCATCTTTTAGGCTTAGCACTGAAATCAGCTGGAAATAAGTTTTACTGTATTTCAAGGCCCCAATCCCAATGCCAGCACCACAATATTCTTATTTAATCATTAATTTTTAAATCTTATAGATGTTTCTTAACTTATATATTTACGTGTTAACTTTAGTTACAACATTTATGAATTAACAATTTGATTTTATTGTAGTTCATTTCTTGGGGATGGTGATGGGCAGAGCCAGAAGCTGAACTCGATATTTGTGGGTCCCTTCCAATCCAGCATATTTTGTGATTCTGTGATTTAATATTATTATTTTAGCAAGGCAGCATCTTTCAATGTCCTTGGAAACGTCCAATCTTAATAAAATATTTCAAAGTACAATTAAAAAGTAGATTTTGAAGACTTCTTTAAAAAACTTGCAAAATTGATCAGTTCTTGGGCGCTGCAGAGAAACGGAAAAAATTTTTTTGCCAAAATTCTGGTTTTTATCGGTGAAATGTTCATAATCAGTCAAACCAGTCAAGCAAAGATTTTATTTTTTAAATGACCTGTGATGGAAGACTGGCTGGAGAATAATTCTGAGTTTGATCAACATCATTGACAGAGGTGTTTAAAACAGTTACACTGAACTGGAATTTATCTCTTACCTTGAGTGTCTTATTGCAAATGAAAAAAATACACAAAGATCTACAAATAACAGTCACAAAAGCTTATGGGATGTTACTCTGTATAATTGGCCTAAAGATCATTTTAATTTCATCTGAGATATCCATAGTCAACAGACAATTAACAGCCAAACCCCACCTGCTGATATATTGTTTTTCTGTGTTTAAATAGTCATATCCAGGTTGTTGGAGGTACAAAGCATCTGTGCACTATAGTGAATGGCTGTTTGTAGAGAAAAATCTGACTTTTGGCCCTGAATGAAAAAACCTGAATTTTAAGTTCAGCCACAGTGCAGCTGAAGACTAAAACACAGAAAGTGTTAGTAGATGTTCAGAAATTACTGTTCTTTCTACTCATGCCTTCTTTTTGTCCATATTGAAAATGGCTACAGCAAATGAGATTTTAAAACAAACTTGAACAACACACAAAAATCCTATTTCAACAGGCATATTAATAAATATTCCCTTTTCCTCCAAAATTTCTTTTTGCTGAAGATTTCTATTTTTCCTTCCACCACTTTTAAGCTCTTACATCCATTTTGCCAGTGATAGGAAAGAAGTAGAGGTCTTTTCCAAGAGTCAGAACTAAAATAAAAAAGGAACATTTCAGCTAAAAGAATACTGAAATATTATTTATAATTTTTGCACACTAACACCTCCTGAAAATTCCTACAATACATTGTGCTTTTCCTGGAAATGTCCTCTTTGTGAGTTCCTTCCAGGAAAGAAAGGGTGTTTGTCTATTTCTCAATAACAAAGAACCCATTTATGCCAAAATTAATTTCTTAACCATAGTTCCATCTATTTGCTATTCAGTCTTCTTTATTTTGGAGATATTCCTTGGAAAAACCCTGACAATAACTCTTTGGACATGCCATACCCTTCAAGCCAGAATGACTGCTTGGGGGTTATAACCCATGCACTTAAAATTTCCAGTTTTCCCTGTGTATAAAGAACTTGCCTACATGTGGAAGCCATGAAATCAATCAATCAAACCCGGTGATGTATTTCTGCTTACCTTTAAAAAGTCCCTGTTCACTGCTGTAAGAAATTGATACTGTTATCCAAACCAGATGGACAGCTCTCACTAAGGTGAAATCTGATCAGTAACCTACTTTTGAGAAGCAGGAATTGGATGAGAAGCAGTTTTTACTAAAAAAACTTCTTGTAGAATCTTCCCTTTCTATAAAATATTCTACAAGAAGTTCTCTTTGCCTGTATTTATAAACACTTAGTACATAGTGCAAGCAAAGGAAAACACTGCAGAACTGTATTCTCTCAGATGACCTACACAGTAACAACAGCAAAAAACCAAGATATATAACAGAGTCAAAACCAAAACCCAACTCTACTCATGCTTTGCTTGGTGTCCAAAGCACTAAGCCTTAAAGACCAAGTAAAAAAATCAAGGACAGACAACTGTTTATAAAATCCTGCTGCAGTACCACAGAGTGCTTGTACTGCAGACATTGGAGAAAAGGTTAAACCCATATCTTCCTAATAACTTTTAAAATAATACTCTGACATTCCTCATCCATTGTTTTAGTAGAGGCACTCCCAAAATATTAAGTGTGCCTGTACACGACTGGGCTGTACAAGTCTGTAAATTATACAAAGGCATCAATTTACCTACCCAGTTACAACCTCCGGGCTGGAGAACTCTGGCTGTTCCAAATTAAACAGCACGAGCCAGTTCAGATATAATATACAAGTGAATTAATTTAATTGGTTGGTTTGCAACAAGCAGGGATATGTTTTACATTTCTTGACCCCTGTTTACATCTCCTGGGAACTCCAAGGAACGAGCTCTTCTTACCTGTGAGCACATAATCGTACCGGTTGACCTTGTTCAGCTTTAGTCCATCGTACAGTTCATGCAGCTCATCTGAATTCAACACCTGGCCCTTCCAGTGGGCATAGCCTGCAAAGCAAACACCAGGCCATTTTTCAAGAGATGGATTTTCTATTTCAGATCACACAGATGATACACTTGGAGGGACCACATCAAATATCAGCATCAGGAAGCATTTCCACCTCCTCTCCTGTGAAACGCTGAATGCAAGCTGCTGTCAGCAGAACAGTTAATGTGTTCAACTTCTCCTTAGCACCTCTGCCTCCCAAAGGAACTGGAGTGACTACACTGCAGTCTGAGACTGTCCATTTACCAGTAGATCAAGCTGAGCACACACAGGCTCCTGCACGATTTCCCGAGGAGCTTTTGAAACTATCCCTTTCCTGTGTGGAGGAGGAGAAACATATGTTTTAGACTTTACTTGGAGGAGGGTGTCAATATAAACTATTTTTGTTATTTTATACTATATATAAAAAAAGGAAATATTGACAGTTAGATGACAGTCTTAGCAGGCTTATAGATCTGTCAGATACATCAGATACAGCACTCACTGGGACCTGCATGTCCCAAACAGAGTGACCACAGCAGAACCCTGCCATGGATGCTCTTTAAACACACAGTGTCACCTGACAGACTTTCTTCCAAAAATAGAACAGCTTTAGTGCTGAGGATCCTGGAGGAGGAAATGAGTAGCAGGAAGACACTACAAACAGATAAATATTATCCATATACTCTCATCCTTGAATGATCCCTAAGAACTGCAAGCAAATATGCTCAGCTGAGAGAAGCAGATGGAAGGCGAAGTTTCTTGGGATAAACTCAACTGATTTGAGCAAACAGTGGACCAAGGTCTATGGCAGCCAATTCCAAGGAAAAAAAAAATGTATCTTAACAGATTCTAAACATTTGTTGAAAAATGTAAATGCACCTTGCACTTTGTCATCAAAGCCTGTTCATCTAGATGGCACCAATCACTCCCTTGTACGTAAGAATGAGGCTTCCTCCAGGATCTTAGATAAGACATCCACAATTTAACTCTTTCAATCTCCATAAATTCAGATTTTAGGAAAAAGCTTATCTTTTTATTAACTGGAATTAGGAAAAGTGAAAGGTTAAATGAGATATCTTCTTTCATACCTCCCCCGTGTAAAGACAATGGTATTTTGTTTAACTTCTGCTTTTGCAGTTAGAAAATTCTGTGATGAAAACTGTTGGCTCTGATTATCACTCTAAACTGACTTATTAGAGTGACTGCCAAAAGGTGCCTAGAGCCTGGGATAAGCACATTTTTCAGTTTTCCTTCTTATGAATGCAAATACACCCACAGTATGGTGAGCAGATGGATCATTTTGCTCTCCTCAGCTCACAAAGGCCAAGCCTCTCAAACACCACTCGCTGCCAGCTGGCTGGGGGCCTGACTCACATCAGCCACCACGGCTCCCTCCCAGGAAAATGCTTTTCACAAAGTCCCTGTGAAGAAAGGGAGAAAGTGAGGCATTTCTGTATGTAGGGCTGTAGTTTCATTGCAACACCCCCCACCTCGGCACAAGCCCAGACCCAAGTGCACAAAGAACCCCTGACTGCACCTAAATCCAGTATTTGGTTTATTTAACACAAATGCAGAGGTTTGTTCTGTCACATCTGCAGCATCACACAGAAGTAATCTGCCCTCTCCTCTCCCCCAGTCTTTCACTGCAAAGCCAGAACAGGGGCACAACAGAGTCCTCCCACTGTGGCCACCAGGGAAACTGGGTGCACTTTTCACCCAGAATCAAGGCAAAAATTCTGACATTTATCTTACACATGGCCATAAAAATAACTGTGGTAGATGGCCCAGACAACCTGGATGCTTTCAGGAGCCATTCCTACACAGACCCTGTAAATTCATTATTTAACCAAAAGTTCACTTGCCCTTGTCAAGCTGTCTTAAGTGGTCAATGTACAGGGTTGATGTGACACTGATCTTCCACTGAGGGAGAGAAACAAATACAAAAACTCACGTTAGGCAGCAGCCCAGCTGAGCTCAGGAACTGGTGTCACCCACAGGGGGTAGGGACATTGTCTGAACTCTGCAGCAATGACTTCCACAGGTAACTTGAGGATCTTTTTTATCACCTGGTAATGTGTAATACAACGTAAAGCCTAACTACAGGACAGCCAGAGTTAAAAACAGAGCCCTAGGGAGGCTCTCAGGGAAGCCCCAGCTATTGAGACAGACAAAAAAAGGGGAATTCATTCCCTGGGGCTGCAGGGAACTGTGATGTCACTAGGAACTGAATTATGTTCACATAAGAATCCAAACAAATCAAAACTGGCATCAAGATGGGAACTCCCACATGTCCTTTCCCCAGGGTAAATTCATGCAACATGACAAACAACAGGCAAATCCCCTGACCCTGCATTTATCCTGCTTTCCTGGTGGAATATAACACCAAAAAGCAGACAGAGAGAAGGAAAAGCCAGTTACTCGTGTTCTAAAAGGAGGATGGATACCTTGGGGTCCCAGGATGAGGGACTGTCTTGAAAGGGGAAAGGTAACAAGGAAGAAAGCTGAGTCTTCCTTGTTTTGGGTACAAAACTGCCAAATAACTCTCCTCAGTGCTGGTCTGAGAGAGCAGAGGGAACACTCCAAATCATGACACAGCTCTCCAAAACTACATTTGGTTCAGATTGCATCAGTCTCCCAGATTTGTAGTAATTTTAAACAAACAGATGAACATAGATGCTTAAACAACCTTATACCCCTTCTGCTTATCTGTGTTGTGATCGTTTATTGCAATTAGATGTTATCTATTTGCTTTTAGCAGATAAGGCAATGAAAAACAAGTAAGATACGATGCCCCATGTCACTAAAATGATAAACATATTCATCAGTCTCCAAGGAAATGTCTTGGTTCAGTCATATTAAAAAAAAAAAACAACAAAAAACAAACAAACAAAAAAACCCCACAACCAAGAGACACAGCTAATACCGCACCCAAGATGAATTTACATACTTTTCTTTCTTGCCTTCCTCTGATTTTTTTTTCTCCTTGGGAATGTTTTTATAATCCTCTTAATTACTCTCAAAAACAAGGAAGGAAGAAAATGAAAGTACCAGGCATATCAGAAGGGGGAAAAAACCCCAACTGACCAACACAGCCAAACAAAACCAATTTTGTTTTCTTCATTTCAGTATAGCAACGCATGTAAGATTTCTTTGTTTTCCAACCCAGAACATTCTGTTCTGAGTTCCTCCTGTGGTGCTCCCTGCAAAACTATTCCAAGGGGCTCCAGTAACCAAGAATTTCACATGGGAAAAAGGAGGAAAGTTCTGGCGTTTGAGGCTCGTGATGGACAGGCAGTCTGGGCCCAGCTGTGTCACAAAATTCACATTGCAAACCCCACCAGACAACCTGGTCTGAACACATGACTCATCTGTAGCTACCAGGAGGCCTCCAATAAAACCAGAAATTCACTACCAAATTCCTCACTGGATTTTTTACAGCTGGTCACAGTGTGGGAGTAAAGTGCTACCAGTGTCAGGCATGAGCAGAGATCTTTTCTTTCTGCCCTGCACGCACAGGGGTGAGTGAATCACACGGGCCGTGCAGAATCACATCAAGGTATAATTGTAATTTTTCATGTGTTAGACCTACCAGCCAACCCAACCACCTACTACACACCCACTGAGTGGAAGTTAGAAGTGCTCAAGAACAAAAAGAAAAGTAACAGAAAAAAACTCAGGCTATTTGTTCCAGAGCTGTTTCAAAGGTAGGATTTAGATGGCAGAACAAGTAAGCACATTATTACTTAAAATTAACCTACCAATGAGAAACAGAACTGGGAACCACTGAAGAATTAAAAATGCATCCCCCCAAAAAAGCCAATGATACAATTAAAAATAAATCTAGAATTTTATTTTTGCACCTCAGATGAGCAGATGCTTCTACAAACAGTACAGTAATACAGGATAAGGAGCACAGTGTTTGCAGGCTGCACGACAGCTTCTTTTATTTGTATGTGAGGCATGATGCCACTCAAGTGTGAGTCACTCTAATCACTGAAGTTCCTCACGAAGCAACATGACAAACTGTTCTCCCAGGGGCACTGATTTAAAGCACATTTTCTGAATTTCAGGATTATCAGAGACTAAAGAAAGCTGAATTTTCTGAGCAGCAGTCAGCAGAAAGAGGCCTGTGGTATCTCACTAATTTATAGGCAAGGCAAAAAAAAGAGCAATAATGATTCACCAAAGTCTGTTAGTCATAAATTCTCTCTGCATTTTGTTTGCTACTAATACCAAATTTAAAAACAGGAAAAGAAGGAAAGAAAGAATAGCATGTCCCAAACCCCATACATTCTTCTACCTGTGCTCCTCTAGCATCCTTTCAGAAACTGAAGTTCATAGCTAGATTTTGAAGGAGGAGTTTGTCCCCCAGCTTTAATGATCATGACAGAAATGGTTCTGGTAAAATTTTTATAGGAAAATCAAGTTATCTTCACCCATTCACGCAGCACACAATGCCTGTGCATTGCAGGACAGTGCCAGACACAAGCTCTGCTTCCCAAAACCATGAGGTTGTGTGGAAAACGTTGGGATTTTTTAACAGATTTAGTAAAAAAATCCAAAATTACAGAAAAAAAGCCTGAAAAATGTGACTCCAAAACATGAGGAATAGTTCCAGTATTTTAAGGACTTGTGATATTTGAGGTATTTTTGGGTTTGAGATGCTCATTTTGGTCTTCCTGCAGGAGGAAGAATCACTAATTTATTTTTCCTGCCACTGTCTGCCAAGCCTTGAATGAAACACTGGTAACCTTTCCTTGGCTGTGGTACTAACAAAAAAAATCAAAAATCTTCTTTCTTTTTTGTTTGAAGAACCTGGTCACCCTACTGGTAATGGAATTTTCCCACCTTCAGACTCATTCAGTTTATGGTCAGTAAAACCTCTATTAAGCTCTTTCAATGCCCTATAAAGCTGATTTAATCTTGAAACAGAAAGCCAACAAACAACACGTGCTCATGCATTTCAAGGACCGAATTAATTGACATGAAAAAATTGCTTAATTTCTGGAAGATTACAACAGCTGCACCCAGCTGTTGAAACCAAACAACAGAAAATCCCAAACTCCGAAACGAAATACATTCTTTAACAACAGAAGTTACATCTAAATATCTCTGAAAAACACAAGAGAACCTTTGTACTGTGCCAAAGGGTACAAGCAAAATAAGCAGGTTTTTGCCTGAGCCAGGAAAGGCCTCATTCCCGTGTTTAATTATTACCTCTTTTGTGCCTTTCCTCAACAAGCAGAGATAACTTTCAAGCTACCTTTGAAATATTAATTTCTCCTTCCCAAGCTGACACTAAATTCCTTTCATGATAGGCATCTTATAACCTTTTGAAAGCTGCATGAAGTTCAATAGAGCAAGACACTGATCTCTGTTCTAAAAATGTTATAGTTTATTAATAGAGCTGTATCTGTAAGATACTAGAAAAGAACCTCAACTTTTGCCTTTTTTCTTTGTCAGAAACAACTTTTTGCCTTTTCCCAAGATGTTAAAGCAAGAATTTGCTCCCACATTATTTTCTGACGACACCTGTAGATTTTCTCTATCTAGAATAGCTCTCCCCTCAAACAATCTGCCACCACCAGAACAGCAGATGTGTCTCCAGTGATCCAAAAATAGCAAGTGACTTGGAGCTCCTTTATGGGTGAAAGGTATTGCTAAAATAAACATAAATTTCAGCCTTCTTTTAAAAAATCAAGTCCTCTAGCACAGTGAGTACTAGGAAGTCTGAATGTATTAGGTGAGTGCATTGTGTTCAGGCTTAGAGCTTAAATATAAATACACCCAAATGTATTGAAACCCTTCCTTCTGCCAAAATGAAATTTTGGGATACTTGATAGTACCTGGATGGACACATTGAGAGGAAACGTTGCATCTACCTCAGTATTCTTTTGATGTTTGGATTGGTAACGTGACTATGACTCTCATAGGGCCATAATTCACAGAAAACCATTCTGAAGACTCCTTTATTCACAGGCCTGGCTGTGTAAATGGCTGTATTTGTGTTATTTCACTAAGTTAATTAGATTACTGCCTAACAAAAGAAACTCGCTCTGAAGGGCAGAAGAGGACATTACCACATCATATCCATGCCCTATTCCCACATCCAGGCTTCTGAGAGACTTGAATCAAAACATGAAAATTGTATTTCTGTCTTGTACTGTGAAAATGTGAGTGAAAACTTAAGACCAATGTCCTCTCCACTGTCATGGGACGAGGTGAGCCCTGTGCTGAGTGAGTTCAGTGACTGTAGAGTAGTATCTGTAAAATTTTACCTGTGTGGTTCGAAAACTGGACAGAGTTCACCGTATCAACTTCAAATCCCAAAACCTGCAACAGAACACAGGAATATTTCTTTTACTGACAGAGCTTCGTTAATATGTTACCCATATCACAAAACACAGGGAAGAACTCTTTGCTTTCCAGTGCATACTTCAAAATCTTGGCAGCTGGGTCAACAAACATGCAACATAAACAAACAGCATAGTGCTCTACTACAGCAACGAACACGGAGCAAAAGTGCTGCTGGCAACAGCACCAGAAAAACACAGCCCTGGATCCTCAGGCTGGAGTTCATCTGGGGATAAGGATGGAGAGGCTGGTCCAGCAGCAAGCACTGAAACCTTGAAGAAAGGCTTGGCTGGATTTCCTTGGCAAGAAAAGGAGTACAAGGTACTAAATTAATGCAAAATATGGAGGGATGATGCTGTTGGGATTCCAGAAAGCCAATTTTTCTAAAAGGAGGGACAGAAGGATTTTAACAGGGATCAATATTACAAGCCATACTTGGGTGTCACAATCAGGTCCTTTACAACTAAAAGAGAATAGAAAGAAATCACAGAGAATTAATTTGGGGTATGGTTGGGCAATAAAGGGGAGAAAGAAACAGACTAAAAAAAAGCCTAAAGCATGCTCCAAAAGCCACCTGCTACACTGCACTGCCAGCAATTCAAATACTGAAATACCCAAAAATTTGCTACTGCAATCAATAAACCTTCTTGCTGCCCAAAAATATATAAATACTATGAAAATAAGAGCATCCAATCAGGAGAAAACTAATGAGGGTTTTTAACCTGACAATACCTGTTTAACACAGACAGGCATTGCTAGTGAAGCCATTTTTAGACATTTTTATGTGTCACGCAAGGAATTCTAATGCAAAAGTGACATTAACAGTCTGACACGGAGTCTTTGTTTCCACATCCAGCTTGCTCTGAGTAAGAAATCTCCTCAAAAGAAGAGCTGCTATGTATGGCTCAGTGAGTCACACTGGAGATAACAGGAATGATGCACCACTGTATATGATCCTCTTTCAGGCAATTTGCTGGGAGGGGAGAGTGAGGGAACAAAGCTTTTCCAGTCACGTTTTCCAGCGAGACTCACGCCTCTCCCTTTTTTGTCATGAAGGCAACTCCTTCACATACATTAAAAATCTTTTGGGTGTCTGGTGCCAGACATCAGGCTTTCCCTGTGCCTGTACCTTCCCTGTGATAAGCCCTTTATTCCAATACCTGGCTACAAGATGGAGCTCTGTGCTGTGACAGGTCGTTCCTTCTGCCTGCAGGTGCTACACTTGTGTTGTTTCACAGCTCACATAAACACAGGTCTTTGTAGAATAAATCTTTTATTTCAATATTTAATAAAGGTTTCTGTTCCTTCCTCACCAGAAAGCCAAGTAATTTCACATCAGTGGTACACAGAATGGTGGGTTACCTCAACCTGACCAGCTTCAAATTAAGCTCAGCACCTACACTCCCCCCAGGTTTTTGTTTCACCTTGGTGGATTTTATTTTAAAGACCCAGGAACGGAAAGGTTGAGAACATGACAACACTGTTAGGACCTTAACGTTGATGTCTGGACATGCTCTTTAAGGAAATAAATGAGAATACGGCCTCTAACCAGACTGTCACCCCATAATCAATGTCCCTCCCTGCAATGACCAGACCTAAGTTGTTATTTCCTGAAAGTATCTTGGCAACAACTGTGAATTAATCCATTTCTCTGCAATATTCAGATCACGTCTCTCCAACTACTTAACCCCTGAGACTACAGAACACACTTACTGTGATTTACTGACTAATCAGGTTTACACTCAGTGCTTTAGGGAAAGAGAGCTGCAGGGAGGGCAGTTCCACAACACAGGCCAGCACTGTCCCAGAGGATGGCCACCAAAAAGAGCAGTCCTTCCTTAGTGTCTTCCCCAGCACTAGTTATCATTTGATTTCTCAACCAGCTTTTCCATAGGATTAGGGATTTTTGGTTTGTTTTGGCCAGTTAATCTGCTTCAACCAAAAGATGGAAAAGTACAAGGGAGGCCACCTCTCTTGGAGACAGCCAGGTGTCAGGCTAGCTTGGGCAAACTGGGTAAAACAGTAAATAAAATGCTTTGGAGAGTGGATGAAAAGCCACAGACAGCTCGAATTCTGCAGAGGACCTTGATATTCTCACTTTTCTCAGCAGTACAAAACAGGCTAAAACAAGCCTTTAAAGGTCTCCATAACTATCACTTACTGGGTTTAGTCTACTCTGACACAGTTTCTAAATCTGCTCTAAAGTTTTGTTTTGAATACACATGTATGACTGGAATCTAACACACCTAATTTTGAAACCTGATTCAACCCTCAAAATAACTCACAGTTACTCCCAAGCATTTCCTTTTATAAAGGTTCTTACTAAGGCCTAGGCTTAGCATTAGTAGTAGAATAATCAAAAAGAATGTTGAAGCCATGTTAAGCCAGGTTGTGTTTGTTTCCAAGGCAAACTGCATTGAAAATCCCATGGAATTTAATCATCAGAAGACAACCTGAAAACAGGACTGAGGTGCTAAAAGCAGCTTTTCACAGCAATCACCTCTTCTAGAGCTACAGAAAAAAATCATGTTTTTATTTTTGTTTGCATGTTCATTTTAATAATGTGATCATTTATAGTGGATAAGGAAGTGTTGTTTTCTTCCTCCAACCAACAATTAAAAACCAGTGTTAGTGACTGGCATCCTTCACATCTAAAGGACACGAGAGACAGTTTTTGATGCACTGAATGATGGACACTTTCCATGCTTACAAAGGGAACTGTGTTCAAAAGAACTCTTGTTAAGCCATTTTAATACATACTCATACCTCTAATTCCTTGGGCAAAGCTAACTGAAAGCACTAATTTTGAGGGGTTCTTAAAAAAATTAATTTAGAATTTCTATTTAAACCAGAGGTTAAATAAATCTTATATGAAAGTTAACTAATTAGAAATACATTATTTTTATATGTACAGACCTAGAAAACTGAGATCAGAGCAAATGAATTGAATCAGATAAACCATATAAAAAAAATGACACTCATACTTGCACACAAAAGTACCAAGTATCACCTGAAAATATGTATTTAGGAGTATATCACCAATTTTCCTACTGTCATAAACCAGTAAGAACCAATCTTTTCTTCAGAAAATTACCAGAAAGTAAAAAATTCAAAACAGGAATGAACTCAATATATAAAATGTCTTGCTTGTGCACACACATATGTCTTCTTTATACCTCTGTGTAAACAAACTGAGGGACTCACCCCACTTGGATTTTGCCTGTGGCAGAACAAGTGCCTTCAGACCGTATTTGATCAGCATCAGGACGGAGCTTACTAAGAAACGCACTTTAATGTTTAATTTTTGCTTCTCTGTACCAGCTTTAGTCCACACCTGTGCTACCTTCCCTGCTCCTCACAGCAAGGGTCCCGTGGTGACATTGCTGCCTCTGGTTTTGGAAACGTAGGTGACATCAGACACTCTGCAGGTGTCCACGGGCTCCAGATGCCTGGGACACACACACAGCCCTGCGCTGCCCCCACCCCTGATTTGGGTGATCTGCTCTCCTACAGGCCCTCCAGGAGAGAACAATTCCAAGTTTCCACGCTCTGCTGTCACCCTGTGTAAGTATCATTTGCCCACAGAACTGGAAATCTTGGGCAAATCTAAACCCAGAGCCAGTTTGGGTAAGGATGATAAGCGCTCTTCAAAGGGAGAAGATGACTGAGTCCATCCTAAATCTCTCAGCTTGCAGTCTAAGCACATGTCAAATGTTGTTCTTAAGACCCAAACTACAGTTGCCTGGATCACATCATACAGTGATATTTACAGCAATTGAAATCTCAGAGGAAAATGAGCAAATTTAACATCTTTTTAAAGTATCTTCAAGCAAAGGAGGCAGAACTGTTACACTTCTAAAATTAAATCACAAACCATTAAAACTGGAGGAGTTCTGTGTTTGGAAGGCACGGCTGGCAGATCTGAGTGACGCATTTCAGAAAAATATTTGAAAGATTAAATCCAAGTACACACACCAGAGCAGAATGCATTAGAAGGAACAGTCAGCATGAAGCACATTATGGATGACACCAAATTCAGCCGAGTTCTTCATCACTGGTAACTGAGGGAAAGGGACAAATGTCACCCAGTTCTTCCCCCAAGTGCCTTCCCAGCCTTGCAAAGAGAAAGCGGGACTGGGCAGGGACATGGCCTAGAGAACTATCCAAATGTACCTCTTCAAAATAGCAAATATTCAAGGGAAAAATCAACACACAAGAAAGGACGAGACTTCAGAATACATGGACAACCTCTAAAGGTGTTGGCTCTTTTGGAAAAGAGGATGAACAGCCTAGTTTTCCTAAAAGCACAGAAGTAATTTAAATTTATATCCAGCCATTAAGCCACAAATTAAAAGCCAAAAAATTAGTCTCCTTCAGGATTAAAATTTTACAAGAGATACCAGTTGTTTCACCACTAGGACAACCTAAAGGCCCAGACAGACAGAAAATTCGAGTTGGGTAAGTTACATAAATAGCTGGGTCTCAGTTATGATTCACCCATAACCATGCAATCCTTTAGACTTTGCCACTGTGCTGTGTGAATTAAAGAGTTTTGTTTAAAATTCACAATCTCTCTTACCCCTCCAGAAAACATTTCAACTACACATACACTGAAACATGTTACTTCTTCACCACAACAAACCAGTGTCTAAGATTGTTAGAAATCAAATATTAAAAACATACATTCTCCAGAGGAGAGCCTCAGTTGTTACGTAAAGGGGAGGTTGAAAAACAAGAAAACCATTTCACAGTATGGAAAATTGTGAGTGTAGCAACAGAGAAATGAGCAGGAAGATCTGGAAGCAAATGCAACACCTGAAATTCAGTTTTAATGATTGCCAACCTTTATGTTTATATTTGTGTAATCTACCTTATGTACCAATGGTTTGGAGACAAATAAAAGTATTCATTTTTACCTCCTAATCTTGTTTGGTATCTGATTATTAACATCACTTGAGTTGGAATACTGATAACGTCAAAGATTAGCTCTGCCTCAGAGTAAATATTAATATAAATTCTCATTTAATGATTTTATTTACTTTGGGAAATGTGAAAAGCTGTTCCTGAACTGCTTCTGTTTAAAATTTGTATTGCAGCTTTACTATGCTCCTGCAGGGGAAAAAGGTGTATTTTCAAAAGTGTCACACACTTTGCAGTAATCAAGAAATTCTCCCTTTTCTTTGTTTGTATGCAGTTTGGGGAGGTAAAAGATAGGGGTTTTTTTTTTAAGAGAGAAATACTGTATATCTCCAAAGTTTGTGAGAAAAACTGTCACTTGAATTACACAAACTTCTGAATCGAACTAAGTTTTAGTGGTTTCCAGAGTACTAAACATCAGAAATAAAAAAATCCCAATTTCCAATTCATTATATGTACATATTCAGAGAAGGGGGGCTTAGAGGGGGCTGAGATGCTGTGGAATTGCTGCCGTCAGAGGTTTTCAAGATCCAAGGAGGATAAAACTCTGAGCAGACTGGACTGAACCGAGTGCTGCCCAAGCTTTGAGCCAGAGGCTGGACTGGGGCCTCCTGAGGTCCCTTCCAGCCTGGGTCACTCCATCATTCAGGACACAATTACAAACAAACACCTCAGCTTTATTGACCAGTGGACCAATTTAACTAGAATGCTTTAGTTTGTACTTAAATTAAACAACCTTAGAGAACAATGACCTAGTTCTGCAGGAATAAAATTCAATTTAAACCACCTCTCTACTCTGCTACATGACTGGTATATATTGCCCTCTTAGGGCACTGGCTTTATGCCTCCAGTGGCATTTCATTTTAAGGTTTGAAATTAAAACCACAAAGCAGTAATGCAGCCCAAGTTAGAGGAAAAATCTGGAACAAGGAAAAAGAAGAGGGGCGAAAACCAGAACAGGATAAGAAAAGAAAAACCCCAAAGTTTGTATAAAACCAGACTGCATACATGTTTCTTCCATAGTATTTATGTTCCTGATGCAAGTTCACAGGCTGCTATTTATATTTCATGGAATTAAGCCAAGACCTCCATCCAAACTCTTCAGTTCCTTCAAAGTTCTTAATTTTGGGGAAAATGTTAGCTTTACCATACCAGAACACATCAAAACCACTTTTCTCAGATGAGTCCCCAAACCAAACGGTTTGAAAATCACAAATCCAAGGAAAGTATCAGTAGCTGAAGTTGCAAATCAAGCTCAGCCAGTCATTCATACAAATTGTTTTATTGTGAACACAAGGCATCTCGGGTTTTTTATGATCTGAGCTACAACTGTGCCACAGGTAAAAATCTCACTATATAATCTGTGCATTCACAACTCTAAAAGAGGAGTTTCTCTCCAAGGACAATACAGTTTGACAGGAAAAGGGCACAGAAAAATGGTTTAAAAGTAAGAAGGAACAAGGTTCTGCTAACCAGGAGAACCTTTGAGATGCCACTTCTGAAAGGAGGATTTGACTTTCATGCATCCAGCTCTCCCCAAAATAAGTGCAGCCTTGTATTATAACACTTAACTTCCTTGCACCTCAACTCTTCTATTTTGTAGCAGGACACTTTTTCTGCAAGTAAAACTTCTATGGAAAAAGGATGACTCTTTTTCTAATTAACATTCAAATGATGAAACAGCCAGGCATATTCTGTCCTTTGTGCCAACAAATGGTAACAGACTGATGAGTTAGAGCAAAGTGGGAGTAAATACTAAAAACAAGCGAGAAGTGTAACACACATCATCAAATGAATCAAAACCATCCAGCTCTCTCAGCCTGTCCTTGTAAGAGAGATAATCCAGTCCTCTAATCACCACACTGTGAAGTTGTTTAATTTTCAAAAATTAACAGCAGTGCATGACAAGCCATGGGGCTCTACAGAAACAAAAAAAGAAAAGTCCTCAGCTTCAAAAGCCAGTCAAGCTTTCCAAGCACTGGGGAGTACTTTGATCTATATCATTTAAAACAACAGCAGCTTTTCAAAAAACAAGTGAATATTTAAGAGCAAATCCTACATCTCAAATCTATACAAATACACTGAATAAAACTATCCCCCC
>VZTJ01001761.1:611044-622481 GCA_013397795.1 Orthonyx spaldingii | reverse complement strand
ACCTTCCCCCCCCCCCCAATTGTTTTATTAACACCCTGTGAGGTTTATCCCAGCTGTGCCATCAGTCAAAGGACAAATTTTTATAGCACAGACATACATAAACCAAGGGGGTTACCAGGATTTAACTAGACACAATTTATGAGGAATTTTCAAGAAGTCTTGTGGTAAGACTTCAAACTGCTGACTTTTAGCAGAACATGTATACAATCCACAAACTGAGCCAAGAACGCCTGCATTTGTGTAAAAGAAAATGCTGTATCACACAAACCAAATCCATTCTATTCCTTCCAACTTTTCATATATATATTGAGACTGAGCTTAATTGAAAGATATTAACAGAATTAACTTTACTACCACAGTTAAAATTACCCTGTCAAACAAGGGAATTGAGGTTTGGGGTGGTTTTTTGCAAAGTAATGGCAGCAATACTTTCCAATAAGGAAGTCTCTGTGTTAGGCCATGAATGGCTCTATGCACCTACTGTATTACAGACTGTTTGCATTAATGTCCTGCAGTTTGGAACTTCACCTCACACAGCCATCGCTGCAGTGCCAGTGAACATCATTGCTCCACTGTATTCCTCTGGAGATGGCACAGAAACATGTTTTAAAAGGCTGGACTTCTGTAAGCTAACTAATTTGGAATGGGAGAAAAACTTTCCAGCTGCAGCTTGCACCTCTCACTGTGTGCCAGCTCTTTCACTTAATTGCATCTCCTTCCATTTGCTGCTGAACCAAAAAACAAAACATTGTACTGGGTGTAGAAAAGGAAGAACACTAATTCAGTTTGAGAAACAGGAGCTTGGAAAAAAGAAAAGGCATGGCCTGACAATTAGGGAAGCAGGAATAATTGCTGGCGTGGGCTGATAAACTGAACTGAAACTGCTATTGACTAACCCAACCTCTTTGTTCTCTTTCTGAGCTTTTAACAAACCACACCAAGTAGCTAAAGAGAACTATGTACATATAACATAGCTGTATTTTAGTGCAGCATTTGACAAGGCACTGCAAAGAAAAATCATTAAGATATTGGGGATATTGTGCCAGGATAAAAATACTGGAGCAAATAAACCGGGGACAGGGATGCTGGACATATTACTGGTGATTTATTAACAGACCACTTCAAATTCTGAGGTTAGAAATAGACAGTAAAAATATACACCAGATGACCTTGGGTACAAGTCACCACAAGGTAAGACAGACACTGAATTATTCAAGAGCATCCAAAGGAGGGCTATGAAGATGGTGAAGGGTCTGGAGGGGAAGCCTTGTGAGGAGAATCTGAAGGGACTGCGGTTGTTCAGCCTGCAGGAGACTGAGGGGAGACCTCACTGCAGTCACAACTTCATGAGGGACAGAGGAGGGGCAGGCACTGATCTCTGCTCTGTGGTGACACTGACAGCACCCATGGGAATGGCCTGAAGTTGTGTCAGGGAAGGTTTAGGTTGGGTATCAGGAAAATGTTCTTCCCCCAGAGGGTGGCTGTGCACTGGAACAGGGCTTGTTTCTTGAGTGACACTCCTTTTTTACCTTTGATCAACTGCATACCAATTTTCAGGACTTACAAGCTGAATTCAGCACCAGACACCACAGAGGACATTGTAAAGACTGGAGCAGGAAACAAATCCTCTTTCTTCTGCCAGAGCAGACTACAATTTTTGTCAAAGTGCTCTGGCAAAATTGGTACTCACTGAGAATTTGCTGATGGGCTGATCTAACTGTAATATCATGACCATCTGAACAGAAAAGATTAGAACAGCCTGAGACTGCAGTGAATCTGCTCTCAAATAATTTCTTGATTTTTCTGAAAAGGCTTGTAATGTAAGTACTTATCTGAATTGTAATTAGTCCAAAATCAAGATTATCCAGTAGTGCCTTAAAGATGCTTTTCCAAATAAGCCTTGGAGACACAGGAATACTACAGAGCAAATACCACCAGGTCACTAATTTTTCTTTGCACCTGGACAGACTGATTGGCATGCACTGCTAACTGTTCAATGCAAGACACTCAGATGACATAAAATATGTGCCTTGAGCAAAATTCCCTCTAAGCCATTTTATTCAGCACTAAGAAATTCCTTGTTCTACATCATGACCATTTTTCCACAGGCTACTCAAACAAACAGCCTCTTGTGCCTGCAAGACACACACCCTCCTCACCACTACTCCCTGCACCACAACAGTTCTAGTTCAGGATCCAGGTGACTGCAGGGTCAAAAGATTTGTGGTAGAGCTGCTCTGTTGACCTTCCTATGGGCATGAGGCCATTCCTGCCATCTGGAGTGGTATTCAGTGATGGATCTGCAAGACACCCATTTATAAAGGCTAAGGCCAATGAAAGACACAAAAAAACCTTGTTTCTGCTGCTGTTTTGCCTTTCATTCTTCTCAGCAAAGGACAAACATAAAAATAGCAGAACGAGGTGATGCTGTGGGTGTCTGCCCGCCTTCCACCCAAGAAACAAATTGCACCTGAGACTGTTTACTGTTAGGCACCAGTGACTTCAGACACTGATTTCAGATGGAGAGAAGTAGGTTCACTGCAGATTTCACATTCATCATCTTCATGCTGCTTCCTTCTACACTTGGATGTAATTTGACAAAAACACCATACTGTCACTGCAAACTCCTGCCAGCTGGAATCCTGCAGTGCTACACGAGGAAGTTTGCAAACACTGCTAAGGAGACACAGACACTGACAGCAGCAAGAGGTTCCACAGGCATGGAAATTATCTCTTTTATTTTAGTGAATGAAATGGGGGGATGATCCCACAGCACGTTCTTTTCCTCTGATTTTTACTTCATTTTTAGTCCTGTTCATATTTTGGCTAGCCAGGTCCCTAACCACCAGTCCATTAGCAAGGTGTGGGCAAGCACACTTTGTACATCTAAGGTGGAGTGATCCTAGAAAAGAGATTTGTTTCATCCAACACATGCTTAATGTGGACTTCTTAGGCAGACTGTGAATGGATCCCACTCTCCTACCAAAGGTTTAGATGTTAAATTTTGTGGTAACAGATACTTGAAGAAATGAAACAGGAAACAGTTCCCTGAAGGAGGTGCTACATTATGTGAAGATGAGACCAAGGCCACACACGGAAAGAACGAAGCTTTTAGAGAATGGATGTGTCACCACTTCCTTCAGAATAAGCAGATGTCCTAGAAAAGAGTACTTAAAGAACATTTCCTTCAGCAGACACCAGGTGCAGGAGCCTGGGGCTTGCTCCTACCCTGGCACTTCAGCTATGCCAAAAGAGCTGTCTGTGGGGCTGTATTAGGGAGATGCATCAGGAAATTGGCTCACAAAATAAACACTCACTTTCTTCTTTTCCATTTTTGCCAAGTCCTTTATAACCTGCATGGCTCATGAGAGCAGTTTACCACATGGCCTCCCAAAATGACTTTCCTTGCAACATTGATGTGGACACAAAATAGTGCAGGTGGGAGGACCACCTGGCAGTGTAAGGCCAGAGTAAGTGTTTCTCAATCTGGCTTCTCTACTGAAACCAGCAGATTTCAGTACCCTACAGGACAGGAGACAATATAAAACTTCTCACACTCAAACACTAGCTTGCCATGTATTTGTTTGGTTGTTGTATGAATGGGCAGAAGTAACAATGTTGCTTCCATTAACTACAGTGAAAACAAAACATCTGGTTTTACTAAAACTTCTGTTTTCATTTCTGTTAAATGTTCAGAGTTATGCTGATGGTTTTCCACAGGCTGTGTGATGCCCATCCTTGTGAGACAGGGGCTGTATACTGCCAGAAAAATAAGAATAACCACAGTGAAGATGGATGGAAAAGGAGTTTTCCTTCAGTGTAACCTTGCTCAGTAGTACTCATCATACAAAACAAATGTCATAAAATACATGAAGACACACAGATCTATAAAATTTATTAAATATACATTTGTTTAGACTTGGGCCAGAATTTACTAAATACATGATCATAAACTCTAGCGTACAATTCTGCAAAATGGCATTAAATTTTGAGAACTTAACCAACAATTTTTTTCTGTTGTAACTTACTTTCTTCTTCTTTCCCCTTAGAGAAGATGGAGACAGAATTACCATGTAGAGCAGCTATGAAGAAAGACAGCAAAATTCAGGAAGAAAACAAAATAATTTGGTAGTAACAATTAAAGGGAGTATGGCTTTATTGGCTAGCAATGTGCCAAATGAAGTACAAGAAAAAATGATGCTGTATTCTGATATTGTGGGACAAACCAGCACTGTACTTCCTTGGACATTTCCAATGAACACTGTCATGGATTCTTCCCTTCAGCTTATTAACATCATTGATAGCTGTGCCATCCTTGCTGGATATTTCCACACAGATCCTCTTCTGAGAGGTCAAACACGACTGGACCCCACAGTGGGGAGAAGAGGAGCAGTTGTGGCCAGACTGGAAGGGTTCTGCAGGCCAGGAAAACCATTTACTGCTGGTTTTTGGGAGCCACTGCATGCACAGATCAGAAAGCAGCTCTCCAGCTTTTGTTTTGCCACAGGGGAGAGACTTTCGATTTTCCAGTGTGTGCTCCAGCACCTCCTCAGTCCCACACATCCAGCTGGCAAGAGGTGCTTTGCATTCCCAAGATAGCAAAGTTAAACCACCATGCAAGGATTTCTACTCAGCCCAAACTACTCCATATGCTTAAAATTTACACAGGATGACAGAGGGTAAAGAGAAGTTTGTTTTGTTTTTAAATGAACCACAGAAGAGGTTTTGGTATCTCAGTTCTCTCTCCTGCTCTGTGGATAATTGTTCCAGTTGTTAAGGGAACTGGAGCTCGGAGGTGTCACGGATGAATTAACATGAACAAATACGAGTCCTGAACAAGAGGATTGAAAAATTTCAGGTAGTTCAGCACAGCAATATTTTTTTACTATGATAAGTCACCTCACTGCTGCCAAGCCACATGATGATGAACTAGTCTGGCTTCTCCTGGGGCTCATATTATCTATCAGCACAGACCTCCCTGGCATGTTTCAAACATTATGCTCATCATACATACATATTTTTCTCCTCTGCACATATTACTATGCAGCTGCACACTCTACTGCCTATAGTAATTTCAGAAGAATGGACATTTTATGTCCCAGGACTAATATCCAGCTCCTCACATTAACCTTGCCTCACCAACTCCAGCCTGTTTTCCATACAACACGAGCAACTGAAGTGGAACTTCCACTTGCATCCGTTCAGCCTAAAGAGGCTAAAAATACCTGCCTGGTATGTGTTCAGTCAGCCATGGATAATGCTGTATTCCTTATCTAAAATGACTAAATATGTTTTTCAAGGAAAGGTGACCATCATTTTTCTGGATATAAATAGAAAAAGTGAATAGTAAAAGACAAAGTTTACTTAAAGGGGGATTTTAGAGAGCTATCAGAAACTTTGTATGTTCCCTGTTTTCCTCAGGTGTGCCTTTATACAATTCTCATATATATAATTAAAGATTCATTTTATTACTTCAAACTATACTTTTGTTTTTAGTACCTTTCCATACATTTTAACATGAAATTAACTTGAAGCTTTTTTTCTTTCCCCAGAAACCTGATCACTATTCACTCTGTTATCTGGCCCTGTTTGTTTATACACAAGAAAATATTCTCTCAACTGTTTCATCTGGAGCAGAAATAAGACATCAACTACTGGAAGAATTAAAAAAAAACTCTAAGACTTAAAGATAGAAAATAAGGCCATTCCTAATATAAAAATGCCTTAAGCAAGTAAACACTTGCTACTGAGTCCCTGAGTACATTATATTCCCCACACAAACAGTGCAAATCCACCTGTAGGCAAGATTTTCCAGTTTTTTAATAAGATTTGCAATTTCTTGACAACTCAATTTTTTTCCTAAAGACAGTGGGTGAATCAGGGTGAAGTATTTTTGCTTCCTCTCAAGTCAAATATTTGCATGTACTTGCAGACACCAAATGGGATCCTCCTTTATTTTTTCCCTTTGCTGTGTCGAGATAGATGAAAAGATTACATTTATGTCAAAAACTATTTGTTCACTACACATCAGTACACACACCCCAGTGTAACTGTTGTCAAATAACAGCAGATGCATCTGCACGGTTCAAACTTTCACAATTTACTATGAAAAAGCCAGCAAATTATCAGAATCATCAACAGTAGCAAATCGATATCACCATATTTTTTAAAAGTTTAAAATGCCAACTGCTCAACTGGCCCCATACACACACTGGACAATAACTTTTAATGCATCTTAAAATGGCTTTTGCAGCTTTACAACTGTGTTATACAACCAGCCTGTGTGAACATCCCTCAGCATTTGTGTATTTTCTGTATTTCCATGACAAAGGCTTATTTAACAAGCTGCCACTATTGAATGACTTGTAGGGACAGTCAGGAATCCCACAGTCACACAGACCTGACCTGGGATGAGGATGGTTCAGTCAGTCCCACTCTCTCTTCACGAGAGGCTCTGCCCAGCCTTTCAGAGTCCACAGCACATCTGCAGCCCCAGCTGCACTTCTTTTAGGCAGGTTGAAATGACTCTGATTTTTCAAACTGATTATTTCGCATTAGCAGCTGAAAAGACTCCATTAAGAGTTCGAAAAGAAAATTGAGGTCTCTTTGTTTAGAGTCGTGCACAAACATAAACTCCTATTGTCAAGGAAAAGTGAGACCCTGGTAGCCACAGTCTAGTCTATCTCAAAGCCATATTAAGAGCTGAAAGTGACACACTTTTTTGTCGTTGTTGTTGTATTTTGAGTAATAATCTACTTTCTTATCCTCTCCCACTCCTGTCCACTCGCCTTCCCTCCCAGCTTACCATGCAGGTGGAAAGTCCATCTCCTACAATCTTCTGAGAGGTTCAAAGTTCTCTCGGTGCACCTGAGCTGGGTTCATCTGGACAAGCACTTCTGGAAAGATCTGGTAAAGCCTCTCCCCAGAAATCCAGACTGCCAGGTAGGGAACCACCTTGCTTGGACTTTTTGGATTACAGGTGTTTTTCAGGGCCTCACCTTGTGCAACGTATTCACCAGACTATTGCAGCTCCATGTGCTGACATCCACATAAGAAGCAAATGCTCTTTACCCAGCTTTGAAATACCCTTCCCAGAGGGGTTGTGGATTTTTTTATGTCTTGGGTTTGTTTTTTTTTTTTATTCATTCACCCCTTATCTACCTTTCTTAAAAGAACAAAGGCAAGGGAAAAAAAAGCATGCTTCTACAAGCTTCATTTGAAGTATGATTCTAGAGCAATAACTGTTATTCCAGATATGCAATTTAGGACAATCTTTGGATATTACAAAAACCAAATGCATTCTTTCATCTTTGTATTTATTTTTTGTTTAAGGTTTAGGTTTTTTCAGCCTTTGATCTGTAAGAAAAATAAGGGCTACCCAGTAAGAACATTTCTTATTGTTACTCAGTAGAGACTTTTGATTGATTCATCCTTCTTCTGACTCATACTGTTAACACAATAGCAGGGTTTGGAAGAGAAAAAGCAGTCATCTTAAATAGGAGATGCACTTTATCTTTCTACACAATCTTTAATCCACTTGACTATACTTTTCAACAAAATAAAGAAAAAAAAAGTCTTAAACTTTTTTGCTAAGGCAGTTGATAATTAGCAAAGATCTCCTGATACTGGTTTTGGTCTTAGCATATATTGGACAAGGCAGTTCAAGACTATCCCTAACTATCAAAGAAATTACCATCTGTGCTGACCGAAGTTGTTTTCCCATCTTTTCTACAGTTAAGGAGCTAAAAATGTAGACTCACTGTTTTCTTTCCCCAGGAGAATTACCAAGAACTAGTCTGAAAATCATCAGTCCTTACGAATACCTGGACAACTATCTTCATTTAGCTGGGGGGGGGAAATATTAAAAATAAAATAATTGAATAGATTTCAAAAGGCTATTTTATCCTGCATTGTAGAAACTGTTCATGGTGTGTTCTACAGTTCAGGACAGACAATTTCATTCTCCAGATCCAAATAATTAATGGAATTTGTCTAAGCTTTTATCTCTGTCTTCCAGGTAAGCAGATATAAAAGGAAGTCAGGAATTAAATACTCAAAACAGAGGCACGATTTTCTCAAATTCTATGGGTGTTAGGGCAGACCAAAAAAAACCAAACCAAACAAAAAAAACTCCAAACCATCACTGTTACTGAGACATAAGCAAAGATCAACATTTTCTGGTTTGCAGAGAGCATGAACTAGACCAGTGGCATCCAAATGCAAATGCCCCGTGCCAAGGTGAAACCGGCTGGGACTTTCTCACACCCCTTCCTTATACTTTCAAAACTCTCTTGGAAGCTCATGGAGGCCCCAAAAACTCAGCACACAGACCGACACACTGATTCCCAAGAGCTGATATTATGATGGGTGCAGTATATGAACCTTGAATTCATCTGCCTCCCAAAGTTTTCCTGCTGGTCACAATGAGGAACCTCTGCAGAAGAGAAATCAGCTTGTCCTGGTGGATTCTCTGTGGTTTGAGGAGGTCTGTAACTCTCTGCTTGCCAGTTCTGCTCCCTTTACTTAGGCCACATTCTGCCTACCTAAAAGGTGGGACAGGAAGGGTAAGCTAAAAATATATTTAAAATTAACAGCTGAGATGCCTCTAAGGAAAAAACCATGTATGATAAAAGTATAGTTGAATGTCATGGTTAAAATATACATAATAAAAACTATGACAAATCTTAGTCAACATTAGAAACATTTAGAAACTTAGAAATATTTTTTTGTGTTTTAAAATAATTTATCTGACTAAAAGTGGCAACTCCCCAAGTTAATGTACACCCTACTGCTCTTCCTCTCTTAAATGCTGGACAATCCTGAACCACTTCCTGGTACTAAAAGGTCAAAATATACAACTGTGGAATAATTTAAGATTATTTTTAAAATAATTCAGAAATACCTCTGGAACTTTTTAAAGCTATAGTAAGACCATGCAAGTAAAAACTACTTAAATGCTTGACAAGGCAGAATTCAAAGCAGTGCTGAGGGCAGTTCACTATCTGGCAAATCCAGGTGCACATTTCCTCTACGACCTATTAGTTAATCTAGATCCTCAAATTACTTGAATGTGTTTTAACCTGAAATGGTGTAAAGAGTTCTAACATTTCTCACTTAGCTCTATTACTTCCATCATTGTAACTGCTCTATTATATGGTGTAACTCTGTTTTGCTGTGTTTGCCATATAGAAAGCATTTACCACAAACTCCACAGAGGAAGTCTATCCACAAAACTACTTTTTAAATACTTCAGCTTTTATTCTAGTGGAAGCTTGACAAAATGCACACAATTGGTTAAAAAAAACACCTTAAAGAATTCTCTTCTGTGCTCATTGCTGGCTATTGGTAACAATGCCATAGATTTCCACCAAAGATTGGGTCACGCAAACACGAGCGATGTTTTTTGGAGAAGTCTGCAAAGCGCAGGTGAAATCACGTCTGGTTTTCTATTTGGATGCTGCTGTCCAAATGCAGATTCCTGAACTGTTGTGTCAGGATTTCAGCCCATCAGACCTCACAAGCACACAGCCACACATATCTACATACACCCTGCCCTGCAAACTCAATAGTGATAAGTTCCGAAGGGAACCTCACTTAACTGGTTCAGAAAACTAAAGCAAAAAAAAGACAATGGAAAATAACAAAAGCATGCCAGACTTGCACCCATCCTCAAGGACAAATACAGGTATCAGTTTTCTCTCTATATAAAAACAACGTAAGAGAAGGACTCAGGTTTTGTCATTCTCTTCCTTGTTTGAAGGAAACAAAGAAAAGCAAAGTTCCACTTGCTGGCACCTTGCCCCATCTGATGTTCTAGCAAAACAAGACTTTAGATACCTTTCCAGCAAGCACAACTTCACTAAGGGCTGCCTACACAGGACTTGCAAGTGCAGCCTGTAGTGGCAGGAGTTTGGCTGTTCCCCAAGTAAAGTTCTTTTCCTCCCACCCCAGAAACTTCTTGTTACACTATACACTGAGGAGTATTACACAGCATGAGTGCAACAGCCTCCTGAACACAACCCAGCTACAATATCAACAGGGCTTTTAAAACTCCAGTAGTATTTTATGCTGTCATAGCCAAGGAACTAAAGACGCTTTCCAGGAACCCATTTGCCAAGTTACACAGCTCATGTGTCACAGAAAGGTTGAGCTACAGAAAATCAAAGAGAACCTTTGACAGAGAATTAAAATGGAGAGAGAGAACAGTTTAAGAGACTGGAGATTTCCAGAGTAAGTACTACTGCGTGCTCTTTCGCTACACAAAAACAGAAAGGGGAAGTACAATTTCGAGATCTTTTTGTTAGGAAAGGAGGGACAGCTGGCCTGCAGCTCACGACAACCCTTCTGGCCTGGAGCTCTACATACTTGTATTTTTCCAATACAATACGCGGATTACATACGTACATCAACCTTCACCATACATTAATTTTCAAGAGACTTGGTTACATTATAACTGGGTGGTGATACAGGGGGTGTGAGACTGGCTTGTTGCACACCTGATCCCATTTGCATCATTTATCAGAGCACACCATCTCTCCAGTCTAGTCGAATGAGTCACACCATCGAAGGTAAGCACACACCGAGATACCCAATGTCACAACACACCGTGTGCTGGTAATGAGGTTCTTAGAGAGCTCCACACCGACACGTGTGTGTCAAGGCACAAAGACCTCTTGATGGCGAGGCCTCAGATCAGCCCTTCAGGATACGGACCCTTCACAAGAGCCAAGAGTGCGATGTGCAAAGGCTCGCCCAAGGTTTTATCACCCCGGCGAGATGCAAGCAAACAACTCTGAAGGCAGCATATGACAGTCACGAAGGCCACGATCCAATTACACCCTGGAGCCCCGGGCCATGTCAGGCAGCTTCTCCGGCTCTGCCTGCACCGTCATTAAGCGGCCCTTGCACCCCACTACAGCTCCCCCAGACCCTCCGGGGTGGGGGATCCCCCAGCCTCAGCGCCCCCGAGGGCAGGCGGGTTTAGCCGGGTGCCAGCACAAGGACAGCGGTGCCCCGGTGCCCCCGGGACACGGCCGTGACCCTGCCTCGAGGGGCAGAGCCCCGGCTGGACGCGCCTGCCGGGGCAGCGGAGCCGCCCTCACCCCGGAGCCGGCGCGGGCAGCGCGGTGCCGAGCAAACCCACCGGCAGCACCCCCGGCTCCCCCTCCCTCCCGTGCGGAGCCCGCCGGCCGTGCCTCAGCCCCGGGCGAGCTGCGTTAACGGGAGCGGCGGCAGGCGCAGCCGCAGCGGGGAGCGCGGAGCCCCGGGACGGGCACTGGCGCCGGCTCCGGGGCGGGCGGGGAGGGCGCCCGGGCGGGCATCTCTCCGCCGAGCCCTCACCTCACCCCGGCTCGGCAGGAGCCGCCCGGGCGCCGGAGCCCGCCGGGCAGCGCTGCCGTCACACCGCCCGCCCGGCGGGGAACAGCGGCGGAGGGAA
>VZTJ01001761.1:578292-610610 GCA_013397795.1 Orthonyx spaldingii | reverse complement strand
AGCTCCGGCACCCAGCGCCGGGCCCGGCCCGCACCGCCCCGGAGCTCCGGCACCCAGCGCCGGGCCCGGCCCGCACCGCCCCGGAGCTCCGGCACCCAGCGCCGGGCCCGGCCCGCACCGCCCCGCAGCTCCGGCACAGGGTTGTGTCCAGACGGTTCTGGAGTATCCCCAGTGAGGGAGATTTCACACCTTCTCTGGGCCATCTGTCCCAGTGCTCGGTCGCTGCACAATGAAGAAGTTCTTCCTCATGTTCAGGTGGAGCTTCCTGACCGTCAGTTTCTGCCTCTTGCCTCCTGTCCTGTTGCTGGGCACCACCAAGCAGAGCCTGGTTCGTCCTCTGACAGCCCCCTGTTAGTTATTTATACACATTAATGACGTCTGCTCTCAGTCGTCTCTTCTCGAGGCTGAACAGGTCCAGCTTCTTCAGCCTTTCCTCATAAGAGAGATTCTCCAGTCCCCCATCATCCTCACTGCTCTCCACTGGACCCACTCCACTGCTCTCCCAGTGGATGCGCTCCATGTCTCCCTTATACTGAGGAGCCCAGAACTGGACACAGTAAAGGAACATTTTCTACCTGAAACGAGGTTGTAGTGCAGTGGGGGCCAGTCTCTTCTGCCTATGCCTACGGTGACGGGACTAGAGGAAATGGCCTTAAGCTGAGGCAGAGGTGGTTTAGATTTTTTCGCAGTTTTAGGGTGCTCAGACATTGGAATAGGTTGCTCAGGGAAGTGGTGGAGTTGCCATCCCTGCAGGTGTTTAAGAGACATCTGGGTGTGACACTGCGTGATGTGGTTTAGTGCTTTAGGGGTTACAGTGGTAGCGTGGGGTGGACAAACCATGCTTCCCTGTGCCACGCCACGAGCCACCCATAGCTGCCTACATCCCGCTGGAAAGCCAGGACTGGCACAAACATCCCACCTGCACGACATTTCCCTTCCAGGAGTCTTCAGAAAGCCCTGTGGAGCCACAGGCAGCAGTGCCTGGTGGTGGCACGCTGGCCCGAGCTGTGGGTGCCGTGACAGAGCACCACGCTTGCAGCTGGGTTCTGAAGTGAGTGCAATTGTGTGTTATTGACCCAAAAGAAAAAACCCCTTTGGAGAGCTGCCAAAGAGTAAAAGAAGATGTATGCGTTGGCTGGCAAGTGCTACAATACATCAAGATTCCGCTGAGATGGGACTGGGTAATGTGTTTGGGAATTTCATCTTCCTCTGGCCGTTTGTCATTATTGACTGTCACAGGTTCGATCACAGCTCACAACAAGAAATGGCACCTGATGCCTCTTATTCTTCTTTGGGGATAGCTTTGAATCGACTCTTGAAATAGTGTGATTATTTCTTAGCAAGGTGAAAAACTATTTTCCTCATCATAAGTAATCTGTTGGAAAATGAGGGAGCATACTGTTCTTTTTTCAGTTGTCACTCCGATTAAAAAACTTAGGGTTTATTCTAGGCTGGCCTTACTATTGACTGTTGCTTCAACCCTTCAATACATATTTTTTTGAATTGCAGAAATCAGTGCATCTCCATGGAGGGCCAGAGTAATGAATTGTGTCATCATGTACGCTCCTGCTCCTCTAGCTTAGAGGACAATTGGTGGAATACAGATTTTTTTTTTTCCCTTTTCCCTGCTTTTCATCCTTTCCTCAGCAATAGTGCTTATTGGACCACTTTGACCTTGTAAGCATATATACACACATACCAGTCCTGTGCAGGATTGCTACTGTCCTCCTAATATTCTGAAATGTCCAACGAAGTTCAACTCCTAGAAAACTTTATGCTTTCCCCAGAGGAATATCTGAAGCCTCCCTTGATGTTTTTTAATGGATTAAGGAGTAGAACCTGCAAACACAGAAATAAGCAAGTGTGTGACTCAACAGTATCCAGCCCTGACATTATTCAAAGTATGGGGAATCTATATATCCATACACTAAAAAAGTTGCCACAAGCAAAACAAAGGCTAGAAAACAATTCTCCTTCCCTTTCAGAAAGCAGCTCATCTAAAGGTGAGCACACAATTTCTGAGCAGTGGTGTTTTTTTACAGACTTTGCTATATTTATTCTTTAAGAAGTCAGGCCTCTTCCTCGTAAAAAGGACTATGTGTCTCAGAAAAATGTGAAGCTAAGCTTCAATTTTGTAGTGTTCATTCTTCCTACTGTGCTATCCTTCTCAAAAAGTAACTCTCAGGTGCTCCTCCAAATTTGGGTATTACTAAGACTGTTCAAGGAGCAAACAACTGTTCAGTGGGTGACAGAAAGTTTCATTAAGAAAAACAGGAAAATGCAGGGCAGGTTAGATCAAATGTCAGCAGTAGAGAAGCTGTTCTCAGCTTCCTACTACTGGAGCTGCTGTAGTACTTGGGTGATACCTCCTCAAGCTCCTGGAGTTCTATGGTTTATTTTTTTTAAGGTAACCTGACCTTTCAAACCAGATCCTCTTGGTCAGAGCAGAACATTTGTTGGAAATAATGAAATTTGAGTAGAAGTTTATCAGAATTTGATCAAGAAAGAGGATAGGATAGTCAAAAAGACCACAGTTTATCAACAACTGGCAATCTTTCTTCCACAAATGTTCCTTGTTCCTCCTATGCTCTCCTTCTACAACTCGCCTGAATCCTTCTCACATCTCGCTCATTCCTGCTCTGCCTGGCAGTGCACCACAAACACACCCTGTGGCAGACCTGAGGCAAGAATACACAAGAGTTGTCCAGCCAGCAGTCCTGGAAGATACACATCTTTCCCTGCCTTCCTTGCTCTTGGGCAGGCAGGACAAACATCCTCATGGGCCAGTTGGTGCACAGGCTGCTGCCTTCCTATATCTGTGTAGTTACCCTTCGGAATTCCAGCTCACTATGCATGAAGAAATTGTGAGATTACAGCAGATAACAAGCTTAAAGTGGGTCAACAATGTCACAATATTGCAATAAAGGTAATCACCTTTTGGACTGCATCAACAACAGCATAGTCTGCCAGACAGAGGAAGCCATCCAGGACTCCTCCAGTCGTTCTCAGCACTGGTTGGGTCTCTGGAGAAGTACTGCCAAGTTTTTGAGTGGTGTTTCATTCAAAATGGAACAATGGCACAATGCAAGAGGCTGTAAGAAGGGTCCAAGGCTCAGGACACACAACTTAGGAGGAAATGGTTTCTTTAGCTTAATGAAAGCTCAACTCTAATAACAGGCTACAAATACAACACAGAGCTGTGAGGGAGCAGAAGGGAATAAACCAGTTTCCATAATGGAGGGCTTGCTGCCATTATGAAAGGGATTATGAAACAAATAGGAAGAGATTGCTTTGAAAGATTGATGGGGTTTCATTTTCAGTTTGTTTTTCATAACCACTGGAAGAAATATTTTATAAATATTGATAGCAGTGTGTAAATTTGTCTTGGAACAGGGGACAGACTTTGACTGCCAGGGTCTCCTGAAGCCCAGATTTTCGATATAAGCACAATGGAAAAGATATGGGGCTGCCAAGAACATGATACATTGAGCTTGATGGAAGATGCATAGATAGAGGGCCTTAAATCAGATTTGGTGCATTGTATATGGATTCTATAAATCATCATAGATGTGACAGAAAATAAAAAGATCCATGGTTATGTGAAAATAGTATCCATACCAACTCCTTTCCACAATAAGTCTTGAAGGTGGCAGAATTGGGCCATCAAGGAGTAATAATTAGAATTATAGAATCATTTTGATTGGAAAATACCATTGAGATCATCAAGTCCAACTGCTAACCCAGCACTGGCAAGTCCACCACTAAACAATGCCCCTGAGCACCACATCACATCTCTGCAATACCTCCAGGGATGGTGACTCGGCCACAAGCAGCCAGTTTCAGTGCTTAACAACCCTTCCAATGAAGAAATTTTTCCTAATATCCAATCTAACCCTCCCCTGTTGCAACTTGAGGCCTTTTTGTATTGTCCTGTTACTTGTTCCTTGAGAGAAGAGACCAACCCACCCTACAATTTCCTTCTAGTTAGTTGTAGAGAGTGATAAGGTCACCCCGGGCTTCCTTTTCTTCAGGCTAAACACCCTCAGCTCCACCAGCTTCTTTTCATAGGACTTGTGTTCCAAACCCTTCCCCGTCTCCAGTGAAGAGTGCACCAGTCCAAGCCATAAGCAGCCAGCTTTTTTTTCCAGAAGAATTCTGTGGGGAATGGTGTCACAGGCTTTGCTCACGTCTAGACAACATCTAATTGTGCATTCCTCAGTCAGAAAACCATCTGTATTTAAGACACTGATTTTTGCTTGTCAGTTGAATGTTTGCTAAGACAGATTGTAAAGTACCAATTTATGATTGTGATAATTGCCATGAAGTATTAGCAACATTTGATGTAGGAGGGCACCGTTATCCTTGTTTCATGCCAAATTTTCACTTGGCCTCATTAAAGTGATTAACTTTGTCAGGAATTGTCACTATGAAGAGATGACACGATCAGAAGATCAAGTGGGCTATATATTCACTTACACTTTGACTCAAACCTGTTCTCTGTCCCTGACTTGCCAAAGCTCCATGTATTCTGAGCATTCTTGCCTCCAAATGTGAGGCCCAGTCTTGCAATCCTCACATCCATTGTTTTACTGGGATAGCATCCAGCGGGCTGGGTGTCATGCTGAGAGACAGGCCAGTGATAACAAAGTTCTGCTTAAAATGCTGTATTGCTGTCACAAGTGGCCACAGCTGAACAGCACTGGCATTATTGATCCTCATCTCCTTGAGAAACTAAAAATACACCCTTTTATGAAGACATGCAAGACCACTATGTGGGGAATTCTAAACTAAAGCACTCCTTACCCTGGTACAACTCCCCATAACCATACACAAATATTTTGGTTGGTGCTGATGTCTGCACATTTTGGTTCCCATGTCCATTTAACAAAATAGTTGAAGTTAATGAAAACCAGGAAGCCTCCTTTGCTTGGCTAAGGAGCTAAAGTGCTTTGTATCAGCTCGCAGTTTTGTCCTGAATGCTCATGCTGCACCCTCAGGACCCAGTTCTATTGCACTTAGTATCCACCACCTAGTATTTGGGAAAAGTAACTCACTGTCAGGAGGTTAATCCCAGTTATCCCTTTCTGTCCTTGAATAACCATTAATATGATAATCAGCATTAAAGGGGTAGCTGAGTAAGTGGAAATACCCCTTTGCCAACCAATATATTTCCAGCAGCAGAGCAGAACCCTGCTCTGGAAAGCAACGAAGTAGGAGATACAAGCAGTTATGGGCTGATACAGTACAACGTGTGGTCAGAATACCAGCTTTAGAGAAGTGCATAAAAATGTTTTTGTGTTGTTTTGCTTCATTTTTAAGACACTTCTGGGGAAAGAGTGAAGAAATTGGTGATATTTCATTGCCTTTAATTCTTTGATTTCACAGGAACTTCTGTACCTGGTTTTGATATTTAACCTTGAAAATTGTTTGACTTAGACTTTGGGTCAGAAATTCTACACACGCTGCATATTTGTTTTATGAAACGTGGTAACAGCTGGAAAAGAACAAGGCCCTTCCTGGAAATGGGAATAAACCTCTCAGTCATGAACTGCATCTCTCAGCAGTTTGTCCTGTGTATGTCTTGCATCACATGCTGTCGTCTTGCAGTCATGAGTCACTTGCTTCAGCTCCCACTGCTCGGGGATATCGGCTTGGCAGAGCTGCACAGCTCATTCCCTGGGGAAATGTGCACACAAAGCAGTGGGAAGCCGGGCCACTGCTGTGCTGGAAACAGAACAGATTTGCATTTGAGTTCAAGCTGCAGGGTGTACATGCTACGTTGACTAACACCACATCTATTTCCAGTCCTGTTACCTGGGTAATGGTAATTTCATTTTGTTCTTTTCCTTCAGTGGTTACAAAGAGATTTTCTACTTTAACCTTTAAAAATCTGAATGAAATACAGTAAGTTCAGATATGAGCTACGTAATTTTTACAGCTATTGTAGTTTCTCTGATTAGCAAAATAGCAGTAGTAGAAGACAGATTTCAGGAGATGCTGGTTCTGTCCCAGGCTGGAAATTCCTTCTAATTTGATCTTGTTTTTGTCTGTGTTATTAGGGGACAATCCTCCCCACTCCTGTTGCTTTCACCATTGCGATTAGTAGCAAAGTCTAACCTATGTAGTTCCGAAAGTCTCCTGGGTTTTTTCCTTAGTACAAAAATAAAATGGCAGAATGAAATCAGCAGACATTAGTGGCACCAGGATTTAATACCAAACTTTAAAACTTGCATTCTCAATGACTTTTTCTCCAGGATAACTAACAACTTCTACAATTAAATAAGCTAAACTGATGAAAAAGATATGAGAATTGCATGCGATAAATGGGCAAAAATGAAGAGTTGCCATCTGGTTCTGGCAGATATTTGAGCTGTCTAACATTATCAGTGGCAGTGGCAGGTTCCTTGGGCAGATAACATCGTTGTCCACAGCCAGTTAGAGATAATCAGCAAAAACTTCTGTATCGTGTGCAAGCCCTGAACATGCCACTGGCCAACTGCAAATTCCTGTGCCTGGCATTACAATGCAATACAATACTTCCTACTCTTGGCAGGCAACTCTGTACAGCTCAGGCCCTCAATGGCCAATTTTGCAGCTTGTGAACAACACAGAGCAATTTCTTGCCTTCTTGCCAGAGCAGGTTCCTGAGTGGATTTCTAAGGGGGAAAGAGTGGGCACTCTCTGCTTTCTGATGGGCTACTGTAAGGCAGTGCAGATCTTGTGAATGATTCCTATCCTCCTTTTCAAAGGGGTTAATTAAAGACTTGAGGGCTTTCTTTTCAGAAATAAAATTATTACATGACAATATTCTGCAGAGACAAGTACACATTATTGGATTAGATAAGTGTTAGCCTTCATTTTATAGTAGATGTCTCCCAGATGTTTACCATAGTGGCAAAGCCTATGAAAACATGGGTCAGCACTGGAAGGAGATCTGCTCCCTAAAACTGAGACTGGAATTCATTTCCTTGAAGGGCCTAACTCTTGGCACTTCCAAGTTTTTTCACAGACTTGTCTTAGCGAGGTAGGATTTAGTCAGGGACTCTCTCCCCATCCCCATTCCTTACGAAAGAGCAAAATTTCCTCGCAGAGAGCTATTTCAGTATTTTATCCTCCTCTGAGCAAGATCACCAAGAAGGGTCCCGGCTGCAACCTGACCAAACCTTCATTGAACAAAAGCATTCAACAGCAGAAGAAAATTCTAAGAAATTACACACTCACAAATCTTACTGGACTTAGAGAAGTCTGTTTTTTTCGTCATAAATAAGATCTTGAACTCTGGTTTCAAATCTTTTCCTGTTCAGTTTAATTCTTTATCTCTCTGACCTAGTATGCATGCTTTTGTGCTGATCTGCCCACAGGAGAGCCGTGGGTTTGGAGTCTGAGCTATTCGGGGGATGAGGAATTGGTTGGCTGGATGCAGGAGTTGTGGACACTGGCTCCATGTCCTGCTGCAGGTGGGGACGAGGGGTGTCCCTCAGGGCTCTGCCTTGGCCCCGGGGCTCTTGAACGGCTTCCCCAGTGACACAGACAGGATCCAGCTCACCCTCAGCACGTCTGCAGGGGATGGGAAGCTGAGAGGGGCAGGTGACCCTATGGAAGGAGGGGGCCATGCACAGGGACCTGAGCAAGCCTGGGAAGTGAAACCACAAGAACCTCACAAGGTTCAACAAGGCCAAGTGCCAGGTGCTGCACCTGGGTCTGGGCAATCCCTGAGTCACAGAAGCATCAAGATTGGAAGAGACCATCCAGTCCCAGCACCATCCCAGCACTACCATCACCACCCCTAAAGCACATCCCAAAGTGCCACATCCATCCGGATGGCTGGGCACAGGGGTGGGGGCATGCAGGGATGTGTGCGTGGGATGTGTGTGCTGGGCACAAGTGTGAGCCCGTGAGCAGGAGGTGTGTGCAGAGCAGGAGTGTGAGGATGAGCAGGGTGTGCAAGCAGGGCACCGCAAGGAGCGTGCAAACAGGCGAGGCCCCGGTGTAGACACCTGAAGGAGCACTGCAGCGTGGGAGTGTGCAGGGCTCCACTGGGAGCGTGCAGGGCACTTGTAGCCCCTGCTGCGCCCAGAGCCCTGGGAGGCTTTGGCCACGGTCCCACACGACAGCCCCAGCCCCACCCTGCAGAGCCCTGGCTTTGGAGGCCGGGCCATTCGGGGCACGAGCCACTGGCCAGATGGACACAGCCAGGGAGTTGTGGGCACTGCTCCGTGTCCTGCTGCAGGTGGGGACGAGGGGTGTCCCTCAGGGCTCTGCCTCAGCACTGAGGTTCTTCAATGTCTTCACCAATGACACAGACTTGGCCAGAGACTGCAGCTGCTTCAGTTTCAGAGTTTCAGATCTCTGGTGCTTTCTCTGGCCCAGTCTGGCTCCCAAGATGGAGCAGGCACAGGCGAGCATGGTTGGAAAAGAAACATCTTTTATTAATGTGTCCATACTGAAGCCACCCCGTGTTGCTCCCTTGGGTTGCTGCACAGGCTCTGGGCGAGCCTCTTCTGCACAACTTTTCTCTGAAGGAAGTCTGTTCCTGTTTTACCTGAGGATTCATGGTTTAACTTTACTGGTGACACTAGTAGAGATAGATCAGTTTTCTTTATCTGAATAATTACTGAAAATCCTGTGCCTGTCAAGACACCTTGATTAATTTTAATTTTTCCTGAGCAGGTGCAGGGCCTGCCAGTACCTGAGGTGGGGATGCAGCACTCCATGCAGGATTTCTCTATACACAGAAGTCTTTTGAATGTGCTGCTGGTAACAAGCAGGCCAACAGCTTTGAAAGCGTCCCTCTCTAACCTACCTTGGCAATTTGCAGTGCACATGTTGCCATGTTATCACTTATCAATTTTCATCACCAAGCAGTGACAGTGTGTGATATACTAGTTTCTCCAGAGCAATTTTTAGGTGCTGCTATCTCTTACCCAGTTACAAAGGTAAGAAGTTCAAGGTGTATGAACAAGTAGGTCCTCCCCCAAGCCTACTCCAAAGGTGTCTGAATCTTCCTCAGTTTGGGCTCTTTATACTGTCAAATAAAAGGAAAAGACAGCAGGTGCACGCCAGCAAGAACAACTTCCTTTGTGCTTTCAAGTATCCCCCCAAATGCTATCCTCTCCAAATCTCCCAAATTCACAGATTTACCCAAAATACAACGTCCACAGAAAATATTAAATGATGTAATGCTTAGACACTGTATTTGTATTAACAATGCTCTTGCAGAGGAACATAAAATGATACTTTTTTCCTGCCTCTAATGAAATCTCATCACAGGTAATGCATGACAAAGGGCATTGGATGCTTTCCAAGTCACACAGCTTTGATAGATTGTGAGAGATCTTACATATCCAATAATTAAAATAGAATTTCAACTTCTTGCCTTGCTGAATTTGTGCTTTTGAGTTCTCTTGAAGCTATGAAGAATTCTAAACTATTAGAGCTTGACAAATACAAAGTTGATCAGATTTGTAACAAAAATGCAGAGACAATCATTAAAAAATATTGCTCTTTAAAAGTTAGGCCACATTACTTTTGACTCAGAGCATGGCTGGCAGCTGGGGAGCTGGAATAACACTGAAAAAAACCTATGAAGTGACATCAAACAGGTCAGATGAGTTTTCCTTTCTCTTTTCCTACCACTACATCTCCCCTCACAGTACCATGGTGTCTGTGCAGTGGATAGCGCATGGGACATTTCTTTCTCTTTTTAAATTTATTTTTGTCTTCAGTGTTTCCTGGAATTGTCACTATCCAAATAATTTGGGTAATGTATTCAAATGTAACCCAACAATGCTGAATAAACTGCGTTGACAGTGGTTGGGTTTTGTTTGTGAAGTTGTCCTGAATGAAATTCCAGACAATACCCACCTCACAGGTATATTTACAAAACACTGCACCAGTTCCATGGCACTGATGGATTATGGATGTATCACCACCAGCAATCACATCACTAACATTTTAGATAAAAACCTGACTGCCATTTCTGCCCTTTCCATTTAACACTGTGGGCAACAAAACATCTGGACAAGCAACAGGTTCAGTGGATCTAGAATCAACAGCAACAGATCCAGACAATCAATACATTTCCATAATAAGTTGTATATATTCAAACCAAATCCAAACCAAACCCCAATGTGTGTCTTGATCCCGGATTTTTCTGTGCACACCTGACCCACCGAGTGACTGTTTGCACCTCTATCCTTGGAGGAATGTGGCATCTCCAACCTGAGGCATTAACAACCATGCACATACAAAGGGTTTTATGCATATTCCACAGGAGACTTTTCACCCACAGGACAAAGTAACAGTACAACATATTGAACAGGCTGTCACACCCTACTCACCATCATCTTGTCAACAAAATCCATGATGCTAATACACAATGAGCTTTTTAAAGCATAAATGAACAATACTTGCTCAAACAAGTATCAATTTTATCAATGTAGTCTCCAGAGTTCTTTATTGATCACAGAAACAGATACAGCCTAGACCAATTCCAAAACCAAATGAAATTCAGACCTTCATTGTAAATGAGAAAAGAAAAGAGCAAAATGACTTTCTGGTAGTACCACAAACCATGGACTGTCACAAACTTAGTGCAAGGAGTGGGATGGATGAGAATTGAGCAGCTGAGACCAACCAGCAATCTGGAAGCACCCCAGTATTTTAAAGCAATTGCAGATGAGCTACAAAAAACAGTTTCAATACAGTTACTTAGGAGGAGTAAACTGGCAGCAGACAGTCAACATCAAGGACTGGTAAAAACCAGCACTGGAATATGCAAATATGTCACAAAATGTAATTCTGCTGGCTGAAGTAGCCAAATAAACATTTGTCAGTTTATTTAACTGATAATCCAGTTATCCTAAGACAAGGTAATGAAGCAGGTTCACCCTCTCTCTTATACAGGATCACAGAAATAACTGGTGTGAAGCTTCATGAACAGCTTTGCTCTGGCACCAGGCTGTGCTTCCAAGCTGAGCTCTACTGCAGAGATCTGCAAAGCCTTTGCCTCATTCACATAAGGAAAATTTCCAAAGAAACATTTCAAATCTTCCAATTGTATCAAAAAAGTTTTTATTTTGATTTGCTCTCCCCCTCCTCACTGTTCCCCTTCAGAATACATAAGTGATCTCTTGCAGAAATGCACCTCAATCTTTACCAAGTAAGCAAAATAAAAACCCCACGCAGAGTACTAATAAAATATCCAAATAAAAACAGAACTCCAAGAAATGCCAAGTGGACATCAGATTCTACATCAAAACCAAAACCAAGCTGCCTGGGCTGTAAAGTTTCACCCTGTGCTGAGAGGCACCAAAGCTTTCAGGAGATGTGTGTCCTACACCCACCCAGCTCACTTCAGTACAGTCAGAGGCTCATGCACTGAGTGGGAGCTGAGTTCTGGCACCATGTGGTGACACCAGCTGCTCAAGCAGAAAACCAGGAGTCTTGTCAGACCTTTGGGAAAGGCAGCAGAGGGGGCTGGGGGAAGACCTGAAAACAACAAAGATTCCTCCTACGCAAGAGCATGAATTTCAGTTCAGTGAAGAGAAGGAGCCAGCTCACAACGGGACAGGCTCAAGCCAGCTTTGGCACTTGTGTTACTGAAAATAATGTGATGACTTGTCCCCAGCTCAGCAGGCAACCAGCTGTGAAGGTTTATTTGCACCAGTGACCACTTGAGCAGCAGCTTGGGGTCTCTTATCCCAGGGAAAGCTCGCTTGCTGGCTGCAAAGCTACCCAAGTCCAGCTGTTATTGAACAGAGACGTGAGGTAATCATTATTTCCAGAAGAATTAACAGGATGCCAGGGGTGACACACGAAAAATGACAGAGTAGAATTTTAAAGTACATGAACAGGTAGGTTTAAAATCTGCATTGCCTTTTTCCAATTTAAACTCTGTCCAATGAAAGACAGTTTAACAGCATGAAGTGCAAGTTGTCTTACACTGGCTCAAAAAAAAAAAAATCACTGGAATAATCAAACCCTGAACATTCCTTAATTAAATGGACCAGTCTCTTGGGAATGACATGGGCAGAGACCATACTTTTTGTAGACCAAACCTGAGCAGAGATGGGATTTTGTTTCTTTTCTGTAAGTAGACAAAACAAGCATTTCAAGGTAGAGCTGAAGTGGTTTCAAAATAGCAACGACCCAGGTCATAATCAGAATTTTGTATATACAATTTGTATTTAACTTAAAAAAATAAAGAAGTTCAAAATACCTCCAGAGAACATTCTAGGTTAGCAAAATGTCCTGTACAAAAGTAGGCCACATTTGTTGGTTTAAAAGAAGTCCACAGCAGTTGGTCTCTTCTTAGCTGACAGAGTAAATGGTCTCTTCATTGGGGGCTCTCTTGCTGGGGTCACTGTGGATGACTTCAGCACCCCATGACGAGGTTTCTGTTCAGGATTGAAAGCCACACGGGAGGGTCCTTCGGGGCTCACTAATATACTTTTGTCAGTCTTTTTAAATTCTGTTGAGAAACAAGCCAACAAGTTAAAAGAAATGCAGCTCCTGGAGTAACAGGGCCTGCCCATCAATGTGGAATTTCCCAGCCATGGAAGCCTGAGTCAGATCCTCAAGCCCAGCAAGGATCAGAAGCCCAAGACTTGGCAGAGGGAACAGATGGTGGTGAAGCACATCTCTCAGCAGAGGCCCCTGGGGAACAGGGTCTGCTGGAATCCACTGTGAACCCTCCCCGTGGTTCCACAGACCACCAGAGACTCTGGGGCTCTTCCTCAGACACCAGTGCCCCAGCTATCCTGAAGAACACCACACTGCAGTTTCAAAGATGACAATGGGCGAGAAGTGTCTCTACTCTGACTGCTGAACAGCTCGAGAGACTCCTGGCCATCCCTTCTGCCAGCAGGGAGGCATTGATTTTTCATTTTGTTCAGCTGTGTTGTATTAACATGAAGACATTTACCTAAATACACTGTTCTCAATTTGAACTGGACCTATTGCACATCTCAGAGTTAAAAAATAGCTAAATGAACACATGGAATATAATTCTATGCTAAATGAACATATGGAATTTAATTCTATGCTATGGAGCAAGACATTTATTTAACAGGGAAAACACTGCCTGCTTACAGAAGGCAAGTGACATTTATCTACTCATGACCATTAATAAATCACAGGCAGCCATGATAAAAAGCAAACTTTGTTACTACAAAGCCTGATTTTATCAGCATGTCAGCACCTTTGCCCTGGCAAACAGAAGTAAGCAATAAAGACTGTGAAGTTTCCCTCAGAGGTGCTCTGCAAAGAGGCAGCTCAGGAAGGCCAGTCCATCACCCTGCTGCAGTTTTCCATCCATGAGGCTCCTTCTGCAGGTCACTAATGCAGCACCCTGGAATTGCTCCAGTCTAGCTGCAGGGCTGAAAGTCCTAAACTTTACCATCTCCTCTGGAAAGGAACTTGAGGAGGGTTTGTAAACTAAATACCACTACTGAGACAAAAAAGGATTAGAATCATCCTGTACTAGAGGTGTTCTACAGGTGTGTGAGTACGTTCCACAGCTTTCCCATTCCCCAGCTAGCAGAGAGACTGGGGACACACACACGAATCAGACTCACCTGCAGTCATGTTTTTATTCAAGCCAAACGTGACTTTTTTGGAGCTGGGTGACTGCAGCTTGTTCAGCTGTAAAATAAAATAAAGACATGAAATAAAACAAGATTTCTGAGGCAATGCTATGAGTTCTTTCACCTGCATCCCCCTGATGTGAAGCAGCCTACTTCCTTCACTTGGTTTAGAACTGCCCCAATGCTCTGGCACTGACCCTTGCTAAGACAGCACTGTTTTTCTAGCCAAAAGCAAACATATTCCATTTGTGCAGAAATCACATACTCTCCTTAATGTCATTATGTAATTCAACAACAAACAAGAAGATATTTGTGTGTTAAACAGACTGGTCCCACTGCACTCAGGCCTCAAACTGCTAAGAGGACTTGAAAAGCTTTGTATGTTAAAAAGGTCTAGAGAAGAGGGCAGTCTTTTGAAGCCCTGTACTGTTGCCACTCTCCACCATGAGAAGAAATGGAGGCTCAAAGTCCCTTTGCAAGACTCAAAGTCAGTTTATGCTTTTGCTTTCTTGTGAAATGAGCAGGTTCAGAATGGTGTGTGTTCAACAAGAAGGTTGAAAGCAGAGGGGAAGGACGAAGAGATTTCAGAGACATCTACAACTCGTTTTCTGAAACTCTGGAGCCATGTGTGACTCTGTCTACAGGGAAATGCATCAGCATTTCCAGTTTTATCTGCTCATTTTAGGAGACTAACACGGAGTGGAAAAGACAGCACGAGTGAGGTCACACCCTTCGCTGGGGAGGTTGCTTGGGAGGATGTTTGTCCCCAGACTCAGCTGCCCTTTGTGGGGTCACCTCACCTGCATGGAGGTCCTGGTGGAAGAGATGGCGCATCTGGCTTTCCTGAAGAACACTGCCTTTGGCACAGTTGATTTTTCAAATTTTACAAAATCACTCCCTGGTTTCGCTTTCTTTTTCTTTAATGGTGACAGAGCAGCACTGCTTTCCTGTGAAGGAGGGAAAGGGAAAAGTGCTTCAGTACAAAATGCTGTAGTTAACTATACCTGGGGCAGTAAGCAGCACTGACCACACACTCACATCAGTTAATCATCATGTTTAACTCTCAGCAGGTAATTGTGCATTAGCATGACTGAAAGCAGAAGGTTAAGGCAATAGGACAGTCATTGCAAAGCACAAAAGGAAGAATTTGTAATAGATTTGCCAAGCCCATTGGAATGCAAACAAACACGTTTTCTCCATGTGCATGACGATACTTTGCAATTGATCCAGCGCTCCTGTGCACGAGTGATCTTTTCCTTCACCATAAGTAAAACCTCTTCTGTGGTACCTCTGAATGAATAAGATAAATAACTAAGGAACAAACAGCTTTGGGTTAAGATGGAGACTTTGAAGAAAAAAAATGGAGTATGAAATCTGACTATACTCTCAGAAATGCAGCTTTTGTGTGGTGCCACTGGTGTGCTGCCTAAAATTCATACTTTTATGTCATTTAAAGCAATTCTTGTCTCCAGCACAAGGCAATTCTTAGGACCTGTACTGGCAGAGCTTTCTAACCTGCTGTCTGTGGACTGTGGACTAGTCAGATACCTGTGGACTGTGGTGAGGGGAAGTTCAGTTATGCTTCTCATCACCCTACAGACATGGAATTCCAAAGGCATTCACTGAAAGCTGTGGAAAATGTCCAGAGGATATGGCATCTTTTGATTTGAAAATCACTTGTGCTTTAAATAAAGGGAAAACCCACAAGACTTTTAGCTTTCTGAATTATGGAGACAACAGTGAAATAATGCTGATCTTGTCTGTTTTTTTCCCCTTCTCCTCCTCCTTCCTCTGAATGTTTGAAGCTAATTCTCTGGAGGTGTGTGTTGTACTTGAAATCAAGAATCAAAACATGCCCCTCATTTCTGGGAACAGGGCCAGGATTCTATAACTAAAATCAGGAAATAAAGCAACATGTTATTTCTCAAGCAATGAAAACAAAATTAGCAAAGCTTAATTTCCTCTGCATTAGTGTATTTTAGCTTTCTTCCCTCTTCTTTCATCAGCATTCTCCCTCTCCTCCTGACTCTACTTCCAAGTTATCTTTCCTTGTCTCCATCCCTCTCCTCCCTTTCAACACACACACTCACACAACTTCTAGATATGGAGATATACCTACTCAGTCCTTCACAGGAGAAAAAATTCATATTGAAACTTTGCTTAAATAGTAATAAAATAACTGACATTTTCTGGGTTTTGATGATAAAGTGCTGAGAGGGAAGAACCATAAGATTTCTCTCTTCCCACTATTCAAACTGCATTTCTCTCACTGCAGGGCTTTCCAAGTAGGAACCATTGGTTTTGTCTCCTGTTGCCTCAATGTTCCATGTTTCATACCTGATCTTTCTTTGCCTATAAAAGTTTAGTTTCTAAGAAAATATGATTTTCTTCCAGATTATGATGGTGAGGGGATTGTGAACTTCCCCTCACCACAGTCCACAGGTATCTGACTAGTCCACAGTCCACAGACAGCAGGTTAGAAAGCTCTGCCAGTACAGGTCCTAAGAATTGCCTTGTGCTGGAGACAAGAATTGCTTTAAATGACATAAAAGTATGAATTTTAGGCAGCACACCAGTGGCACCACACAAAAGCTGCATTTCTGAGAGTATAGTCAGATTTCATACTCCATTTTTTTCTTCAAAGTCTCCACCTTGGCCCAAAGCTGTGTTTGTTCCTAAGTTATTTCTCTTACTCATCCAGTTATTTACCTTATTCATCCATTTCCCCAACTTACACAACTTCACAAGAAAAAGCAAATGCTATCCTTTCTTTGGAATTCCACATGTGAAGAGTGAGCCAGTAGCCCACACCCTGACAGCCAACAGGCCAGTGCTGGGGTTGTGCTGCTGCCTTTCCCTCAGTGCCTACACTAAGTTGTGCCAACAACTCATGTCCATGAAGTTTGCAGGAACTTCTTATCTCGAATCTATCACAGCTCTTGGAACCTGTTGGTCAGTTACAGCAAAGTCTTACAGTCAGTTACAGAAAGAGATGTGAGTGTCATAATCATATTTTCTTAGAAACTAAACTTTTATAGGCAAAGAAAGATGAGGCATCAAACATGGAATATTGAGGCACCAGCAGACAAAACCAATGGTTCCTACTTGGAAAGCCCTGCAGTGAGAGAAATGCAGTTTGAATAGTGGGAAGAGAGAAATCTTATGGTTCTTCCCTCTCAGCACTTTATCATCAAAACCCAGAAAATGTCAGTTATTTTATTACTATTTAAGCAAAGTTTCAATATGAATTTTTTCTCCTGTGAAGGACTGAGTAGGTATATCTCCATATACAAGGCTGCACCACTTAATTAACCCTACAGTTTTAAGCCAAACAGAGATGAGCTCATAGGTTCATAACATGCAGTTTTAACTCTTTTTTGTACTCATAATCTCATTTGTGCTTCATGAGGTTTTTTCCCACCAAAGTGAGATTGTCAGCAACACTTCCAAGAACATAACTAAACCCCTGAACATGTTAGGATGAATTTGCACATGGGAAGGGTGAATATGCACATGGGAAATGAGCAGTTAAAAAGAATTTCAGTAGCAGGAGAGGGAAGAACACCTGCACTCTCTTTCTTAGCCACACTATCAAAACCACACAGTGCAAAATGCTTTTTGACTCTCAAATCGCTGAGAAAAATCAACCCTGTCCTAATTATTGCCAAGAAGAAAATGGGGATGGGAGGTGGTGGGGAATACATAGGTTGTTCCCAAACTGCAAGGCATACATTTTTGAAGAAGATGACTGCAATCAGACCCTCCTAGTGAAAAAAAACACTAGGTTTTTATAAAGACAATAAAAAACTGGATCATTCATACATGTGATCACACAGCCACTGATGACATTAAAGGTCACAGTGTCATATCCTCTATTCCAATGTCTATTCTCTTTCCCCAAATACTTTCCCCAAACAGTCCTATCAGTTTTTTTAAGATGGAGCAGTGAGTGAGCAAAAGAAGCCACTCCTGGAATTCTGCGGGCAATTTCACAAGGAACTTATCCTAATCTGTGTGCTGCTGCTGCTGCAAAAGGGATGTTCCATCTTCCCATTTCTCACTGTTTTGCCAAAATATGATGCCCTTTGTGAGCACGCTGTAAAGCTCAACCAGAGACCCAATGCAACAGAATAATTAACCCAGGCACCAAAGAAAAAAAAAAGACAAAAAAGACAACCCCATCTTGCCCCTAACATCCCATTTTTCAGCTGGATGGGCTCTTCCAACTGAGTGGCTGGCACAGGATTTAGTGTCACACAGGAGGGTGTGACACTGTAGCAGTGTGTGGATTTCTGGGGAATTGAGTTCTTTTTGGTGACAATGCATGATGGCATCAGCATGCAGCCCATGCAGCCCCATGCTTAAGAAGCTAAACCCAAATTTGCAAATGAGCCTGGCAGCCAAGCAGGCAGAGAAAAGAATAAGATGTACATACCACCTTCCTGCTTTTCTTGCATGCAGTCTCCAGAGCTCCATTGACTTCGACAGAGTTTAGCACCTCTTTCACTTTTCTCTTCTTTTTCAGGGTTGCTGTGTTCTGGCTGGAGACTTTCATCCCTTCCAAACCAGCTAACTTTGTCTTCAGTGTGACGTTTCCGGAGGGCGCAGATTCAGCCCCTGCCTTTCTTGGCAGGGTCCCCAGCAAGCCTTCCCTGTTGGTTTTCAGGTCACTTTGCTGCACAGGGGGATCCCCATTCACCAGGACAGCCCCTGCTTTTTGCTTCTTTTTCACAGCCTTGGGAGGTAACGACGTGACAGACGGGCTGACATCCTCTGCTGCACTGGCAGTGGCTGGTCCATTCTGACACGCTGCTTTTGCAGGAACATTCTGCACTTTTGGCTTAATTTTCTTCAACTGACTCTTTTTATTCTGTTCTGCCTCAGTCAGACTGTTCTGCACAGAGATACTGTGATTTTCTCTGGTGTCAGTTGCTACATTTGTGGTCTCATTGGCCTCATTTACTAGCAATTTCTTTTTCTTCCTCTCCTTGTTATTTTCTGGCACCTTTTCCTGGCTAGAAGCATTAGATCCAGATGTTTCAGCTTTTCCCTCCTCACAATTTCCATCAGTTGTTCCAGAATCAGCACTTAGCCTGTCCCTCTTCTTCCTTTTTTTCCTCTTCCTCTGGGGAACTGATGGCACCTTCACACTTGACAGCTCTTCTTTATCCTCTAAATCCATCCCAAAAAGAGTGCCACAATACAGATGTGAAACACAAAGTTACTTACAACAATTGAATTCTATTCTTTTTTTGTTCTTTTCTTTTAAAATAGGTGTACTATTTTCCTGTTATCAGCCTGCACAACAGTTTCACTGTTACAGCTGCTCAGGACACTGCAGTCTGCTGACGTCTGGCCTAATTAATACTTTGCTAATTTTGCCTTGTCACAGCTAAGATCTAAACCATTCCCTGTGGCAACCCTATTTTTCATAGCAGCATCTCTAGAAAGAGTTGCTATTACCCACCTGTTAAGCCCATCAGAAGGGCAACTCAGGGGTTCAGTGTTCCAACATCCCCAAATTCTTATATTCTAACACTCAGCCTGTTTTAAGACTGACGTGTTTCTGTTTTCCTACAGTAAATTCACCTGCTCAAAGGAGCAATGCCAACAGCTGCTTCCAGTTCTGCTTTTGACTGAAATTTTTGAGGTGATGCTTGCCTCAGAATTGGTACAAGAACTCCCCCTACTTTCAAAGAGAACTTAATTTCACATTTAATCTTCATCACAACAGGATAGAAATCAGCACATCCTGGACAACAGCGTTGCCTTCCTCAGAACAGCTTGTATCTGACACTTTGCCAAACTGCACAAGTCCCTGCAGATTGTGTCTCTCCCAGATGTTGTTCTTGCCTTACCTTTTACTTTTTCCAGCTCGTTTTGCTGCCAAGGCTTGACAGCTTTTTTCTTTCGCTTTCGCCTGCCGAATTCATCGTCGTCTTCATCTGTAGAAACATCTTCGGGAATATCTTGGGGGAAGATTCCTGTTGAGGAAGGATGAGGTATCAGAAAACTGAGAGTCCTACTTCTATGAACAGTTATGCTGTTTATATGCAGCCCAACTCCCACAGAAAGAAAAAACAACTTCTTTTTCCCCACTCAACCTTAAAGAAAAGCATATGACTGATTCTATTTGTTTAAGCAAAAAAACTCATCCTTCATTTAAGGACAAAGTACAGGGTTGCTCAAATTGTGAAAGGAATTTGGCCATCTCACCGAAAAATGTAATGTGCCTTAATGAGCTTTAAAAAACTCACAAAACTCCCAGTATAATATTCTTGAAATACACATTAAAAAAGAGAAAAGGAAAAATTCCAATACACATTGCATGGGAGCATTATATATCATTTAATGAAAATAACTATGTTTCTGTCTGCTGCTCAGTCCTTACCTTCTGCTAAGTCCTGGAACCTGAAGGTGGGGAATAAGGGAGAAAAGGAAAAACAAAACATTATTTCTGGTTTAGTACCAATGATAACACTAGCAGAACAGCATCACTGTACTCTCTATGGTTTTTGTCAAAATACAAACATATTTTGCATAGGAAATTACAAAGAGCTCACTCCAGAAGAGATCTGCCTCAGAAATCCCCAAACTCAAACCAAATCACTGAAAGTATTGAGGAAAGAGCAATGTAACACTTTTCCTGCATCTGTTCCTTGCATCACAGCCAACCTGATGTCACATCCTGCAATACAAACCCGCCCTGTGCAGATAAACCTGTGCAGACAAACCTCAGCTGGCTGCAGTTGTCTGGTACCAGTGAGGAACAGCATGACACCATCACCAGGACAGGAGAGATTGGACAGAAAGCAAATGGAAGTAGCTTAGGACAAGGTGAACTTCAGCAGAACTCACTTTTTGACCAGCTTGTACAGCCGCTTTCTGTTCAGGGAAGGTGTGTTTTTCCTGCTGGCGAATTCGAAGATTTTGTCAGCAACAGCCTTGTAATCAAACTGTTGGGGGGAAGTACAACACAGCTTTTCTTAGTTTATCCATGCAAGATAACTCAGGGCAACTCCTGTTACCAATATACCAAGTATTAAGTTCAAGAGGTAAATTGTAAAGATACACATCTTGAAACAGACACTTCCTTTAAACCCCAAATGTTTTCCTCTTGAAATTTACACCCCCTTCACACACTGACTGGTACAGATGGCTGCTTCATTAACACAACAGCTGAACTGGTATCACTTTCTCAAACGTTCCTAACCTTAATTCTTACTCAAGAGAGAAGCCAACCCACTTCAAAACTTCCATAAATATTTAGCTAAATATCAGATTTAAAGTGTGTCATGCCCTAATTCTTGCTTAAAAGCCACAGATGCATGAAGTATATCTACCTGCATGTGTGTTCGATGGGAGGATCTGTCAAAATCACTGCACTGCACTGGCCCTGGGTCTAGAAAACCCAAATTGTTATATATGACCCTGCCTCCTATGTATCCCATCATCCATGTTCAATGAAACTTAGGCTGATTGCTTCCCCACCCACACTGACTTGGCTTTTAGTACACACATTTCTTAATTCTTGAAACAGGAAGGGAGGAGCAGAAAACAGAAGATATGGGAGAGATGAAAGAGGAATTTAGAATTTAGACATGGATTTCTTTCACTACCACTCACAGAATACACATTACATAAATACCACCTTACAGTAAATCAGAAGGAGATTTAAATTTTGAAACATGTTAATCCATTAACAGCCTTTACTTCTGTACCTCTTGAAAGGGATGGGGAAAAAGAAAAAGAGAGCAGGAGTATCAATTAAAGAACAAATAAGCTACAAACCTGAAGAACAGTCCCAATCCCATCATCAGCATTTTCACTGATATCCTCTGTTTTTTCAGAGCTCTGTGCTGATTTTCTTGACAGACATCTGTCTGCTGTTATAGAAAAAAGACTGAATATTAATGCTTTGTTTGAGGTAGTGACTCCAAAAGAACAAGCTTTGTTCCTCTGAAGGGAAGACAGGAAAACACAACTATCCTTACAACACCCTGAACATGTCTTTGATTGATTCAGAGCAGAAATGTATTTTCACGAAACAGATTGTTCCATCCTAGCAACTCTTACCGGAGCAATTTAGAGCTTCCTCCTCACCTTTGGTTTTCAGCACCTCTTCATTTTCCTGCTTGCCTTCTTCAGAAGCATCCTCCTCATCGCTGTTGGTACCCAGCTCCTTCATCAGGTCCTCGATGGCGAAGGGGGACTGATCCACCATCATCTCAAAGATGCCGCTGGCCACAGCGTGGAGCACGCAGCGACTGCGGCACAGGAGAGCAGGGTGAGCCCAAAGGCAGGCCACAAACACCCTCCCCTCTCACCTTATAAAACTGGGAATTTGAGGGACAATGGACAAGAAAGAAAGTGGAAGAACACCGAGCTCTTCAGATGATGGAAGTGAACCTGTTACTCCCTAAACACAAGTCCTTTAATCCAAACAGTGTCCTGCTAATGAGTCCCTCTTAAATTTCACTGTTTATATGCTGACCTGTATTACACTGTAAAGAAGCCAACCAGCTCAGCTGCTCTGTGCATTAAAAAATTCAAATAACTGGACAAATTAATCGACAAAGGTTGATACAGTTCTTATAAATCCATGAAGATTAGCTACAGCTTTGATAAACACAAGTTATCTTCAAATGACTGTGCACATTGCTGGTGAAATACCCTTCTTTCTCTACATTCTGAAGTTATGACTTTTTGATCCATTTATTACCATATTCAGAGTTCCTGAATTCTTAAAAAATAGTTATCCTTTCATTGAACTTACTCCTTTGATTTGGCAGCAATTTTGCAGAAAGGTACAATGAACTTGAGATTCTGGTCTGCTGTGAGCTGCATGAGTAGAAAGAAAAAAAAAAGTGAGTACAGAAAATGCTGTATATATACACTGAAATTCCTTCAATATATTGGTGTTTGCACAGGAATTGGTGTTGGGGGATCTTCTTTAGCAGTCTTTCAGCACGTTATCTAATTCCAACTGGCAGAAGTATCCAGGGCCTTTTTGTTACCACTGCTACCAATCACTTCCAGATATTCCCTGGAAGTATTATCAAAACACTGACTGCCTTGCAGACTTTATTCTGCTGAGTACAGAAATACAACAAAGCTTCTCACTTTAGATATGGAACCATGAGGCAGAGAAAGCTTAAATAATTTTGTGTACTTTCCCAAAGAAGGTCTGTAGCAGACAAGAACAAGATTCGGGTTTCTCTTTACTGGGCTGCTTGCACCAAAACACTGTCAGGTACAGTAGAGCTAAAGATAAAGACCCTTCCCTTCAAAATTCAATTTATGAGCATCATCTGTGATTTCAGATAGTCTGGGGGACTCATATCCCAGGCTTCCAGTGAGTGGCTTAGCTACAGTTGTGTGACTGTGGAGCTGCAGAAATGATTGGGGCTCCAAGTGCTGCCATGTCTCTGGTGCAGACATCTTCTCTCTCTTGCTCTACAATCCAGAACCTCAAAAACTGCAGGCAGGATTGGTTTGAATACTGACTGCAAGGAATTGGAATGGAGAAGTGCTGACAGCTTTGTCCATTGCAAGGAGAAGTATCAGAGGGCAGAGACAAGGGGAGGTGACTGAGGAGGAGCCTGGGATGAACGTGGGGTAGCAGGAAGGGTGGAGGGACAGGAGAGATGCTCTTTGGCTTTGTTGCTGGAAACTGCACCACTGGAACATCAGCAGAAATTAAGGGCCACAAATTAACTGCCACAGCAACACACAGCAGGGCAAGACAGATGTCACCAGCAAAACAAACATCTGGATGTGGAGGGCAAACTGCACAATGCACAGACAATTAGCAAGTATGAGACAACTGTGAAAGCTCACTTTCCTCCTCTATTTAGGTGTTACACAATGAGCCAAGAGCAGGCTTTATGTCAGCCATTGCGAAAGCAAAGACTGGAAAACATGTTCACACAAGGGAAATTGGGAAATTACACTGAGTCCCTTCTGAAACAAACAAATGAGAATGGTCTAACTTCTCTATCGCTATTTTCCCAACAGTTTGGAGCAGCATAGCAGCACTCAGGAACTTGAGAGGAACTACCATATTCTCACTGTCAAAGACATGAATAAAAGTAAAAGCTTAACTTGTACTAAGTCACTTTCTTCATGCTTACTCAGTGTTGTTATGCTACATTTAAAACTATTAAAAATGACAATCTAAGAATTACATTTCTTCTAAAATGCTGCATGCTACAGTTAACATCAATCAGGAAGAAAATGACAAAGTATTTTCTAACCTCCTTTGCACCAACTTTAGCCAGTTCATCCAGATAGATGTCAATGAAATGGAACTTTATCCCAGTGGGAGAATTGCTGTCTGGATCCATAACTGCCTTCATTAATAGCTGCAGCAATGGTTCAACTAGACTGAAAAAAAATAATAAAGAGAGAAAAAAGAACAAGATACTCATATTCAATTGCTCATGTCTTATTTGCCTTGAAAGCAAACCCTTGTCTTGAAAACCAAATCCACTTCTTTACAGTTATGGAAAGCTATACAATTTGAATCTTTTTCTTTTTTTTTTCCCCTGAGGCCTATCATTGCTATCTTTCAGGAAAGTGAAGTTTTGTATATTCCAAGCTTTCTCCCCTGGCATTCTTTGGGACCTCCTGCAATTTTGACCAGAACAAACATTTCCAGTCCCAAAAAGAATTCAAAACATAGAAAATCCAAAAACATTCTTTCAGTTTTACTTTAATACACCACTCTTCAAAAGCATTTTAAAAGGCAAGAGGAAAGAAAGCCATGCTAGGCAGCTTCTTGGCTCCACTTGAGAGGGAAAGGCAGTTCTTGAGCTCCCTCACTCTGCAAAGAAAGGAATCATGATCCTCTCTTCCCACACTGCCTCCTTCCAGTGAAAGATGGAGGGCAAAGCCATAAGAAACCTTGCCAGAGATCAGTTTGGGTGACCATGTGTGCGGGTGGAAGGGCTTCAGCTTCATCAAACCTCCTCCCACACCTTCTGCTCCTGTCAAGGAATATTTTCATCTCTCCAAGCTGATCTGGGCATTTACCCAGTGCAAAATTAAGGCAGAACAGGAGGGGTGGGGTGTCCTTTAGCTCTGCATTCCCTTCTGTTTCCACAAAATCACGCCTGTGTGCATCCCACATTTCAGAGGGTAAGAGACAGAAAGGATAACCTTAACACTGGGTTATCAAGCACTTTCAATTAAAAGACTTAAATCTCTTCATCTATTTAAAGACAACTGGCACAAGAGCTCTAGACAGAGCAAATAACTGCTATTATTTGCCTTTTGATAGAATAAGGATGAAATACAACCAAACCCACTGATGTTTACAATAAATGGGAGACTGGTTTACAACTAAGGGGTTCTGTCTTATCAAAAGAGAAGTCTCCATGATTAACCACAGTAAAACAAAAATTAAAAAAAAAAGTGACAACCAATCAGAAAACCAACATAAGCAAATAAAAAACTTCCTTTTCTGTATTTTCTGGGATGCAGGTTCCCTGTCTAGTCTCTCTGCAGGTGATATTTCATTGATAGCTCTTCTGGCTAAATCAGAAAGTGAAATACATTAAATACTGTGTTTAATTTAATGATGTGTAACATAGAAATTATGAAGAACAAATAAGTCTTAAGACTTCATGACAGTGGTATCTATGGAAAAAAAGGATCTATTAAATGAAAATGTATCTAATAAAGGTAAATTAGATGACTTGTTCATGATGCAGCAACATTCAGGAATCTGCTTACCCCTCATCCCATCCATTTCTTTTCAGTACTTCAAAGGACTGCCTCAAAATCAGACGCATCAGCTGCAAAGCACAAAATGTGTTACACACATTGTTTATGGAAACAGGTAAAGGAGTCCCTGTGACTGTAACAGGAACAGAGTTCTTGGTAAACCTCTTTAGCACAAGGTGGAAGCTGCCTCATATGAACATTTTGACAGATTGTCTATCATGTAATGCAACAGAAGGGTGCTGTGAAGCAAAAAAAGACAACAAACTATTTTCATATGCTAAGCACAGAAAAATCCATGATCATTTCTACTCTACAGCTTTCTCTTGCTCCATCACCCTGCTTTCTTCATTAGGTGCTGCCAAATCTAAGAAAAGCCACAGCTTAAAGTGGACACAACAATATGGGACAGATGATAACTTAATTTACTTGAAACTTGCACTAAGAGACAGTCATATGTAAAATGGCTCAACTGGCTCACAACACATTCACTTACTGAAGTAACATATCTGCTAATATTGGGAAAGAAAAACCACCAGTGAATGTGACTGCAATTAACTTCTTTCAAAGAAGAGGATAATGGAATTTTGTTCTCTACAAAGGTATGCTTTTCAAGATTTTAGTACTTGTTTTAATAATCTGTTTCCTATGGAAAGAATTCTTGACTACTGAATGTACTACAGTGGATACTTCACTGGTGCAAAGCTGGGATTCTGTGTAGTCATACAAGAGTCTTTAAACAGTCTGATCTAAATAATTGATGTTGGTACAGTGTCCTTTGAGACACTATTTATATTCCAATATAGAAATCAATGAGAAAAATCAAAAAGGAAGGCAACCAATAAATCACTTGAGCACGATATAAACTCTACTGGCTTTAGATTCACACAGCGGTGAGCGAAAGCCTTTAAAATAAACATCTCTTGCAACGGGTCAAGAGGATGATCCCTTGTCTTCTCTTACAACATACCCCAGTGCATGTGCAGACAAAGCTGCCTTCCAGCACCCCATGTTTTCCAGGAGAAAACACCACCCAGCGATGCATTATTACCATGTAGTACTTGTCCAGGCGCAGATTGTCAATCCCGTTCCATTCCCGATTCATCGTTTGCCAAAATGTCTGGATGAACAGGTGTCCTGCAAGGGAAAAAACACCTGCATGTCTGGCACAGGGGGTTGTTTTGCTAACCTGAAAGAATCTCGACAAAGGGAGGCAGTTCCCCAGGATTGTCCTAGTGACAGGGACAGAGCTATGGGAAGACAGGCTTGAGACTGGTACAAGAATCAATTAAACTTGGGAACAATACAAGAAGAGGCACACAGCTACTTTTAAAAACAAGTTTAATTGCAGGGACAGATTTGTATCTAGTTTGTGTTATATACACACAAGTTTGAGCAAAATATATATCTGCACTCATTTCTACCCATGCAAGTTTTGGCATTGACTGACTGCTTCATTTCATGAGCATCTTGAATACCAGGAGCTTAACAGCTCATGAAACAAGCGTGGTTTTCAGCAGGAAATACACAGAACAGTCTATGCAGAATGGAGAAGTAAGGGGACAAGTTTGTTTTGCTACCTGTCCTGAAGACACAATTCTTCCCCTGCAAAAACCAGAAAAAACCTGCAGCTCATGCTTCCCTTAGTGCAATCACACAGACCAGTTGGACAAAAAGGAAAGAAAAAACCACCAAAATAGCACTCCATCTGTCTGCCTTTATTCTGGCACTGTAATAGTGGCCTAAAGATCACCAAAGAGGGAAGCACCTTACAAAGCATAAGGTAATTAAATAGTACTTACGAGCCTCTGAATTCTGAAACACGTGGATGAGCTGTGAGATATTGGCTGCAAGTTCTTCCTAAAAGTAAATAAATACAGTTAGTGTAGCATGTTTTAGAGTTTGGTCTCCTTACTAAATACATGACCAGCAAACAGCAAAAAGTATGAATTTCATGAAACATCTCTCAAAATGAAAAATATTCTCTTAACTGCTGCTTTAGCACTGCAGTTATCCTTGCACCGGGACTAAGTCAGCTGAAAGAGTATCAAGGGTATCAAAATCTGGTCATTTCAGCAGACCTCTGCACAAGTCATCTTTTTGACAGCAGACAAAATTAAAGTAGGTGAAGAATCCCATGAGTTTGAATTAACAAATGATGTAAAACTTACGGGCACTGCTCTCATACAGGTCTCTGTGAAGGGGTGTGGGCTACGTGTGAGATAAACCTTGTTCATGCAGACAAGTGATTTGAAAATTGAGGTTACTGAGAGCTGGTACTCCAAAACCAGTATCTTTTGAAAGTAGGGAGACAAACTAGTAGAAGTTGACAAAATTATGCAGTAGGGACAAAGTTGGTAGTAGATGAAGTGCTACTGAACTAACAAATGAAAAGGATGCGTGAAACTTTCACACTAAAATCTGCAAAAATGTGGTAACTGCAGTTAAGGGCAACCTGCTGTTACTGCTTTAGTTCCACCAAATCAACATTTCATGAGGTATCTGTTCCAGCTCTGCTTTTGAAAGGTAAACAGCTACACCTGCCCCTCAGAAGGTGACTCCAAACATGATCTGTTCATGTTCTGATCACCAACTTTCAGTCACCTCTTGTCCTGCACGTGCCACAAATGGGCTGCAGGGGAAGAAAAAGTAAAAGAAAGATAATTTTCCCCATTCTAAATTAGTATGACCCTAAAGCATATTCTGGAGGCACCCACTCAAGCAAATATAAACCCAGTTACTGTACCTGAAGCAGAGGTTTATCCTGCATCCACATGCAATAGAAAAGGCCCTTCCATATTTTCAGCAGTTCTTCCTGGCTGAAGCCACCTACGGTACAGGACAAGTCTGAATGAAAGGAGAAAACCACACATTTCCACCAAAATATTTTCATGTTGTTCCCTCTGCCCCCCTGCTTTCTTCTTGGTTTTTGGTATTTTCTCTGGGTTCCTACTGTAAGCACATTAATTGGAAGGCAATTTGGCACAGAACAGTGATTCCATGACTGTAAGGTTCTACCTTTTACTGAAACAACAAAGACTTCAAAGCAATCACAGGTAAGAAGAATACCAAGATAATTCTGATAAATCTCTCTGGCATATTTTCAACACCAAGTCTGAAAGAAATTTTTGATGAGAGCATCAAAACTACCTTTACAAGAGAGGTAATGTTCTTGTGTTTGGTTGATTTTGGTTCTTGTTTAAGTCTCACTTTATTGATAGTTTTCTTCCTTCCTAGGGGTTTGTTTTGATAAACTTCTAGCAATCAACACACTTATTTCTAAATTAAACTGTACAATCAAAGAGCCTGAGCACTATAATGAGCCTGAGAACTATAATGAAAATATTTCCAATACAGTTAGTCTTGAGATGCAGTAACATCTGAATTTGAACAGCAAAAAAATATTTTCACATTACAGAAGGAAAGTACTACATAGAAAGTCATTAATAGCTGCTCAAGAACTGGATTTTTCATTACATCAGCTACATTTCTGGGAAGTAAAATTGTAACAGTACATTGTTACAAGGCAGCTACAATGACCTACTACAGCTATTTTCAAACTATGGCCTATTAAGTACTCCCAAACAATTTCATGAAAAATCACTTGGAAAAGGTCATCATCCTCAGTAAGCTCAAATTTGCTCCAAAAAGATCACTGTCTCAGGGGTCTGCCAGTCAAAAAGCCTGAGAGACAGTGCTAGATCTAAATTGTGCACCTTTTCCTTAGACCAAGTATTTGATTATCATCCAGATTAAAACACCTGCAAAATGTTAGTGGAATCATCTGCAGTCATGCTTGACTAAAAAGAAAAGAAGTGAGAAAATATGCAAAATGCTATGTAGGAAGTAGTGTGTCCAGTAATATTAAGCATTAATTATAAATTCTATTTAGATTTGACAGCAATGTTAAGATAAAATACAAACCACTGATTCACTGATTTAATATTCATTGAAATATTAAAATTAATAACATTTCCTAAGGGAATTATTGTGACATACTGAGTGGTAAGAAGAAGGTTTAACCTCACAGGCAGCATTAACCCTACAGAGGCATCAGACAGAGGCATCACCTGCTACCTACAAATGTGGCTCAGGAGTTCACAGAACTGAATCACAGAATTATACAGGTTGGAAAAGACCTGTCAGATAATCACTGCCAAGGCCACCACTGAACCATGTCCCCAAGTGCCACATCTACACATCTTTTAAACCCCTCCAGGCACAGTGACTCCACCACTGCCCTGGACAGTTTGTTCCAGTGCTTGACAACCTTCGAGGGAAGAAAACACAAACTTCCTTGGGGTTGCTTTTCATACATACAGGGCTTTTTAAGGTGTCCTGGGCAGTCCTGTGTCCATTTGACATAAGACTGGACCGAAAGGTTTTAGAGCAAGTTTCTTATCCTCGTAGCTCAAAAGAGTAGTTTCAAGATTGTGTTTTCTGTTCTTAAACTTTATGTGCAATCCCCAGCTGCAGATGGCAAGTAATAATCATTCCAGTAAGGTGATTTTAAAACCTGAATGCACTGTATTAGCAGCCACAGTGTACAGGATTGAAGGCCTTCTATACCTTAAACCTATCCTGAGAAAGATTTTGGCTTTAGGGCTTGAATTGTAACTGTACCTGTGCACAGTAACTCCGTTCCTATGTATTGTGGGAGCTGGGATTAACATGTTACAACCACTCATAGTTACTTAAATGCAAACCTTGCCAGCATTTCTGTATGGGAGTTGGGCTGCTTTGACACTGCTATCATTGAATTTGTTACAATTTTTCCTGTTCTAGATAATTGCAAGGGACCACATCCACACAGGCACATTTCAGTGCAAATTACATTAATCTTTTGCAGATCCGGGCCCAAGTAAGCGCAGCTCTGTCAGACAGGGAACCCCCCCAGCAATCTTTCCTCTTTTACTAGAACTTATTTCTATTTACTATTCTTTCATCAATTCATTTGGTAGTTCTATGCCTTCCACAGAGTTTAAGTTCTTGCTGAAAACGAAGAGCTCTGACTCTCTGAAGGAGCTCCCCAGCCTTTGCACAGACCTCACTGAGCACTCCTGTCTACCTATGAAACACCTGACAACCCTGAACATCAGGTGAACTCCAGCATTTCTTCCCAAAGTCAGCACATTCTTAACTCCTCAGGTTAGGGCACCTTACCTGGGTTGCCTGATGTGTGCCTCATCCCTCTCAGAACACTGGAGGGATATATGGCTGCTAATTAATAAATAACTTTTAAAAACCCCCTCTCTCCTGAACATGCTTTTTTCTCCAAGCCCAAAGATTTTACCCCTTGTTTCAATACCACCAGTTTGAACAGTACCTAACAGCAAGTAAATCTAAGAGCTCTGGAAATTAGTCACCCGTGTTTCCTACTCATTTGCATTCCGTGGTGTGCTGATTTTAACACACAAAAGGTTCACAACCCAACGGAGCAATTTCCCTGGGATGATTGCACGATGCCTTAAAGCAGTACCTGAACCTGCAGCCTTTTCCCTCAGTTAGGGGCACTCTTGTCCATCCTGTGGCTACTTCCACAAACTCCAAGGAATCTGCACTTGGCAGTGAGATGCACAGAGCACTACCGAACACAGAGTCCCGCCTAGAAAGTCTCCAGAACTAAAAATAGCTGGAGTACTATACTCAGTACAATACTCAGAAAGCACTTGGGAGGTGTATGATGCACACTGTCCTCATCCCCAGGCAATCCCTAGATCCATGTTAACTGTCAGGAATGGGATAATCACTGCTTGGCTCCCTGGCCTGACCCTGTAAAGCTGTTCTAGGTGTCCTTCCCTCTGTCAGACGTGGCTCATGGGTCAAACACTACTTGGAAAGGCAAGAAACAGTCTTTTCTACAGTCTTTTCAGAGAATTGACTCAGGTCCAACCAGCACTCCAGCTGCAGTTCAGCTCTTGGGGTCAGCTCTAGGCTGGTTCCCCAAAGCCATAGATATAAAATATAGGTGCAATATGCAATAATACATAATTTAAATATATGATAATAAAATAATGTATAAAATCACTTACAATACACATATTTTACATAAATAATATACATTATAAATTATATATTACATCATATATATATATATTATATATAAGGTAGAGGAATAAGACACATCCATGTGGAAACTGTGCACATAGGCAGTTTCAGGTGCAGGAAGCTTCAGACTGGTTTTGCCAGACTCAAACTGACTTCAGAGACACCACTGAACTCTTGTTCTAAAGTGCCAATATATAGCTCCACGCTGAATTTATAGAAAAACTTGGCAGAAAAACTTTTGACACCATGAATGAGAAGATAACCCAGACGGGTAACAGAGAATCAGCTGCAATTACACAAGCACTGAAACACTCCTGAGCTTTCAATTCCCTCCAATGCTCCTGAATATTGGTCATGGAAACAGGGAGACATCATCTCACAGAAATACCAGAAAACAAAACTTCATGCTGGACACACACGGCAGTTTCCAGCCTGGATCAGCTCAGTGCATCTACAGGCTGTTCCCTGGGAAGGAGAGCACATGAGCCATCCTGCTGCCACCCCGGATTAGTTAACGCTGCCAGCAAGACCCTCCCCCGGTCCGAGCTGATCCTTCCCGAGCCCCTCCAGTGCCCGGAGACTTCCCGGGCGAGGATCCACGAGTCCCTCGGTGCTGGGGCTGCGCTTGCGGCAGCACCGGGTCAGTACGTGCGTGTACATGGTGAAACACGTGCGTAAAAGCCAAAAAAAAGAAAAAAAAAAAAAAAAAAAAAAAAAAAAAAAAAAAAAAGTAAAAAAAAAAAAAGAAAAGAAAAAAAAAGTAAAGGAAAAAGAAAATATATACAATAAAAAGAAACAAATTTAAAAAAAACAAACCCAAGCCGAGAGGAATCCCCAAGGAGGCGTGCCGGGCTCTGGGCGCACACGTGGTGCTTCCCTCCCTCCCCACGCCGTCCGTCCGTCCGTCCGTCCGTCCGCCGGCGCCGCCGCTCTCCCCGCGCCCTCCGCCAGGCACCGCGA